>PVKU01000972.1:9162-37807 GCA_004027475.1 Anoura caudifer
GGGGGGGGTGGAAATGGAAGGGAGCTGGGGAGGGCTGGGGCGGAGGGACGGGATGGGAGTAGAAAACAGAAGACTGTATAAGAACAACAATTAAAATAAAATTTAATTAAAAAAAAAAGAAAATCCCATTCACAATGGCTTCAAAGAGAATAAAATACCTAAGAATATACATAACAAAGGATGTAAAAGACCTGTACTTAGAATATTATAAGACACTGATGCAAGAAATTGAGGAAAATAGAAATAAGTGGAAACACATACCATCTTCATGAATAGATAGTATTAACATCATTAAAGTTTCCATACTAACAAAGCAATCTATAGGTTTAACACCATCCCTATCAAGACTCCAATGACATATTTCACAGAACTAGAACAAATATTTCAAAAATGTATATGGAACCCTAAAAGGCCCCACATAGAAAAACCAGTTCTCAGAAAGAACAACAAAGCTGGAGGAATCACACTACCTAATATCAAACTATACTACAAGGACATCATAATCAAAATAGCCTGGTACTGACATGAAAATAGATACAGAGATTTATGGAACAAAATAGAGAGCCCAGAAATAAACCACAACTTAACAGTCAATTAGTATTCAACAGAGGAATCAAGCACATACAATGGGCTAAAAATAGTTTATTCAAGAAATGGTGTTGGGAAAATTGGACAGATACATGCAGAAAAATAAAACTAGACCACCTTCTTGCACCACACACAAGAATAAAATCAAAATGAATCACAGACTTAAATGTTTAGAATTGAAACCATAAAAATTCCTAGAAGAGCTCTGGCTAGTGTGGCTCAGTCGACTGAGTGCTGGCCTGTGAACCAAAGTGTCCCTGGTTCAATTTTCAGTTAGGGCACATGCTTGGGCTGCAGACCATATCCCCAGAGGGGATGTGTAAAAAGCAACCATATTGATGTTTCTATCCCTCTCTTTCTCCTTCCCTTACCCTCTCTCTAAAAATAAATAAAATTCTTTAAAAATCCTAGAAGAAAACACAGGCAGCAAAACCTCAGATATTGCTTGTAGAATTTTTTTAATCAAATATATTTCCCAAGGCAAGGGAAACAAGAAAAAATAAACAAATGGGACTTCATTATAGTAAAAAGTTCTACACAGTAAAGGAAATTGACATAATAAAATAAAAAGGCAACCCACAGAATGGGAGAACATGTTCTCATACATCTGGTAAGAGGTTAACATCCACAATTTATAAAGTACCTACAGAACTCAACACTAAAAAGAAAACTGAACAACCCAATTAAGAATTGAGCAAAGGATCTGAATAGACATTTCTCCAAAGAGGACATACAGATGGCCAGTAGACGTATAAAGAGATACTCAATGTCACTAATCATCAGAGACATGCAAATAAAAACCACAAGATACAATCTCACACCTGTCAAAACGGCTATCACAAAATCAAAAACCAAGTTCTGGTGAGGATTTGGAGAAAGGAAACCCTTCTGCACTGTTGGTAGGAATGCAGACTGGTGCAGCCACTATGGAAAGCAGTATGGAAATAACTCAAAAAATTAAAAGCATATCTCTCTTTTGACCCAGCAATTCAATTCCTCTTCTGGGAATATATCTGAAGGGACCCAAAACACTAATTCTAAAGAATATAAGGACTAGTATATTATTTACAATAGCCAAGTTATGGAAACAGCACAAGTATCCATCAATAGATGAGTGTATAAAATAACAATGGTACATTTAAACAATGGAATTCTACTTGGCTATCAAAACGAACATTTTACTCTTTGCAACAGCATAGATGAATCTGGAGAACATTATGCTAAGTGAAATAAGTCAGAGAGAGACAAATACTATATGATTTCACTTATATGGGGAATCTAACAAACAAACTGAATTAACAAGCTGAACAGAGACAGACTCATAGATGGAGAACAGATGATAGCTAGTTGGCGGCACCTTAGAGGGTGGAGGAATTGAGAAAAAAGGAAAAAGGACTCAAGAACATGGACAACACTGTGGTGATTTCTGTGGGGAGAGAAGTATAAGAGGACTAAATGGTAAAAGGAAATATAAAATAAGGATAAAAAGTAATCTAGATCAATTAGAAAAAAATATGAAGAAAAAAAGTCAAACAAAAACAGAGAAAGGATGCCAGTTGTCTATGTTGACTAGAACGATAAAGAATTCCAAGGCTTTGACTCCTTTTCTTCATTATTCTTATACTGGTGGAAAATATTTAATTACATTGAAATTAATCTTGTCTTTAATACTATTAATTAGATACCTCACAGAATTTAACTTAATTATGGTGATATTGGGGACTAGGAGGTGTGATTATTCATATCCAAAACACTTGTTATTCAAAAGATGCAGCTATGACCTACTCACCCAATATATGTCAATGTAAATTTGTTTCTGTAAATGAGAATTCCATGTTTAAATAAATATAGATATGATTTAGTATGTTACAGTTATGAATGTTTCTAAATAATTCTCATTTGAAAAATAGAATTTTATGTTTTACTACTTCTTAAGGAAACTATTCAGTCATTAATAAATACTTCAAGATTTGTGTGATACAGGGTAACAACCATGCATTTTCAGAAAAGTAACTTTAAGTATCAGGACCATGTTGTCTGTTTTCCAATTTTTAAAAACTTACTCATGTTTTCAGTTCATTTAAGTTTGAAAATTTAGAGGTATAAATTTGGAATCTCTAATCCCCCAAAAGAACCTAATCCCAATGAAATAACAAGTTTGGATTTTTGTTTCCAAATCATTTTAGAGATTTGTGATCATGGTTGCTGTCTAGCTCATTCGCTGGATACTATTTTATGTAGTACAACCTAAATCTCTTTGTTCTGAAGCAGAGACTCACCTCTCTGTGAGCTAGGTCTGTTATTTATTTGTAAGACAGAAAGACACATTGTCAGCCCCTGAGTGAAAGTCACTAGATTAGTGACAGAGCTCATATGTTTTCCTGAGCTGGGAATAAGATTGGGAAAAAAATGCAAGTTTTGCACTCTTGCTTAGCTGTTTTCTTTTGTCCACTAATGAATTGGATTTGTATTACCTAATGTTTTAAGTAGAGGATTCTTCCCCCCATCCCCAACAGGTTAGAGTGCTAATCTGGTCATTCGTTTTGAAGTAAATGTTCTTTCACTCCCTAGGGAGCATCTATTGAGTTAGTTTTAGTCTATAAGTCAAGCAGATGCTGGTGATTTTAAATGATCACCAAAGTGGAGTAATTTACACCTACTAGTTATTTGCCATATGGTGGAATGTAGAAATTATTTGACAAGAAAGGGGCATATATTCTGGTAATTAGCAATCTAGATTGATGGCACTTGTTCAAAATACCATAATTACATGTTCTAGAAGGAGTTCTGCCTGTCCAAGGTTTGTCAGGCTCCTAGTATTCTTGTCTGAATTATCATTCCATACCATTTTGATTTCCTCTTATCTTCCTTTTTCTTAATCCTCACTCAAATATATGTTTTTATTGATGAGAGAGAGACAGAGAAGCTAAGAGAGAAAAACATCCATTAGTTGCCTCCTGTACTTGCCCCAACTGGGAGTGGAACCCACAACCTAGGTATGTACCCTGACCAGGGATCAAATTCACAAACTTTTGTTTTATGGGATGATGTTCCAACCAACTGAGCTACCTGACTAGGTTTTTTGTTTGTTTGTTTGTTTGTTTTTCTTTGTGTAAGTTAATTTTGGTTTCTCCCTTTATTGTGATAAGAGAGTACAGGCTGCATTGGGCCCAGAAAAGTCTATCTTCCATTGGATACTTGGTGATATAGTTGATAAATGGTACAACTTAATCCCTAAATTCTGCCAGTTTTACCTTCTAAGTGTTTTTGCATCTGTCCACTATACCACTTCCCTCCACTATACCTCACCATGTTGGTACTTGTTTCCATTTGCCTGGAGCCCCTGGAAGACTCAAGATCTTAGCACCAGGACCCTTTCCAGTTTGTTTTCCACAGTGCAACAAAGTAATGTTTGAGGGGAAAAAAAATCTGGTTATATCACCTACCTTCTCAGAACTCCTTAATCACTGCTAATTGGTATTAGAATGAAGGGCAAAAACCCTCATTAATCAAGTGTGCATAGTCTTCCACTTACTTGATAAATACTTACGGAGTGCCTGTTAGTGGGAGACACTATTCTAGGCAAGATCCTTTTACTCTTGGTGCTCACATTAAATGGAGTGGAATCCATTGTCCACATCTCCAGCTTGGCCATCAACTCTCCACTCTCAATGCACAGAGATTTTTTCAGTCCCTTTCTCCTGCTCTGCTCCCTCTTTGTCACATGCACCCTCTTTATCTTTCCATTCTTTCATCAGATATTAGTTACAATGTTCCTGCCACAGGGAAGACTTCTTTGACTTGACTAACTAGGTAAACTAGTAATCATATACAATCTTAACCTCCTATATTTCTCCATAATATATTTACACTTGTTAATGATTATTTAGCTCCCATATTAATATGCCATTTGATGGTAAATTTATAGGAGGAGAGAAACTGACATTTTTGTCAGTCATTTTACTTCTAGTGCTTATCAATGTGCCCATTTTGCAATAACCACCAATAAACATTTGTTAAATGATTGATTCCTACAAATATTCTGATTTTTTGGATCATGTTGCTCTGCAACACCTCAGTTTAAGAAATACTTCTCTTACTAGTGATTTGATATAATCTTAAGAAAATTGACTAAAACTGATGGAAATTTTAAATAAATAAATTAAATATTTACCTTTTCTGTCTCTTTATAATAATGTTTTTTATTGTTGTTCAAATACACTTGTCATCATTTTTCTCCCATCATGCCCCCACCCCACCCATCCCCACATGACACCCTTGGATCTACCCCCTTTGGCTTTGTCCATGTGTCTTTTGAACAAGTTCCTTGATGGCCCTTCCCCTGTTTTCCCCCATTGTCCCTCTCCCCACTACCCTCTGGTTACTGGCAGTTTGTTCTTAATTTCAAAGTCTCTGGTTATATTTTGCTTGCTTGCTTGTTTTGTTGATTAGGTTCCACTTATAGATGAGATCATACTGTATTTGTCTTTCACCACCTGGTTTATTTAATTTAGCATAATGCTTTCCAGTTCCATCCATTAATTTCATAAATAAATTTAATATTTTCTTTTTTCCCTGTTTGTCCTTAATTCCCATTTTTATTAGTTATGTTCATGAAAACACAGTCAAACACATTTGGCATTACAAAAAAATAAAACAAAAACAATAAACTTGATATTTTACCTTTGAAAGTGAAGATTGTTTGTATAGGCAAAACATTAATAAAGCTCCTACCGTGAGTCTAATTTGACCAAGTTCTACATGGAGTTTGTATAGCCCTGTTTGTTAATGGACAGAAACAAAACAGATATTTGAATTTTGGTGGCTGTTTCCTGTAGGTATCAAGGCTCTTCACACTACTAAGTTTCAACTTTGCACATATGAGGCCCAGCTAAGTCTCTGAGTGCACTGAGCAATTAAGTTTTAATATAAGTCTCAAGGGCAAACCTTGCACATTTCCCCCCACTTTTTAAATTTATAGTTGTTGAAGTACAGTTGTCTGCCTTTTGCCCACACATTTTGCCACCACCCCAGCCATCCCCACCTCCCTCCCCTGATTCCACATCCCCTTGGTTTTGTCCACATATACTTTACAGTTGTTCCTGAAAATGCTTCATTATTTTCCAACCATTATCACCTCCATTTTCCCCTCTGGTTACTGTCCATTTGTTCTTAATTTCAATGCCTCTGGTTATATTTTGCTTGCTTGCTTGTTTTGTTGATTAGGTTCCACTTATAGATGAGATTATATGGTATTTTTCTTTCACCACTTGGCTTATTTAATTTAGCACAATGCTCTCCAGTTCCATCTATGCTGTCTCAAAGGGTAGGAACTCCTTCCTTCTTTCTGTTGCATAGCATTCCATTGTGTAAATGTACCATGTTTTTTGATCCATTTATTTACTGATGGACACTTACATTACTTCTAGCACTTGGCTATTGCAAATTGTGCTGCTATGAACCTTGGGGTGCATAGGGTCTTTTGGACTTGTGTTTCAGTTTTCCTAGGATATAATGCTAGCAGTGGAATTGCCATGTCAAAACGCAGTTACATTTTTAGTTTTCTGAGGGAATTCTGTACTGTTTTCAATAGTGGCTGCATCAGTCTACAATCCCACCAACAGTGCATTAGAATTCCATTTTCTTCACATCCTCTCCAACGCTTGCTGTTTGTTGCTTTGTTTATGATGGCCAAATCAGTGGTGTGAAGTGATTTCTCATTGTGGTTTTTATTTTCATCCCTCTGATGGCTAGCAACACTGAGCATCTTTGGATAGGGCTCTGGACCCTTTGTATGTCCTCTTTGGAGAAGTGTCTGTTCAAGTGCTTTACCTTTTTAAAGTTTTTTTTTTTTTTTTTGTCTTCCTAGAGTGGAGCTGTGTGAGTTCTTTATGTATTTTGGAGATCAAACCCTTGTCCGAGGTATCATTGGCAAATATATTTTCTCATACAGTTGGTTCTCTTTTCATTTTAATGCAATTTTCTGTAGATGTGCAGAAGCATTGTATTTTGATGAGGTCCCATTTGTTTATTCTTTTCTTTATGTCCCTTGACCTAGGGGACTGGTCAGTGAAAATATTACTGCATGGAATATTTGCGATTTTCCTGCCTATGTTCTCCTAGGGGAGTTTTATGATGTCATGACATATTTAAGTTTTTTTATACACATTGAATTTATTTTTGTGTATTATGTAAGTTGGTGATCAAGTTTCATTTTTTTATGTAGCTGTCCATCTCTCCCAACACCATTTGTTGAAGAAGCTTTTTTGCACCATTTTATGCTGATGCCCCCTTTGTCAAATATTAATTGAGCATAGAGACTTGGGTTCATTTCTGGGCTCTCTATTCTGTCCCATTAGTCTGTTTCTTTTCTCATGCCAGTACCAGGCTGTTTTGATTACAGGGGCCTTGTAATACAGTTTGATATCAGGTATTGTGATCCCTCCTACTTTGATCTTTCTCAAAATTTGTTGTGGCTATCTTGGGTTATTTATGGTTCCATATAGATTTCTGAAATGTTTGTTTTATAGCTGTGAAATATGCCATTGGCACTTTAATAGGTATTGTATTGAATCTATAAATTTCTTTGAGTAGTATGGACATTTTGATGATGTTAATTCATAGGGATCTGAAACTAAATTAAATACTTTCTTAATTCATTTTTTCTCATTTGATCTTTTTATTAAAAGAAGCATTAGAGTTTCTTTATTCAACTCTCCTCAAAATATATATCCATCAACTATCAGTACATGCTCTATCCCTTTTCTTTATTTTAAACCCCAGTAACTAGAATCATACCTAGCAAACAGTTGATAGTTAATAAATATTTATTAAATCCATAAAATAGTCATCTTTACCTTAATTATGTGTCACTGACTTAAAATTTATATTTCCTGTGGGATGTGGGTATTATTCTATTTTATTGTGTAACATAATATATGATACATGTAATATATTATGAAGTGTAAAAGTATAACCTATAAAGTCATCAGTGAACTTAAGACATGGTCACTGACATTGAAATCCTTTGCACTTTTTATCCCATTTTTCTGTGCCTATCTTGATGTAATCACCCTCCTGAAGTAATATTTTTTAATTTTATTTTTTATTTTAATTGCTGTTCTTGTACAGTTTTCTGTCTTTTACTCCCATTCCAGCCCACCACCCCAGCCCTCCCTCCCTCCCTCCCATTTCCACCCCCCCCAGTTTTTGTCCATGTGTCCTTTATACTTGTTACTCCAAACCCTTCCCCTTTCCCCCTGAAATTCCCTCCCCTCTCCCCTCTGGTGACTATCAGCCCCTTCTGACAGAATACCTGCTAATACAAAATTTCAAAAAGAATGATTCTTAGAATACAAGTAGCCAAAGAACATTTACAGTACAATACCATCTATACAAATTTAAAAACATAAAAATAAATAATGCTTTTGAAATTAAAAATATATGTAAATGATCTTTGATCTTTTTAATGGTATTCCCTCCAATTCTCAGTTTTCTGGAAGTGTTTATTATAAGTGGATGTTGAATTTTGTCAAGTATCTTTTTTCCATTAATGAGATGATTATTTAGTTTTCTTTCTTTTGTTTGCTAATATATTAAATTACATTGACTTTTGAATGCTAATCTAGACTTGAATTCCCATGATAAACCCAACTGAGTCATAATGTATAATTTTTTTGTTAGAAGCTACAGAAATCAATTTGCTAAAGCTTGTCAAAGGTTTATGAGTCTGTGTTTATAAGGAATATTTGTCTATTTTCTTGTGATGTCTGTGGTGGATTTTGATAGTAGGAAAATGCTGGTCTTGTAAAATAAATTGACAATTTCATTTGTTTTAATTTCTGAAAATAATTGTGCAGAATTTGTATTATTTCTTCCTTAAGGGTGTTCTTTTCCCTAAATTTACCAGTGACACCATGGAAGGGGGTTGTTTTAATGTTATTTTTGTTTTCATTATTCTGTGGGAAGAGTTTTAACTACAATTCTAATCTATATAATACATCTATTCATTATCTGTTTCCTCTTATATGAATTTTGGCAAATTATATACTTGAAAGAACATATCCAACAACAATAAAAGAATTAATCCATTTCATCTAAGTTGTCTAATCATCTAATGTCTGGGTATGGAGTTGTTCTTAGTATCCCCTTATCATTCTTTGTTTGTAGTGTCTGTAATAATATCACTTCTTTTATTTTTCATATTGGTAAATTGATTCTTCTTTCCTTTTTTTAATAATATGGTTAGAAGTTTATCATTTTTATTAATACAGTCATACCTTGGTATTCATCAGCTTCAGAACTCATCAAATCCTGAACTTGTCCCATTTTAACAAGCAAAAATATTTTAATACTTGGCACTTGATTGGGTCTCATCACACTTGCTAGAACTTGCCGGAATCGTGATGCTGTCCAAATAAAGAAAAAGAAAAAGAAAAAGAAAATCTTTCCTTGTTCAGTACCCATAGCATTCTACACTCATCACAGGTTTGAGAATAAATTAACAACAAATACTGAGGTACTATTGTATTATTTTTTTAGTTTTACTCATTATTTCATTGTAGTCACCCCATTTTTTCTTTTTTGCCTTCCTCCGCCCAGCCCACCCATCTCATTCACAGTCAATCCTTTCTGTTGTCCATGTTCATGAGTCATTCACACATGATCTTTGACTAATTCCTTTCATTACACCTCGCCTCTCTCCCCCCTTTCCTACAGCTATCAGTCTGTTCCATATTTCTATGCCTCTGGTTCTATTCATCTCATTAGTTAATTTTATTCATTAGATACCAGTTATAAGTGAGATCATCAGGTATTTATCTTTAGCCAACTGGCTTATTTCACTTAGCATAATAATCTTTATTTGCAACCATGCTGTTGCAAAAGGTAGAACTTACTTCTTTCTTCCTCCTGTGCAGTATTCCATTATTGAAATGTACCACACATTTGTAATTCACTCATCTACTGATGGGCACTGGGGCTGTTTTGAACACTTAGCTATTGTAAATACTATTCTTATGAACATAGAGGTGCATAAATTCTATAGAATTGGTGTTTTAGGATTCTTAAGGTATATTCCCAGCAGTGGAATAGTAGTTCCATTTTTAATATTTTGAGGAAACTCCATACTATTTTCTACAGTGACTTTATCAGTTTGCACTACCAACCAGAGTGTACTAGGACTCCTTTTTCTCCATGTTCCTCGCCAGCAGTTGTCGGTTGTTGATTTGTTAATATCCATTCTGATAGGTGTGAAGTGATTATATATATATATATATATATATATATATATATATATATATATAATTGTGTTTTTAATTTGGATCTCCATGACAGTTGGTGACATTGCACATTTTTTCATATGTCTGTGAGCCATCTACATGTCCTGCTTTGAATAGTGTCTATTAAGGTACTTTGCCCACATTTTAATTTGGTTGTTTGTCTTCCTGGTGTTGAATTGTATGAGTTCTTTATATATTTTGGAGATTACACCCTTTTTTAACATGTGCCTAGCAAATATGTTCTCCCATACAATCAGTTCCCTTTTCATTTTGATGATGGTTTCTTTAACCATGCATAAACTTTTTATTTTGATGAAATCCAATTTGCTTATTTTTTTCCCTTTTGTCCCTTGCTCTAAGGGACATATTGGTGAAAATATGGTTGGGTGGAATATCTGAGAATTTCCTGCCTATGTTCTCCTCTAGGAGTCTAATGTTGCTGTGACTTATATTTAACTATTTTATACATCTTGAGTTTATTTTTGTGTATGGTGTTACTTGGGGGTTACATTTAATTTTTTTTTACATGTAGCTGTCCAGAATCCCCAAAACTATTTGTTGAAGAGGCTATTTTTACTTCATTTTTTGCTTCTTCCACCTTGTTGAATATTAATTGATCTTTAAAGACATGGGTTTATTCGAGGCTCTCTATTCAGTTCCATTGATTTATGTGTCTGTTCTTATGCCAGTACCATACTGTTTTGATTACCATAGCCTTGTAATATATTTTGATGTCTGGTATTGCAATCCCTCCTACTTTGTTATTTTTTCCTCAAAATTGCTGAAGCTATTCAGGCTTATTTATGGTTCCATATAAATTTTTGAAAGGTTTGTTGTATGTCTGTGAAATATATCATTGGTATTTTAATAAAGACTATGTTGAATTATAAATTGCTTTGGGTAGTATGAACATTTTGATAATGTTAATTGTTCCAATCCATGAAAATGGTATATGCTTCTACTTATTTTTGTCTTCCTTAATTTCTTCCCTCATTGTTGTATAGTTTTCTGAGTACAGGTCTTTTACCTTCTTGGTTAGGTTTATTCCTAGGTAGTTTATTTTACTTATATATAGTTTATTTTATTTATCTACCAAATGAGACCTTTTTCCTGATTTCTCTTTCTGATATTTCATTGTAGGTATATAAGAATTCCTTTCAATTTCTGTCTATTGACTTTGTATCCTGCCATTTTGCCAAATTATCTTAATAGGTAGAATAGCTTTTTAGTGGAGTCTATAGCTTTTTCTATGTACACTATCACATCATCTGCAAACAATGACACTTTTGCTTCCTCCTTTCTACTTTGGATGTCTTTTATTTCTTTTTCTTGTCTGCTTGCAATGGAATACTATGCAGCTGAAGGAAAGCAGGAGCTCCTATGCTTTGTGGCATCATAGATGGAACTGAGGAACATTATGCTCAGTGAAATAAGCCAGGTGGTGAAAGAAAAGCACTGTATAATCTCACCTACATGTGGAACCTAATCAGCAAAACAAACAAGCAAGCAGAATATAACCAGGGATGTTGCAATAAAGAACAAACTGACAGTAACCAGAAGACAGGGGAAGGTGGCAATGGGGGAAGGAAGGGGAAGGGTTGTGAAGGAACATGTATCATGGACCCGTGGACAAATCTAAAGGGGGGTAGAATTGAGGATGGGAAGTGGGGGTGGAAGTGGAGGGTAAAATGTTTGTAGGAAAATGGAGACAACTTTACATGACCAGCAATAAAAGAAAGAAAACAAAAACATGGCTTGTAACATCATCTATTTTTATATAAAATGCGTACTGTACTTTTCAAAAACTGAATATATATACCACAATTTTAACTGTACTTATTTTTGTGAAGTAGGATTACATGTGATTTTTGTGGTTTTCTTCATCTGTATTTTCTAATTTTTAATAGGCGTTTATATTACAAATTGGTGCTAGATTTTTTCAAATTCTTTTTCAGCATCTAACAGTGGGATCATGTGATTTTTGTGTTTAATTTTTATGTGATGTATTACAGTTATTGATTTGGAAATATTAAAGCATTCTTTCATTCCTGTGATCAATCCCAATTATTTGTGATGCATGATCTGTTTAATGCATTGCTGAATTTGGATTGTCAATAATTATTTGAGGATTTTAACATTTGTGTTCAACATTTATATTGGTCTGTAATTTTCTCTTTCCTGTGTCAGCTAGTTTTGAAACTAAAATAATACTGGTTTCATAAAAAGAGTTTGGCAGTGTTTTCTGTTCTTGAATTTTTTGGTATAGTTTGAGAATAGCTGTAAGTTTTTCTTTGAACGATTGGTAAAATTCACCCATGAAGCCACCTAGTCTAAGGTATTTTTGTGCCAGGAGTTTCTTGATTACGACTTCAATATTTCTGGTTGTTACCAGTCTGTTTAGGCCTTTTGACTCTTCTTGATTCACTTTTGGGAGATTGTATGTTTTTAGAAATTTGTCCATTTCACCTAGGTTGTCCAGTGTTTTGTCATATAATTGTTCATAGTAATTTCTTACAATCATTTGTATTTATGTTGCATCAGGTGTTACTTCTCTCATTTCTGATTTTATTGATTTGGGTCCTCTCCCTCTTTTTTTGATGAGTCTGGTTAGAAGTTTGTCAATTATGTTTATCTTTTGAAACACAGAATTTATGGATTCATTAATTCTTCAGGTGTTTATTAATTTCTATGTTATTTAATTCTGTTCTGATCTGAGTGATTTTCTTCCTCCTACTCACTCTTAGCTTTGTTTGTTGTTGTTTTTATTATTCTTTTAGATGTAGGGTTAGGTTGCTAATTTGAGATTTTTCTATTCTTTATGTAGGCCTGTATGCTATGAACTATGCTGTCAGGGCTGCTTTTGCTATGTACCGTTGGTCTGGGTTGGTTGTGTGTTCATTTTCATTTGTTTCCAGATACTTTTTTTGTTTTTATCTCATTGTTTACTCATTTAGTATTTAATAGCATGTTATTCAGTCTCCATATATGTTAATGTTTTTTAGTTTTTTCCTTGAGGTTGGTTTCTAGCTTCAAGCCATTGTGGTCCAAGAAGATACTTGATATGATTTAATTTTTCTTAAATTTTCATGCTTGTTTAATTTCCTGTCATGTGGTCCATCTTTTCCATATTTTCAGCCTATGTATATTTTTTGTTCTGAGGTGGGTTTCTTGTAGACTGTATATATGTTGATCACGTTTTTTATCCACTCATCTACCCTATGCCTTTGGATTAAAGCATTTAATTGATTAACATTTATGTTAATATAGATAGGTACAGGTTCTTTGACATTTTCCCCCTTTGAACCTGTCTCTCTCTATTTTCTTCTTTTTTAAGCAGTCCATTTAGCATCTCCTGCAGTGCTTGCTTGGTGAAGATGTACATGTTAGTCTCTTTTTGTATGGGAATCTCTTTGTTTCACTTTTCATTTTAAAAGACAGCCTTGCTGGATAGAGTAGATTTGTTTTCAGGTCCTCACTTTTCATTACTTGGAATATGTTGTGTCAATCTCTTCTGACTTGTATTGTTTCTGTTGAGAGATCAATCGATAGCCTAATTGGAACTCCTTTGCATGTTACTAGATTGTTATCCCTTGCTACTTTTAATATTCTTTCTTTATCTTTAAATTTTGCCATTTTAATTATAATGTGTCTTGAGTCAACCCCTTTGGGCTCATATTGTTTGAGATCCAACTTATGAAATTTTCATGGCTTTTCCCCTCACCAAGTTAGGGAAGTTTCCTGTCATATTTTCAAACAAGGTTTTCTATACCTTACTTCTTTTCTTCTTCTAGTATTTGTACAATGTGAATGCAGTTATGTTTCATGTTGTACTGAGCTCCCTAAAATTATCCTCATACTTTTGTGCCAACATTTATTTTGTTGCTCTGACTGGTGGTTTTTTTCCTACCTTGTCTTCTGGCTTGCTAATCCAATCTTCTGCTTCATTTGGCCTGATTTTAATTCCTTCTAGTGTATTCTTTATTTCAGATGCTGTATTCTTTATTTTCTGCTGTTTTATATCCATAGTTTCTACGTACTTTTCTTATACTGTTGCAGTTTCCACTAAATTCTTTGTAGTTCTCACTGAGATCCTTGAACATCCTTATAACCATTATTTTGAACTCTATGTCTGATAGATTCCTTGCCTCAATTTCATTTAGGTTTCTTTTCTTGGGATTCCTCCTTTCCTTTTGATTGGGTGTTGTTTCTTCGTCTTATTTCAGGTTACTCTTTTTATTTGTTTATGCATATCTGACTGCTCTGCTTTTAGTCCCTATTTTTATGGTATGGCCATGTGTGGTTGGAGTTCTGTGTCAGTCAGTGATGCAATCTATTTGATCTCCTGAGCTGAATGCACTAAGGATACCTCTTCCGTAGTTTATGTGGGCTCTCTTGTTGTAATTGTGTTTTGATTTTGGGTCATTTCATTAATTGGTGAGTTCTCACCTCTGGCTGGCTGACTGAGAGTCACAACCAACACTATGTTTTGAATGCTGTTGCAAAGGTTCTGGGAGAACAAAGCAAAACTACCTAGAAAACAAAAGCCAGGCTAGCAATGATACCCCCTATCTCATTAGCAATACCAACATAAAGTAAGTAAAGTTTACTAAAGGTAAAACAGATTAAGAATATTATAAGATAGGAAAAAGAATATAAGATGACTCAAGGAAAGAAAAGTGATTTTGAGAGAAATAATAAAGAGATAATAAGATTAAGGAATAGAAACTAAGAAAGAAAGGGAGAAAATAAAATTTAAAACATAAGAAAGGGAATAGAGATTGCAAAATGGAAAAAGAAAAGGGAAGAGTATAATATGTGGTTTCAAATAAAATAAGAAATAATGAACTGATAGGCAAAAAAATGAAGAAAAGCCATAACAGTTTCAATAACAATGACAGATGAACAATGATTAATAAATTTGGAAAGAAAATAGGCATATTATAAGAAAGAGAAAAATATACAAGATGTCTACAGTAAAGAAAAATGATTTTGAGAGGACAGAGGGAGAAGAAATAATAAGAGTAAGGAGTAGAATCCAGACTAAAAAGGGAAAAATAAAATTCCATACCTAAATAAACAAGGGCAGGATGAATGCAAAATGGAGTAAGATGGGGTAAAGTAGCATATGGATTAGAAATAAAAGATAGAGAATACATAGGAATAAAATTGAATAGAAACAACAATAACTTCATTATCCATACCAAACAAGCAACAATTAATTAAGGTGGAAATAATATAAGAATATTATAAGAAAGGGAAAATCACGTGAGCTGACTAAAAGAAAGAAAAATGATTTTAGGAGAAAAAAAGGAGGAGAAATTGTGAAAGTAAGGAACAGGAACAAGGCATAGAAAGGGTGGAAATAAAATTTAAAACAAAAATAAGAAAAGGCAGGAAGAAGGCAAAATGTAGTAAGATGAAGGGTACAGCATGAGTTTTGATATAAAATAAAAATATAAATAGAAAGAATAAAATAAAAACCAAAACAGTAAATTACTTGGCATATAATTGAAAAATAGAAGAAATGTTAAAAGGCTATATGAGAGAAAAAAAACACAAATTCTGAAGAATGACATGGAATTTGTCTCAGCAGAGTTTGGTGTTTGCCTTCTGTCTTCTTCTGGATCCACCTCTGGCTTTTTATCAGCTCAGCTCCAGGGATGGACCAGCCAGCTTCTGGTACCACTGCATGCACAACCTTTATCTTCCTCTAGAAGGAGCTTCTATTGTGATCTGGAGGATGGAACCCATAATTTTCCCTTGTGAGGTAATGACAATTTTTCTGGGACAATAGTGGGTATGTTTCCCTGCCTCTGTGCTACTCTTTTTGGTCTATCCTAGCTTATTTCCAATAATGTACAGTTTCTGATGAACTAGTTGTCCATTTCAAGGGAGGAACCAATCTGTGTAAGAGGATCAACTCTTTCTGGCTTTGTGCTAATGGCAACTCTGTGTGAGAACTGAGGCTGCAAAGGGTCCTGATTAACCCTTGCTAGGCTGATTTCTGATCTCCCTGCCTTGCTAGCCTTAATGGAATAGGTCCCTAGGAACCAGTGTATTTTTTCTCCCTGAGAAAAGTTCAAAATGAACCCTTTTGGAGTTTCTCTTCCTGTCTTTTTCTTACAGATATGCACCATGCAGTGGCTTCTTAAGACTATCCTGAGTGTTCTGAAGTGCATCCCAGTTGGGTGTGGTGCTTCCACTCCTACAGGATATGTCTTCTGTTACCAGAAGTTTGAATTCTGTCATATAAGGAGTTTCTGCCTGCATGTGAATATGAGGTGCTCCACTCTTGCCCATCTACTTCTCATCTCACTGCTCTAGCTTTAGACACAGTCCCAAACTCACTATTTTGCATAGTTCCAAACTTAGCTATGCATATCCCCTGGCTTAATAGCCATACTGGGCTGGGGCCCAGAAATCCCTTTGCTCTACAACTTTCTGTTCTCTCTACCCAGCTCTATTATGTGGGAGGAAGCTGTGCTTCTAATCCTGATCCTTTGATGGCAGAGAAGCTTCACAAGGGGCCCCTGTCCATCATGCTTCAGTTTTCCTTTTAAAAAGTCTCTCTGTGACACCCCCACTGTAGTACTGATTACTGAATCACTGTCTGGTTTTCTGTACATACCACCTCCCCCCCAAAAAAAGTCATTTACAGGTGGCTACAGCCTTCTTGTGCCTGACCTAGGTGTGGCCCCCTGATACTTTTTGGAGATAGAATCCTTCTCTCTCTCTCTCTGGAACTCTCCAGAATGACATGTAGCACTGCTGCTCTGGACCTGCTGAATGCTCTGTGTGTATTGCCTAGATCTCCCCAACTCCGTATATCTTCCCATATCACTCTTAACCAGGGTTTGGTCTTTCTTAAACCAGACTAGTTTCCCCTGCCTTGGGAGGGGAGGGACCAACAAAGTTACAATTTCTCACTAGTCTCTCTGCTGTTGTATGTGACAAGCACAGGGTATTTCCCTTTCAATTTATAAAATATCCTTAACACCTGCTGTGAAGCATCTTCTATACTCTTTGGTTTCAAAACTTCAATTAAGATTCCACTGATTAGGATATTTGTTAGATGATTAACCTAGAATCTGAGTTGAGGGCAAGAATATCATCTTCCACCTGCTCGGTTGCCACCTTTACCCTCTCTACCACTGTATTTTTTCCCTTTTTTTTTTATTGTTCAAGTACAGTTGTCTCCATTTTCCACCCCCCCCCCACTCTGTCTCGCCCCAACCCCTCCACCTTCCATCCTCAATACTACCTCCCTTTGAATTTCTCCATGGATATTTTATACATGCTCCTTGATGACTCTTCTCCTTCTCTCCCCCATTATGCACCTCCCTGCTCTGGTTACCATCAATTTGTTCTTTATTTCAATGTCTGGTTATATTTTGCTTGCTTGTTTGTTTTGTTTATTATTTGTTCCACTTATAGGAGAGATCACATAGTATTTGTCTTCTACCTCCTGTCTTGCTTCACTTAGCATAATGCTCTCCAGTTACATCTATGCTGTCATGAATGGTAGGAGTTCCTTCTTTCTTTCCACTCCATAGTATTGTATTCCAAACAATAAGTGCTGGTAATATTGTGGAGAAAAAGGAATCCTAATATATTGTCATTGGGAATCAGATTGGTGCACCCACTGTGAAAAACAATATGGAATTTCCTCAAAAAGTTAAAAATGGAACTGCCTTTTCATCTGACAATTCAACTGCTGGGAATATACCCTAAGAAACCTGAAATGTCAATTCAAAAGAGCCTATACACCCCAATGTTCATAGCAGCACAATTTATAATAGTCAAGTCCTGGAAGCAACCTAAGTGCCCATTGGTCAATGAGTAGATCAAAAAACTATGGCAGTAGAAAAACATTTCTACCACTGTATCTTTAAACAAACAGATTTCTATTTTCCTTTTTTATTATTTAACTTTATTTTATTCTATCACTTTATGTGATATTTTGTTATGTTTTCTTTTGCTCGATTTAGACTAAATATACTCTTTTTAATAGTTTTAAAATGAAACATTGTCTTAGACTTGAGGCTTTTCTTCTTTTTTAATATAATAATGCTACAGATCTTCCTCCACATACTTCTTTGACTATATCACACTTTTTTGAGACATTGTATTATTAATTTTGAAAATTGTACCAGGGATTTATGCAGTTTTGAGAGAGAAGGTTATAACTTTCCAATGTACTAAAGAAAACATTTTAAATTGCACAGATCTTTTATTGTATTTTCTTAGTATCTGTAGTTACTGTTCACAATTGAGCTCATGATCATAATTCCCATAAAAAAGAAATTCATTTCCCATAATAGAGGAATTCACTTCCCAAATGTATGGCCTAGGATACATTTATATATCTTCACTCCAAGATATTTTTCCTCCTACTGTTCCATGAAGGAACTATGAGGTGGCACAGCATAAGCTTGTCCCAATCAGAAACGATGGTTTTGAGCATTTTTTAATTTTTTTAAATAAAATATTGTTGTTCATGTACAGTTTTCTGTCTTTTACTCCCATCCCAGCCCACCCACTCATCCCTCCCCACCTCCCTTCCATTTCCATCCCCTGCCTAGTTTTTGTCCATGTGTCCTTTATACTTGTTCCTGTAAACCCTTCCCCTTTTCCTCTGAAATTACCTCCCTTCTCCCCTCTGGTCACTGTCAGTCTGTTCTCAATTCCAGTGTCTTTGGTTATATTTTGCTTGTTTGTTGGTTTTGTTGTTTAGGTTCCTGTTAAAGGTGAGATCATATAGTTTTGACATTTTTGAGACATTCCTCAAAAAGATAAGGAGGCTCTGTTAATGCAATGTCAAAACTATTTGCAGCAATGTTTTGAGGTAAATGTGATGGATTATGGTAACTGTAGAAATTAAAATTACTCCCCACAGAAGCATATATTTTTGACATATTCATAGACTTGTCTAGAAAAGTCTTTTCTATGAAACTCTGAATATGGTAAACACTAGAGTTTTTACCCATGCCATTCCATTACTTTCTCCAGCAGTTACAGATGTTTTCTTTGCAAACTGTAAAGTGGTTCCATTGCTATTGCAAAGGTGGCTCTGTTGAGTTGTGGAGGCTAGAAGTCTGGAATCAAGGAGACAGCAAGATTGGTTGTGTATGGAGCCTCTGAGGGAAAAATAAACCCATGAATTCCTCCTAGTTTCTAGTGTTTGGTGGCATTCCTTGTCTTGTAGGTGCACCACTTGAGTCTCTGCCTCCACTTTTACAACACCTTCCTATTCCCTGTGTCTCTATGTCTATGTCACAAATTTTGATATGTTATGCTTTAATTTTCATTTGACTAAAGATATTTTCTAACTTTTACATGTAGAGAATATCTGAAACCTTTTTGTAATTGATTTCTAGTTTATTTCTGTTACAGTAGTTGAAGTATTTTTGTTTACTTTTTATTTTACATTTTTTACTTTGTCCTTTTTATGCTTGCTTTTTATTTCTCTTGCCTTAGTTTGGATTCATAATTTTTCTATGATTATGTTTTTACATTATTATTTGGAAGATGTAACTTTCTTTAAATTATTTTATTGCCATTGAAACTGTACTAGTTATAGATTATAACATCTGAAATTAATCAGAATCTTTTCTCTCTTCCTGAATAATATAAGAAATTAAGACACTTAATTCCAGCCACCATCTTTTTCTCTATTTTTATACATTAATTTTATTCAGACTTAATGTCTGGGGAGATTTTTTTAAAAAACCCAACCAATTAAACATTATTATAATTGATTTATATAGTCAATATTTATTTATATTTACTCACATTTTACATAATTTTATTTGCTCACAATTCCTTCTAGAATCAAGGGTTTATTTCTGAAGTCATTCTTTCTTCTTTGTATTTATGCCTCACATACTCTTTGAGAGTGGATCTGTACACTGTTATTGAAATTTTCTAATGGTGTTTAGTAAGTTGCATATGTTTCCTGTTCATGTTCTGACAGTTGAGAGAAAAATGTTGGATATAAAGGGAACAATATTTCCTTTACTAGCAAGGGAGGCTGCATAATCATGGACAGAGAGGATTATAATTTTGGAAGATCTGAAGAGAAGATTTTCTTTCTGTGAGCAGCACACGCCAACTTTTAGAGAGTTTCATTCAGTCTGTGTAGTTGTTTCTCCTAAATTTTCCTGAACTCTCTTAATTGAACAGAAAGAGAGAAATATAAAGTTATGTTCATTTCCCCTTTGGAGAAAGCTATCATAACTAATATAATACAAGTGAGCAAATAGTGTTTCCCACTCAGTTTTTATTTCATTTTATTTTATTTTTAGATTGATTATGTATTGAAAATGAAACTCTGTCTTCATAGTTATTTCTCTTAATATATGGAAGATATTTTACCACTGTTATGACCTTAATCACTGATGTTGAAAAGTAGGGTATCAATTGTTTTTACAGTTTATTGTAGATAAACTATTTTCCTCTGGATATATTTAACATTTTTATTTTGTAATTTATGATTTTTATTTAGATTATAATATTATGGAAGTGTACTTTCTTCTATTTGTTCTGCTTGTAATACTTAGAACATTTTAATGAAAAATGCATGTCTTTATTAAATTATGGATATATTTAAGCCATTAATCATTATTTCACATTTTACATCACAAATATTGCTTTTCTTTTTTGTTTCTTTGTGTTACATTTGATCCAATATTCCAGTATTTAACTTCCTTTTTAAACCTCTCTTCTGTTGTATCTAATCAGCTATTTAACTTTTATTTCACTGTGTTTCTGTGTGTAGAAGAATATAATATTTACACATGTAATGTATATATATGGAAACATACATTTTCTAGACATTGTGCTTGTTTAGATGTTTCCAGTAATTTTGATGTTTTAATAGTCTTTAATTCATTCAGTTTAAGTCTCATCAAGATTCATTAAAGATGCCTCATTTCCTTTCCATCTGACACTAACAGGATTGACTCAAAGAAGGTGGTAGTATCTACAATTTTTCTGGCTATGGATATTTTCTCCACATAACTCTCCATAGTTCAGTTTGATTCCTAAGAGCATTTTGTCTGAGTTCCAAGCAAGAATATGCTAAAATGTACAAAGTGTAAGTACTCAGTTTCTTACAGTCTGATCAATAAACAAACTCAGCATCACATCCACTGGTATTGCATTTGTCAAGCACTCGGAGCCCAAATATTAGGAAACATCTTTGATCCCATGTGTTAATGAGAGGAAATTCAAAGAAGCTTGGGAACATTTTTTAAACATCCACAGGTGCACTGACTTGATAATATTCATTCTGGACTTTAAATTATAATTTTTTTTACTTGATTCCTTTTGAATGTCAGCATAGTGTCATCATAATTTCAGAAGTAAGAAATACCTCTAAAATTGGACATATGGAACTATTATGCTTGTGGTAGGTGAATTAATCTACAATAATTTAAAATGGGAAACCTAAATTTGTGTCATATGTTCAGATAGAATCTGAGGAAACAGACTAAGTATATTATAATTTAAATTATGGATATAAATCTAAATAGAGAAAGCTATTTATGTATATTATTAATTATTGGTGAACACTGCCTGAGCGATAGTCTGATTGTCCATTAAAACCCACATTCAGGTATTCAGAATGAAATACTATGGTGTGACATGTGTTCATGTACTTTTTTCATGGAAACACATATTTTATTTTTCTTTATTTTTATTTATATATATTTTTTATTTTATTAACATTTTCTATGGTTGTTCAAGTACAGTTTTCTGCCTTTCCCCAACCATCCCCACCACCACAGCCCTCCCCACCTCCTTCCCCTCTTTCCACCCCCTTGTTATTGTCCATGTGTATTTTATAATTGTTCCTGCAAACCCTTCACCCTTTTCCCCTGTAATCCTCTTCCCTATCCCCTCTGGTCATTCGCTGTCAGCCTGTTTTCCATTTCACTGTCTTTGGTTATATTTTGCTTGCTTGTGTTGAAATTGAAGCAGTAATACAAAAAACTCCTGACACACAAAAGCCCTGGACCAGATAGTTTCACAAAATTCTACAAAGCATTTAAGGAAGAGCTAACCCCTATACTTCACAAACTATTCCAAAAAATTCAAGAAGATGGAAGACTCCCAAAGTGTTCTTATGAAGCCAGCATCATCCTCATCCCAAAAATCAGATAAAGACACAACAAAGAAAGAGAACTTCAGGCCAATATCACTTATGAATATAGATGCTAAAATCCTCAACAAAATATTGGCAAACCACATACAGTAATATGTTAAAAATATCATACACCATGACCAAGTGGAATTCATCCCAGGGATGCAAGGATAGTATAATATTTGCAAATCAATAAATGTACTACATCACATAAACAAAAGCAAAGACAAAAATCACATGATTTTTATCTTATATCAATAGATGTGGAAAAAGCATTTGATAAGGTACAACACACATTTATGATCAAAACACTCAGCAAAGTGGGAATAGAAGGAGCATTTCTCAACATAATAAAGGCCATATATGAGAGACCCACAGCCAACATCATACTCAATGGGCAAAAATTTAGAGCTTTCCCACTAAGATCAGGAACAAGAGAAGGTTGTACACTTTCATCACTTCTATTAAACATAGTATCGGAAGTCCTAACCGCAGCAATCAGACTAGAAAAGGAAATAAAAGGCATCCAAATTTGAAAAGAGGAAGCAAAACTGTCATTGTTTTCAGATGACATGATAGTATACATAGAAAATCCTATAGACTCCATCAAAAAACTGCTCGACCAATAGATGAATTTGGCAAAACAACAAGATACAAAGTCAATATTCAGAAATCAAAGATATTTTTATATACCAAGAATAAAACATCAGAAGCAGAAATCAGGAAAAAATCCCAGTTGATGCAGCAATAAAAATATAAAATATCCATGAACAAATGCATTTTCCATATGCTAATCTTGCCAGGTAGAAAATTATTTTGCATACAGAGACAGATAAAAACTGTTTCCCCAAAGCACACTGTTAAAGTATCATTCCGAGTTTTATTTAACCTCTTTCACTCTAGTCCTCATATAATATATTTTGCCATGTATAATATTTTTTGCCATACAAAAATTTTTGCCCAATTTTTTTAGGGAAAAATAAGGATGGGGCCCTGGCTGGTATGCCTCAATGGACTGAGTACTAGCCTGAATACCAAAGGATCACTGGTTCGAATGCCAGTGAGGGAACATGTCTACAAAATACCTGTACAACAGCATACAAAGCTGGAATTGGGACTACCAGTAAACCCACTAGGGGAAAACCCACCAACAAATACCCAATAGGTAAAACACAAGTACAACAAGAGAGCCTACACAAATGGAAGTAAGGGAAATTCTAGGGCATAGACAAGGAGATCAAAGAGAGTGCACCACTGAATCTCACAGAAACCCTGCCACAGAAGTTCACCCCATGAAGACTGCTAGCAAAGCAAAGAATCTGGAATCACAGAAACACACAAAAAGAGCCACTGAAAAAGGGGAGACAAAGAAAGCAACTGAAATAAAAATCAATGTAAGATTTTTTAGTAAAAGAGCTAAATGAAATGGAGGCAAGCAAACTATCAGATACACAATCCAAAATAATGGTTATAAGGATGCTAAAGGAACTCAGTGACAACTACAAGAAACTGAGTAGGAACTACAATATCATGAAAAAGGAAATAGAAACAACAAGAACCAGGAATAAATGAAGAATACAATATCTAATATATATATATATATGAAGTAATTACAAGCAGGCTGGATGTAGCAGAAAACTGCATTACTAAGCTGGAAGACAAGGTAGAAAGAAATACACAGGTGGAGCAGCTGCACAAAAGAGAGACTAAAAAAAAATATGAAGGTTGCTAAAGGGAACTGCAGGACAACATGAAACACAACAACATCTGAATCATAGTAATACCTGAAGGAGAAGTAAAGGACCAAGGGATAGAAACCCTATTTGAAAAAATAATGACAGACAACTTCCCTAACCTGGAGAGAGAAGAATAGCTATGCAATTTCAGGAAGGACAGAGGGTCCCAAACAAGATGAACCCAAAGAGGCCTACTCCAGGATACATCGTAATAAAATTTCCAATTTTAAAGACAAAGAAATATTCTTAAAGGCAGCAATGGAGAAACAGGAAGTGGTATACTAGGGAGATCCAATAAAGCTAGCAGGTGATTTCTCAACAGCAACATTACAAGCCAGAAGGGAATGGCAAACAGCATTTCAAGTACTGAAAAAGCAAAGGCCTGCAGGCTAAGAGAATACTCCTACAACAAACTACCACTTTGAGATATGCTAAAGGGTAAAGGGATTGCTTTGAGAACAAGTAAAAGAGTGAGAGAGTGGGGGGCCCACAGGTACAAAGGGAGAAAACTGAATAAGTACCTATCAATAATAACATTAAATGTAAATGGATTAAATTCTCCAAAAAAAGAAGAAATACAGTAGCTGAATGGATAAGAAGACATGATCCATGCATATGCTGCCTACTGGAGACACACCTCAGTACAAAAGAACCACACAGACTGAAAAAGTGAAGGGATAGAAAATATAACCCAAGGTCTTGGAAGATGGTTGTGAGGTAGGTGGGAGCTTAATCCTCTTGCTCATGAACCCAACTAGAATACCTACCCAATCTTCTGAAGAACAGTGCACAGCAAACAAAATCACAGCTTATATAAAGTTTGAAAGTCAAAGATTGCAAAGCACACTTAACAATGCATGGTACAGAGGTATTGGAGGCCAACAGGAAGTTCCACAGGCTCTGTGCCTGGGACCATGGCTGCTGTGGTGCCCAGGCCCTGCGACAGTGACCAAGATGCTGTAGGAACTTTGAGGGAGATCTGAGCCAGTAATTGTAACTTTGAAGGTCCCTCCCCTCCCAGAGAAGGGAAGTCAATCCCTCCTAGGAGAAAGTTGGATGCTTGAAGTTGCTGTGGGGATATACAAGCAGTGGAAGGCACACAGCAGGGAGCACTCTCCAGCTTGGACTATGGTCACTACTTTGACAGTACCAGGGAAATTAGGGAGTAGGGAACACCTGAAAATGGGTGAAGAGTTAGGCTGCAACTGACTGTGACCCAGATAGTCTTGGCACTCATCAGAAAGTAGGGCTATGCAAAAAGCGGGGCACTTTTTAAGAATGGCAGTTTGCAACCAAAGGAAATTCACTTTAAAAAAGTGGCATGCAGCTTCTGTGCAAGGGCCTCTCCCATACAGTACATGGGCAATTGCAGGGGAGAGAGGAGTGGTGCTGCACAGACTGATCAAAGGACAAAGTCAGCAAGGGCTCAGGGAGTTAGATGTCCCCAGAAAGACTTAATTTAATAGGAGAACTTGACTGCCCTGAAGGGACTTGGAGAGTGAATAGCACCCAGGACAACAAAGAGGGAACAGGATGGGTGTGAGTTGCTCCTAATCAGTGCACCTTATGGGCAGAACAGCATGGTGGATTAAAGGCACTGGTTTGGTGCACATGGACAGTGGGAGCCATGCAGCACTCTGAGAACTTGGGCTAGAGGTGAGCACCTGTGAATATTGCAGCCCAGACTGAACTCCAGTCTTCTCAAAACCATAGGAAAGGGAAAAAGTGAAGCCCAGCCCCACCTCTATCTGCAGCATACAGGGAAACCAGCAGACATCACTTGGAGTGTTTAAATTCAGCAGGAGGCTTTTTATTTCCCCCAAGTGTGAGACAATAAGGCCTGGATACATAAAAAGAACAAAGAAACAAAGGCAGATCTAGAGATAGATCAAAAGGTTAACAACAACCAGGAAACTGAGACAAATTTCACTTTCCTCTCCTACAGGACTTGTATTTATTGTTTATTTTTATCATTTTTTGTCATTTTATTTCTCTTCTTTCTGTTTAGTTTTCTTCATTTTGTTTTTTTTTAATTGCATTGTTTGGCTGATTTTCTTTGTTCTCCCTTTCACAGTACATTTTGTTTTCTTTAACTTCATTCATATTCCAATAACACACTACTCTTGGTATTTTACTCTCTATTGTTTTTATTCAGATCATATATTTTGTCATATTATTGTTCTTCCAGTATTATTATAAATAATTGTTCCATATTATTGTAAATATTACATAGCACCCTTCCCTAGTCTTGGCTCACTTCACTATCTTCCTGAACTTTTTTACTGCTGTGGTTAACTCTATTCTCTTACACACTATGCCTAGTTTATACTCTTTACTCACACTATATCTCACTATCTTACCTCCCAAAAGCACTATGTCTTTTGAATTTAGCTCACATTCCTTTTCTCCTCTACTAAGAGCCTAATCTCTTTTTTATCTTTTTTAAGAAGTGGCTAGTTGAGTGAAATATTGTGGTTATTGCTGTACTTCTCCAAAGAATCTTCTATCTATTGTCTACTCATTGGTTATTTTAATCCCATAGAATAATTTCCCACTGTCTTAATCTACTTCACCTTCGCCCTGCCACTGACCACATACAAGATAAGGTGGGAGTTGTGAACACCAGTAAAACCATGGAGGTGAGAACTGACCAACAAAGGGACCACCAACAGGCAAAACCTATGTAAAACAAAAGATATGAAAACAGAATAAAGGGCAACCCTAGAACATCCAGAAAAGGAGAATAAAGAAGCTACACTACTGAATTCCATAGAACTCCTACCATAAAAGTTCACCCTACGAAGACAGGTAGCAAACTAGAGTATCAGGAAGTGCAGAAACAAACAGAAAGAGTCACCTAAAATGGGAAGACAGAGAGAGAACCTGAAATCAAAAGGAAGACTCCCTACTAAAAAGGCTAAATGAAATGGAGGCAAGTGAACTATCAGATATAGAATTCAAAAGAATAGCTATAACGATGCTCATGGAACTCACAGAAAATTACAAGGAACTGAATGAAATTGTAACATTATAACAAGGAAATAAAAACTATAAGGTGGGAGTTGTGAATACCAGTAAAACCACTGGAGGTGAGAACTGACCAACAAAGGAACCACCAACAGGCAAAATCTAAGTATAGCAAGAGAGCCTACAAAAGCAGGGAGAAATAAGGATACAATTTCAGAAATATAAAACACACTAGAAGGGATTACAAGCAGGTTGGAGGAAGTAGAGGACCAAATTAATGAGCTGAAAGACCAGACAGAAAGAAACATCCAGGCAGATCAGCTGCATGAAAAAGGTGACTTAAGGTGAAGTACCTTAAGGGAAATCAAAAACAATAAGAAAATCAAAAGCTTTCGAATCATACGGATACCAGAAGGGGAAGAAAAGAACCAAAGGATATAAACCCTGTTTGAAAAAATAATGACAGAAAATTTTCTGAACTTGGAGAGGGGAAAAGCCAAGCAAATTCATGAAGAACAGCGACTCCCAATCAAGAAGAAGCCAAAGAGGCCTCCTCCAAGACACATCACAATTAAAATGCCAAGTTTGAAAAGCAAACAGAGAATCTTAAAAGCAGCAAGGGAGAAATCAGAAGTTACATACAAGGGAGCTCAGATAAGGCTAGCAGCTGATTTCCCAAGAGATACACTGTGAGCCAGGTGAGAATGGCAAAAAAACATTCCAAGTAATGAAAAGCAAAACCTGCGACCAAGACTACTCTACCCAGCAAAGTTCTCAATGAAAAAGGAAAGCATAATAAGATGTTCCTCAGATGAGGGAAGGTTGAAATAATAAACGTCCACCAAACCAGAGCTGATAGATATGCTGATGAGACCATTATAAGAACAGGAAGGAAGAGAGAGAGAGAAACACAAGTACAAAGGACAGGGGGAGAATGAATAAATACATACCAATAATAACCTTAAGGGTTAACAGACTAAATGTTCCAATCAAAAGACATAGGGTAGCTGAATACCCTGAAAAGAAAACATGACCCACACATATGATGCCTACAAAAGACCCACCTCAGAACAAAAGATTTAAACACACTAAAAGTGAATGGTTGGAAAAAAAATATTCCAAGCAAATGGACATGGTGAAAAAGATGGAGTAGCAATACTCATATCAGACAAAACAGACTTCAAAACATAAGCCATTAAAAATGACACAGAAGGACAGTTTATAATACTCAAGGAAAAAAATCCATAAAAATGACATAAACATTGCAAACATATATGTGCCCACATAGGAGTACCCAAATATATAGACTAAACCTTGGAGAACTTCAAGAAAAATATAAACAGCAACATACTTATACTAGGGGAATTGAAAAACCCACTGTCATAAATCAATAGATCCTCAAAACGAAATATCAATAAGGATATTGAGGCATTGAACAATGCCCTAGATCAAAGGGACTTAAATTATTTACATATAACATTTCATCCCAAGCAAGTAAACTACACAATTTTCTTTCAAATGCATAAGGAACAGTTTCAAAGAAAGACCATGCAACAGGACACTAAACCAATCTCAACAAATTTGAGAACATTGAAACCATATCAAGTAGTTTCTCAGAGCACAAGGGACTGAAATTAGAAACCAACCTGAAGAAAAAAATCAAAAACACTCAAATTATTGTAGAATGAATAGCATGCTATTAAATAATAATGGGTTAACAATGGGATCAGGTAGGAAATCAAATAGTTTCTGGGACAAATGAAAATGAACACACAACAGTCCAAAACTTATGGGATGAAGTGAATTCAGTCCTCAGTAGGAAGTTCAAATTGACACAGGCCTACATAAAAAAGATAGAAACTTTTGAAATACAAAACCTAACCCTATACCTACAAGAACTGTAGGAATAACAATAAAGCCCAGATGAT
>PVKU01000972.1:37907-364368 GCA_004027475.1 Anoura caudifer
AAAAAAAAAAAAAAAAAAAAAAAAAAAAAAAAAAAAAAAAAAAAAAAAAAAAAAAAAAAAAAAAAAAAAAAAAAAAAAAAAAAAAAAAAAAAAAAAAAAAAAAAAAAAAAAAAAAAAAAAAAAAAAAAAAAAAAAAAAAAAAAAAAAAAAAAAAAAAAAAAAAAAAAAAACAATCTAAAGGGTAAATAAATCCAAGAGCTTATTCTTTGAAAAGATTAAAAAATCAACTAGCCTTTAAACAGACTCATCAAGAAAAAAGACAGGACACAAATAAACACAATCAGAAATGAAAGACGAGAGATTGCAACTCATACCACAGAGATACAAAGTATTATCAGAAATTACTATGGATTATTATATGCCAAGAAAATTGAAAACCAGAGTGAAATGGCCAAATGTCCAGAAAAATATAATCTCCCAAAACTGAATGAAGAAGAAGCAGAAAGCCTGAACAGACCAATGACAGCTGATGAAATAGAAGCAGTAATGAAAAAACACCAAGCACACAAAAACCCTGGACCAGATGATATCACAAGAGAATTTTACAACACATTTAAGATAGAGTTAACCCCTATCCTTCTCAGACTACTCAAAAAAATCCAAGAAGAGAGAAGACTCCCAAACACTTTTTATGAAGCATCATCCTAATTCTAAAAACAGATAAACACACAACAAGGAAAGGATACTACAGACCAGTATCATTGATGAACATAGAAGTTAAAATACTCAACAAAATATTGGCAAACCACATACCATAATACATTAAAAAGTTCATACACCATGATCAATTGGATTTCATCTGAGGGATGCAAATATGGTACAACATTCACTAATCAATAAAAGTAATACAACACACAAACAAAATGAAAGACAAAAATCATATGATCACATTACTATATACATAAAAAAAATTTGATAATGTACAGCACTCACTTTTGATACAACCATGCAGCAAAGTGGGAGAAGAGGGAGCATTCTTCAACAAGATAAAGGCCATATAGGAGAAACCTACAACCAACATCATACTCAATGGGTAAAGAAAGAGAAATAAGACAATGAATTTGGAAAGGAGGAAGTAAAAATGTCTGTTTGCGGATAACATGATAGCATACATAGAAAACCCTATACAGTCCACCAAAAAACTACTTGACCTAATAAGTGATTTTGGCAAAATAGTGGGATGCAATGTCAATATTCAGAACCTGAAAGCATTTTTATACAACAACAGCAAAATATCAGAAACAGAAATCAGGAAAAAAAAATCACATTTGCTATAGCAACAAGAATAATAAAGTACCTTGGGATAAATGTAACCAAGGAAGTAAAAGACCTATATAAGAAAACTACACAACACTGTAAGAATAAATTAAGGAAGACACAAATATGTGGAACCATATACTGTGTTCATTCATGGGAAGCATTAACATAATTAAAATGTCCATAATACTGATAGTAATTTATAGATTCAACTCTATCCCTATTAAACTACTAATGACATATTTCACAGATATAGGGCAAACATTTCAAAAATTTATATGACATCATAAATGACCCCAAATAACCAAGGTAAATTTTGAGAAAGAGGAAAAAGTAGGAGGAATCACGTTACCTGATATCAAACTATAGTTCAAGGCCATTATAATAAAAAAAGAAAATTATGGTACTGGCAAAAGAACAGACAGATAGACCCATAGAACATTATAGACCAGAAATAAACCCAAGTTTCTATGGTCAATTAATATTCAACAAAGGGGGAAGAAGCATAAATGGAGTAAAAATAGCCTCTTCAACAAATGGTGTTAGGGGAACTGGACATCTATACTCAATAAAATGAATCTTGATCACCATCTTACTCCATACACACAAAGCAGTTCAAGGTAGATTAAAGAGTTAAATGTAATCCATGACACCATAAAAGTCCTAGAGGAGAACATAGGCAGAAAAATCACAGATATCCAACTCAGCAATATTTTCACCAATATGTCACCTAGAAAAGAAAGTATAAACAAATTGAATCTCATCATAATAAAAGGCTTCTCTATGGCTAAGGAAAACAGCATTAAAATGAAAAAATGAACCAACCATATGTGAAAACAAATTTGCAAATTATATATCAGATGAAGTTTTGATATCCAAAATATATATGAAGAGGGGATCCTGTGGTTGAGAGTATGAAAACAGTTTTTGATTCTGGGTTTGTTGAATCTGCTGATGTGAAATGATTAGACAAATGGCCAACTGTATTTATTGAAGAGAATCTATGCTTCAATGGGCCCATGTTGTTCAAATCCATATTGTTCAAAAGTCAACTGTATTTCTTTAGTATGAAAACTAAGGAAGAGGAATCAAGAGTCACAGAGTAAGTGGGAGCTGTGAATACCAGTATACCTGCTGGAGGAAGAAACCCACTGACAAGGAACCACCAACAGATAACAACAGAAGAAGGTGAAGGAAAGAATGGAAGCCACACCCAGGACCAATCTGGAAATACAAATAAATGGACAAATCACACATAACAAACAACTAAACAAGAGTGAGAAAGAAGCCTCCAAACCACATACATACTGAAAAAAACAGCTTCAACAAAACCAGTCCACATCTGCACAACAAAATACAAGAGGTGGTGGATGGAATGACCCTGAGTTAACCAGATGGAGAGAAGGAGCTGCTAAGAAAGACTCAAGTACAATCAAAACCCAAAGACATTCAGAGAGCCAACATGAATGGCAGCCCAGGACCAGAGATGTCAGGAGATGAAAGAGACTGCACTTCTGAATTTCATGGTCCTTCTACCATAAAAGTTCACACCACAAACCCATGAAGTCAGAAGAAAACAATTAAAGAAGTACAGGCTAACAAGAAGAGTCTCTTAAACAAGGGGAAGACAAAGAAACAATCCTGAAATGAAAGAAAGGAGGAAGGCTCAGAAAGAATGCTAAGTGAAATAGAGGCATGTCAACTATCAGATATTGAGTTCAAAGCAATGGTTATCAGGGAGCTCAATGAGGTCACAGAGAATTACCAAAAACTACAGGGAAACAACAAGGAACTCACTGCAAACTGTATCAACATGAAAAAGGAAATAAAAACTATGAACAAGGGCCAAGATGAAACGAAAACACAATTTCTGAACTGAAAAACACAGTAGAAGAAATCAAAAGCAAGGTTAGATGAAGCAGGGGATTGGATCAGCAAGCTGGAGGACATGGTAGAAAATAATACCCGGAAAGAGCAAGAAAACAAAAGGACACTCAGAAAGAAAAAAAAAAGGTAGTAAGGGAGTTGAAAGACAGCATGAAACATAATATCCATATAACAGGAATACCAGAAGGAGAAGAAGAAGAGCAAAAGATACAAAACCTCTTTGAAAAAATAATGTTGGAAAACTTCCCTAATTTAATGAGAGAAAAAGTCACACAAATCCAGGATTCAGAGAGTCCAAATCAAGAGGAACCCAAAGAGGATCACTTGAAGACACATCATAATTAAAATGGCAAAATTCAAAGACAAAGAGAGACTCTTAAAGGCAGCAAGGGAGAAACAGGAAGTAACACATTGGGGAGTCTGCATAAGACTAACAGCTGACTTTCCAAAGGGAATGCTCCAGGCCAGGTGAGAATGCCAAGAAATATTCCAGGCCTCTGGTTTTAATGAAAACCGGAGGCCGGCAACCAAAACTACTTTATCCATTGAAGCTCTCAGTCAAAATGGAAGGCCATTAAGGAGTATCCCAGACAAAAGAAACCTCAAAGAATATACCTCTTCCAAACCAGCTTTGTAAGAAATGTTAAAGGGTCTGCTTTAATAGCAGAAATAAAACAGTGAGAGAGAGTATACAAGGACAAAAAAACAGCAACAAATAGTTACCTATCAATAATAACCTTAAACGTAAATGGATTAAATGCTTCAGTCAAAGGACATAGAATAGCTGAAAGGGCAAGAAATCATGACCCACACACATGCAGCCTACAAGAGACCCACCTCAGAAGAAAAGACCTACACAGATTGAAAGTGAAGGGCTGGAAAAAACATTCCAAGAAAATGGACAGGAAAAAAATCTGGGGTAGAAATACTCATATCAGACAAAAATAGCTTTCAAAAAAGTGCCATAAAAAAAAGTGACCCAGAAGGTCACTTCATAACACTCAAGGGAAGAATACATCAAGATGACATAAACATTGTAAATATATATGCATCCTAGATGGGAACACCTAAATATATAAGGGAAACCTTGGAGGATTTCAAAAAAGATATTGACCTCAATGCAATTATTGTAGGAGATTTCAACACCCCACTGTGAAAAGTGGATAGATCTTCTAGAAAAAATATCAGAAAAGGTATTGTGACATTGAACAATGTCATATATCAAGAGGAACTAACTGATTTTATACACACACCTGTATATACATATATATATACGTGTATATATGTGTGTATAGTACATCACAAAGTAACAAAATACACATTCTTTTCAAATGCACATGTAGTATATTCAAAGATACACCCCATGATAGGACACAAAACAAGCCTAAACAAATTCAAGAAATTTGAAATCATATCCAACATTTTCTCTGACCACAAGATTCTGAAAGTAGAAACAAACCTTAAGTAAAAAAAATGAAAAACAGTTAAACTCATGGAGATTGAATAGCATGCTACTAAACAATGAATGAGTTAAGAATGAGGTCAAGAAAGAAATTAAAAAGTTTCTGAAAACAAATGGAAATGAAATCAGAACAATCCAAAACTTATGGGACACAGAGAAGCCAGACCTGAGAGGGCAGTTCATGGTGATACCAGCATACCTAGAAAAGATAGAAACATTTGAAATAAACAATGTATCCCTACATATACAACAACTGGGGGAACAACAGAGAAAACTCAGAATAAGTAAAAAGAAGGAAATAACTAAGATCAGAGCAGAATTAAATGACATAGCTACTAAAAGAACAATTCTAAGAATCAATAAATCCAGCAGATGGATCATTGAAAAGATATAAGACCCAAATGAAAACAATCAAAATGGAACAGGAGAGAGAGATTACAACTGATACCAGAAGTGCAAAGGATTGTGAGAAATTACTATGAAGAACTACATGCCAAGGAATTTGAAAAACTAGGTAAAATTGATTAATTTATAGAAAAATGTAATCTTCCAAAACTGAATGAAGAAGAAGCAGAGAGCCTGACAGACCAATACACAGCTGACAGACCAATAACATCTGACAAAGGCAAAGCAGTAATCAAAAACACCCAGCACACAAACCCTGGAACTGATGGTTTCACAAGAGTATTTTATAAAACATTTAAGGAAGAGCTAACCCCTATCCTACACAGCATATTCCAAAAAATACAAGAACACTTCCAAACTCATTTTATGAAGCCAGCATCATCCTAATCCTAAAACCAGATAAAGACACAGCAAACAAAGAAAATGTCAGGGAAATACTGCTTATGAAAAATGGACACTAAAATCCTCAATGAAATATTGACACACGGCATCCTGAAATACATTACAAAGATCACATACACCATGATCTTACACCATGAAGTGGCATTAACCCCAGGGATGCACCAATCACATACACCATGAAGTGGCATTAACCCCAGGGATGCAAGGATGATACAATATTTTCAAATCATTAAACATAATACATCACATAAACAAAAGGAAAGACAAAAATCACCTGATCATATCATCAGTGAAAAAAAAACATTTGATAAGGTGCAGGATCCATTTATGATTAAAAAATATGAATCAAAGGGGGAATAGAGGGAGCATTTGTCAACCTAATAAAAGCCATATACAAGAGACCTACAGCTAATATCATACTCAAAGGGCAAACACTAAAAAGTTTTCCCACTAAGATTAGGAACAAGAGAAGGATGTCTGCTCTCACTACCATTATTCAACAGGTATGGGAATTACTAGCCACAGCAATCAGACAAGGAAAAGAAATAAAAGGCATCCATATTGGAAAAGAGAAAGTAAAACTGTCACTATTAGCAGATGACAGGATAGTGTACATAGGAAATCCTATAGGACTCCACCAAAAAACTTATTGGCTTAATAAATTAATTTGGCAAAACTGCATAATATAAAGTTAATATTCAGAAATCAAATGTATTTCCTACATCAACATTGAAATACCACAAACAGAAATAAGAAAAAAATTTCCATGTGCTACAGCAAAAAGAAAACTAAGGTGCCAAGGAATAAACCTAACCAAGGTAGTAAAAGACCTATACTCAGACGATACACACTAAAGAAAGAAATTAAGGAAAACACAAACAAATGGAGGCATGTACTATGCTCATTAATTGGAAGACTTAACATCAAGAAGTCCATAATACAAAAAGCAATTAATAGATGCAATACAATACCTATTAAAATATCAGAGATATATTTCACAGATATAGAACAAACACTTCAAAAATTTATATGGGATCATAAAAAAAAATAGCTGCAGAAACTTTGACCAACAAAAAGTAGAAGAGATCACAACACCTGACATCAAACTAATACAAGGCCACTGTAATTAAAACAGACTGGTACTGGCATAAGAACAGACACACAGACCAATGGAACAGATATAGAGACCAGAAATAAACCCAACTCACTATGGTCAATTAATATTCAACAAAGGGGGCAGAGGCATAAAATGGAGTAAAAATAGCTTCTTCAAAAATGGAGTTAACTGATTTTATATATTGATATAAAACTGATTGATTTATAACTGATATATATATATATATATAATAGGACAAAAAACAAGCCTCAACAAATTCAAGAAAATTGCAATCATATTAAGTGTTTTCTTTGACCAAACTAGAAAGTGACTGAAAATAGAAAACAAACCCAAGGGAAAAAACCCCAAACACTCAAAACAATGGAGATTGACTTGCATGCTATTAAACAATGAATGGGTCAAGAACAAGATTAGGGAAGAAATCAAAATGATTCTGGAAAATGAACTCACAACAACCCAAAACTTACGGGACACATTGAAGTCCATCCTGAGAGGGAAGTTCATAGCAATACACGACTACCAGAGCAAGTAGAAGGAAGGAAATAACCAAGATCAGAGCAGAATTAAATGACATAGAGACTAAAAGCACAATTCTAAGGATCAATGAATCCAGGAGCTGGTTTTTTTAAAAGATAAACAAAATCAACAAGCTTTTCAGCAGGCTCATCAAGAAAAAAAATGAGAGAAGACCCAAATAAATGCAATTAGAAATGAAAGAGGAGAGATTACAACTGACACCACAGAAATACAAAGGATTGTAATAAATTACTACAAAGTACTGTATGCCAAGAAATTTGAAAACCTAGGTGAAATGGACAAATTCATAGAAAATATAATCTTTGAAAACTCAGTTAAGAAGAAGCAGAAAGGCTGAACAAACCAATAACAGCAGATGAAATTGAAGCAGTAATCAAAAAAAAAATCCTGACACACAATAGCCTTGGACCACATAGTTTCACAGGAGAATTCTACAAAGCATTTAAGGGAGAGTTAATCCCTATACTTCACATACTATTCCAAAAAATCCTAAATGATGAAAGACCCATGAACTCTTTTTATAAAGGCAACATCATCCTAATCACCAAAACAGAAAAAGACACAACAAAGAAAGAATACTTCACACCAGTATCACTGATCAACATAAATGCTGAAATCCTCAACAAAATATTGGCAAACCGCATCCAACAATACATTAAAAGATCATATACCTTGACCAAGTAGGATTCATCCCAAGGATGCAAGGATGGTACAATATTCACAAATCAAAAAATGTAGTATATCATATACACATAAGTGAAAACAAAAATCACATAATCATATCAATAGATGTGGAAAAAGCACTTGATAAGTTACACCACCCATTTATGATTAAAACACTCAGCAAAGTGGGAATGGAGGGAGCATTCCTCAACAAAACAAAGGCCATATATGAGAGACCTACAGGCAACATCATACTCAATGGACAAAACTAAAATCTTTTCCACTAAGATCAGGAACAAGACAAGGTTGTCCACTTTCACCACTTCTATTCAACAAAGTATTGGAAGTTTTAGCCACAGCAATTGGACAAGAAAATGAAATAAAAGGCATCCAAATTTTTAAGAAAGAAAAAAAAACTGTCATTTTGTGCAGATGACATGATAGTGTACATAGAAAATTCTATAGACTCCGCCAAAAAACTGCTCAACCTAATTAATGAATTTGGCAAAACAGTGGGATCCAAACACAATATCCAGAAATCAAAGGCATTTTTGTATACCAACAACAAAATAGCAGAAGCAGAAAACAAGAAAAAATCCCATTTGTTGTAGCAAAAAGAAAAACAAAATACCTAGGAATAAACCTAACCACGGAGGCAAAAGACCCCTACTCAGAAAACTACACAAAACTGAAGAAAGAAATCAAGGAAGGCACAAACAAATGGAAACATATACCATGTTCATGGATCAGAAGAATTAACATCATCTAAATGTCCATACTACCCAAAGAAATTTACATATTCAATGCAATGCTTATTAAAATAACAATGGCATATTTCACAGACATAGAATAAACACTAAAAAAATTCATATGGAACCATAAACAGCCTGAAAGCTGCTGCAATTTTGAGAAAGGGGAGCAAAGTTGGAGGGATCATAACACCTGATATCGAACTATACTACAAGGCCACTCTAATCAAAACAGCCTGGGACTGGCATAAAAACAGGCATACAGAGCAATGGAACAGAAGAGAAAGCTCAGAAATAAACCCAAGTCTCTATGTTCAATTAATATTCAACAAAGAGAGCAGCAACATAAAATGGAGTAAAAATACCCTCTTCCACAAGTGGTGTTGGGAGAACTAGATAGCTACATGTAAAAAAATGAAACTCAAGTGCCAATTTATGCATGTACAAAAGCAAATTTGAGGTGGGTAAAAGATTAAATATATGCTTTGACACCATTAAAGTCTTAGAGGAGAACATAGGAAAATCTCAGATATTTCACACAGCAACATTTTTACTGATATGTCCCCTAAAGCAAGGGACATACAGGAAAGAATAAACAAATGGGATCTCATCAAACTAAAAAGCTTCTGCACAGCTAAAGAAAACAGTATTAAAATAAAAAGAGAACCAACTGTATGGGAAAACATATTTTCCAATGATACCTCAGACAAGGGTTTAACCTCCAAAATATATAAAGAACATACATGACTCCACTCAAAGAAGACAAGCAACCCAATCAAAAAATGGGCAAAAGACTTGAACAGACACTTCTCCAAGGAGGACATACAGAGGATCCAGAGACACATGAAAAGATGCTCGATATCACTAGCTATCAGAGAGATGCAAATTAAAACTACAATGAGATACCACTTCACACCAGTCAGAATGGCCATCATAAACAAAGCAACAAACAAGCGTTGGAGAGGTTGTGGAGAAAAGGGGACCCTAGCGCACTGTTGGTGAGATTGCAGACTGGTACAACCACTATGGAAAGCAGTATGGAATTTTCTCACAAAACTAAAAATGGACCTACCTTTTGACCCAGCAATTCCACTGCTAGAACTATATCCTAGGAACCCTGAACCACCAATCCAAAAGAACCTATGCATCCCAGTGTTCATAGCAGCACAATTTACAATAACCATGTGTTGGAAGCAACCTAGTTGCCCATCAGTAAATGAATGGACCAAGAAATGTGGTATATTTTCACAATGGAATTCTATGCAGCAGAAAGAAAGAAGGAGCTCCTATCCTTTGCGACAGCTTGGATGGAACTGGAGAGTATTATGCTAAGCAAAATAAGCCAGGAGGTGAAAGACAAATACCATATGATCTCACCTTTAACAGGAACCTAATCAGCAGAACAAACAAACAAGCATAATATAACCAAAGACACTGAAATTAAGAACAAGAGAGGAAAGGGGTGGGAATTTCAATGGAAAAGGGGAAGGGTTTAGAGCAACAAGTATAAAAGACACATGGACAAAAGCTAGGGGTGTGGAAATGGGAGGGAGCTGGAGAGGGCTGGGGCAGTGGGCTGGGATGGGAATAGAAGACAGAAAACTACAAGAACTACAATTAAAATAAAATTTAAAAATATATTAAAAAATTAAAAGAGAACCAACCATATGGGAAAACATATTTGCCAATGATACCTCGGACAAGAGTTTAACTCCAAAATATCTAAAGAACTCACACAACTCCATTCTAAAAAGACAAGCAACCCAATTAAAGAAATGGGCAAAGGATTTGAACAGACACTTCTCCAAGGAAGACATACAGAGGATCCAGAGACACATGAAAAGATTTTCAGTATCACTAGCTATCAGAGATATGCAAATTAAAACTACAGTGAGATACCACTTCACACCGCTGAGAATGGCCATCATAAACAAAGCAACAAACAACAATGTTGGCTTGGTTGTGTACAAAAGGGAACTGTAGTGCACTGTTGGTGGGATTGCAGACCGGTACAACACCTATGGAAAACTCATGGAATTTTCTCAGAAAACTAAGAATGGATCTACCTTTTGATCCAGCAATTCTACTGGTAGGATTATATCCTAAGAACCCTGAAACACCAATCCAAAAGAATGTATTTACCCCAATGTTCATAGCAGCACAATTTACAATAACCAAGTGTTGGAAGCAACCTAGGTGCCCATCAATAAACGAATGGATCATATAACTGTGGTACATTTACACAATGGAATTCCATTCAGCAGAAAGAAAGGTGTCCCTACCCTTTGTGACAGCATAAATGGAACTGGAAAGCATTATGCTAAGTGAAATAAGCCAGGGGCTAAAAGACAAATACCATATGATCTCACCTTTAACAGAAACCTAATCAACAGAACAAATGGACAAGCAAAATATAACCGAAGACACTGAAATAGAGAGTAGACTGACAGTGACTAAAGGGGAGAGGGGATGGAATTTCAGGGGAAAAGGGGACAGGGTCCCAGGAACAAGCATGGGGGACATATGGATGGAAACAAGGTGAGGTGGAAATGGGAGGGAGGGAGGGAAGGTGAGGGGGATGTGCTGGAATGCGCATCAAAGGCACAAAACTGTACTTGAACAACAATTAAAATTTTAAAAAAGGAAAAAATAATAAAAAGAAGGAAAGAGGGCCCAGAGACATATGACAACCTGCTCAGCATCACTAGCCATCAGAGAGATGCAAATAAAATCACAATATGATTTCACTTCCCATAGGTGAGAATGGCCATCATTAAAAAATCAACTAACAAGTGTTGGAGAGGATGTTGAGGAAAGGGAATCCTAGTCCATTGTTAGCGGGAATGCAGACTGGTGCAACCACTACAGAAAACAGTATGGAATTTCCTCAGAAAACTAAAAATGGATCTGCCTTTTGACCTGAAAATTCCACTGCTGGGATTTTATCCTAAGAACTATGAAACACTAATGCCTAAGAACCTATGCACCCCAATTTTCATAGCAATTTATAATAACCAAGTGCTGGAAACCACCTAAGTGCCCACCAGTAAATGAATGAGTCAAAAAAAAAAAAAAAAACCTATGGTACATTTACACGATGAAATATTACCCAGCAGAAAGAAAAAAGGAGCTCCTGCCCTTTGTGACTGCATGGATAGAACTGGAGAGTATTATGCTAAGTGAAGTAAGCCCAATGGTGAGGAACAAATACCATATTATCTCACCTTTAAGTGGAACCTAATCAAAAAAGCAAACAAGCAAGGAAAATATAACCAGAGACATTGAAATTAAGAATGAACTGACAGTAACCAGAAGGGGCACGGGAGGTGATAATGGGGCAAAAAGAGGGAAGGTTTTTTAGGAACATCTATAAAGGACAAAATCAAAGAGGGCTGGGATCAGGGGATGGTTGTGGTAATGGCTGGGGTGGGGGAGTGAAAGGGATAAAATGGAGACAACTGTACTTGAACAATAAAAAATAAAGTGAAAAATCAAATCAAGCCAGTTAATTATCAGTTTTTTATTGAATTCAATTTCTTTCATTCACATTTCCATTTCCTTTCTTTCTTTCCCTTATTTGGTATGCTCAGTTGGTGTCATTGTAATTGGACTTTATTTTTCAGACACTGGTGGTGTGTTTCCCATTTTAAAAATTTTAAGTAAATAATTCATTTTACTTTATTTTTGCACTATAACTACTTTAGAATATTTGGGGGGGGGGTTGCTGCTTTTTCTATTGTGTGATATTAGCCGAACACCAGAAATTAACTTGATGCTCTGTGTAATTTACTTATCACATTTTATGAGATTTTGAAGAGGTTAAAATACAATTAGTGTCATCTCTGTATTCAATGATAATTAAATTAGATGTTTGTTGCTCTTTCATGCTTGATATGGAAATTCAGTTGGAGAACCAAGCTTTTCACTTTACTTGGTTTATGACAAAACTGACTCTTTGCACAATGGTCATTAATATTTTTGTCTGTCTCAGATGTCTAAATCGTCTCCACTAAAGTGATGATCTGATCAGCTCTTCCTTCTCTTTATAGCAATATTTTGCTATTTCTACCTCCATGTTACTTTGCAAAACTATTTCTTCCTTACCACTTCTATTAACAAGAATATTCCTTTTGTTTTGGGGGGGCATCTATAGAAGATTCTCTCTCATTCACAAATATTTTTTATCTTTCTTTGTTCTTGCCTATGTTCCAAAGCTATTGTAATAAACTTAGTAATTATACTTATATGAAAGCTTTCTTTTTCCCCTGTGAAAACATATGTTATTTTTCATTTCTCATTTTATACATTTATGTTTTTGTTGTTGACACGATTACAGATGTCCCATTTTCACCCAATTTGCCTGCCTCCATCCAACCTCCATCCCCCTCATTCTGACTAAAACCACACTGTGGTCTGTGTCTATGGATTATGTATATATGTTCTTTGGCTAACAATTTCACCCTCTTTCATCCAGTTCCCCCTCTCCTCCCCTCCCTGTCAACCTGTTCTGTATATCCATGCTTCTGGTTCTATTTTGTTTATCAGTTTATTTTATTCATTAGATTCCATATATAAATAAAATAATATGGTGTTGGGAACCTCCCTGACTGGTTTCAGGAGTTGTAACCCCCCATGACTAAGGCTGAGTGAGTGACCTTCAGACTATAAGCCAGTAAGGAGACAAAGTTTATCTCTCTATTAGCAGCACCACCTCTGCTTCATCCATAACTGGCCCCCAATGTTTGGTTGGTTACCCAATGACCGGTAAGATTCCCTCAAGGGGGAGGTTGCCTAAGAAAGGCATGACCACTTGGAAGGCCCTCAAGGAAGGACTCAGGGGGCTGCAGCAAAAAAAGGGGTGATGGGCCCTTGCCCCCTGGCTATCTTGACATTGCCTGAGTCCTCAATCCATCTGGGAGTTTTCCTCATCTCTTAGCTTCTTGGCTCTGCTCACTTAAGCCTGAAACTTTGACAGAGGGTGATGCAGCTCTGTGCTGCCTAGGGTGGGCTCCCAGGATGATTGGGCATAAGAAAGAATTCATAAAGTTCTGCGAAGCCTGCTTTGCTAAGAGTGCTCTCATTTAAATGGTAAGGGTTGGAGCAGGAAATGAGTTTGTCTCCCAAAGTTTTCTAACCTCTTAGCTGACAGACCCTGTCTCAGATTAAGCCCTCAGAGTTCATTGAAATGTTATCTATTGTTTGACCCTTGCCACCTGACAGTGGTTGATGAGCTTTACCTGTATTCCTGTGTTAAACGAACCTAATAAAAACCATTGAGGAAGGGACTCTTGGTCCTTCTCCTTTGAGAGATCAGTCACCTTTCCTCCCCAAGCAGATCATGTCTTGGTAGTCTTAAAAATAGACTTGGTAGTCTATTTTTAACCATGGCAGATGGATGGGGCTCTGCGGGTGGAGCCCCACCACAATATGGGGTTTGTCTGTCTATGACTGCCTTATTTCACTTAATGTAATGCTTTCCAGGTACATCCATGCTGTCTCAAAATGTAAGATTTCCTTCTTCTTTATGGTGATGTAGTATTCTGTTGCATAAATGTACCATTGTTTTTTTTTTCTTTTTTGTAATCCTTACCCAACATGTGTTTACTGATTTTTAGAGAGAGGGTAAGGGGAGGGGGAGAAACATTGATGTGAGAAAGAAAAATTGACTGGCTACCCCTCACATACACATTGACTGGAGGTTGAACTCACAACCCAGATATGTGCCCTAATTTGGAATCAACCCACAACCCTTTGGTGTATGGGATCATGCTCCAACCAAATGAACCACCTGGCCAGGACACCACATCTGTTATTTTATTCTCTCATCTACTGATGGGCACTTGGACTGTTTTCAGATCTTGGCCATTGTAAATAATGCTGAAATTAATATAGGGGCATATCTATTATTTTGAACTGGTGTTTCAAGGTTCTTAGGATATATTTCCCAAAGTGTGATTGTTGGGTCAAAATGAAGTTCAGTTCCATTTTTATTTTTTGATGAAACTTCATGCTGTTTCCATAGCAGCTGCACAAAACTACATTCCCACCAACAGTGCATGAGGGTTCCCTTTTCTCCACAACCTCTCCAGCATATCTCATTGTCATTTTAATTTGCATCTCTCTTATGATTAATGAAGTTGAACATGTTTTCATATGTCTATTGGCCATCTGTATGTCATTCCTGGGGAAGTGTCTTTTTGAAATCCTTCATCCATTTTTTTAATTGGATTGTTTGCCTTCTTGGGGTTGAATTGTATGCAATTTGTACACATTTTTGAAATCAACCCTTTATCAGATATATTGATATTATTGACAAATATGCTCTCCTGTCAGGTGGGATCCCTTTGCATTTTGTTAATGTTTTCTTTTACTCTGCAGAATCATTTTAGTTTGATGTAGTCAATTTGTTTATTTTTTCTTTCTTTCCCTCGACTTAGAAGACATATCAGTAAATATTGCTATGAGAAATGTCTGAGATTTTACTGCCTATGTTTTCTTCTAAGAGTTTTATAGTTATGTGGCTTATGTTTACATCCTTTATCCATGTTGTGTTTATTATTGTGTATGGTGTAAATTTATGGTCTAGTATCATTTTCTTTTATGTATCTGTCTAATTTTCCCAACAAGATTTATTAAGGAGATTCTGTTTACTTCATTGTATTCTTTTGCCTCCTTTGTCAAATATTAGTTGACCATATAGATATGCATTGATTTCTGGGTTCTCTGATCTGTTACATTGATCTGTATGCATGTTCTTACACCAGTTATAGGGTATTTGATTACAACAGCCTTATAGTATCATTTGATATTAGGTATTGTGATACCTCCAACTTTGTTCTTCTTTCTCAGTGTAGCTGAGGTTATTCAGGATCTCATTTGGTTTCATATAAATTTTTTGACTACTTCTTCTAGATCTGTAAAACATACCATTGATATTTCAATAAGAATTTCATTAAATCTATAGGTTGTTTTCAGTAGTACAAATATTTTAATGATAATTTCTCCAATTCATTAACACAATATGTGTTTCCACTTATTTGCATCTTCTTCAATTACTTTCTTCAATGTCCTACAGTTTTCCAAACACAGGTCCTTTACCTCTTTAAATTTATTCCTAGGTAGCTTATGTTGTTGTTGTTGTTGTTGTTGCAATAGAAAATAGAATTATTTTCTTAGTTTCTCTTTCTGACAGTTCATTATTGATGTATAAAAATGCCACCAATTTCTGAATATTAATATTGTATCTTGCTGAATTTTTTATTAGATCTAATAGTTTTTGGTGGAGCCTTTAAGGATTTTTATGTATAATATAATGTCATTTATGAATGATGACAATTTTACATGGAAAATTTTGGCAACAATGAGAAAAGCACGTTTTTAAAAACATGCTTTTAATTTCTTTTATTAAAGGAAATCACTCTTTATTTCTTTATCTTGTCCAATTGTTGTAGTTAGTACTCATAGTGCTCTATTGAATGAGAATGGTGAAGCAGACAACCCTGTCATACTCATGATCTTAATGGAAATGCACTTAGTTTTTGCCCATTAAGTACAATGTTGACTGTGGCTTTTTCATACATGACCTTCATTACATTGAGGTATGTTCCCTCTATTCCTGCCAGGCTAATAACTATTATAAATAGGTGCTGGATTTTAATAAATACTTTTTAAAAATGTTTTTAATTGTTTTTGTAGTACAGTTGTCTCAATTTTCCTGCCACCACTTTCCCCTGCCCTACCCACCCCCACCTCTCACCCTCAACTCTTCCATTCTTTGGCTTTATCCATGGATCTTTAAACCTGGTCCTTGATGGCCTTTCCCTTTCTTTTCCCCCATTATCCCCTTCTCCTTTCCTCCCTGGTTACTGTCAGTTTGCTCTTTATTTCAAGGTCTCTGGTTATATTCTGCTTGCTTGTTGTTTTTTTTGTTGTTGTTTTGTTTATTGTTGTTGTTGTTGATTAGGTTCCACTTACAGGTGAGATCATATGGTATTTGTCTTTCACTGCCTGTCTTATTTCACTTAGCTTAATATTTTAGCACAATTTACAATAGCCAAGTGCTGGAAGCAACATAAGTGCTCATCAGTAAATGAATGGATCAAAAAACTATGGTACATTTACACAGTGGAATATTAACTGCTTTTCTTCATTCATTGTTGTGATCACGTGGTTTTTATCACTCATTTTGTTTAGGTTGTGGACCTCATTCATTGATTTGTGGGTATCAATAAACCTTGCATCCCCATAATGCATCTTAGTTGATCCTGGTGTGTAATCATTTTAATGTATTGCTGCATCCATTTGTTATTTTTTAAAGGATTTTAGCATCCATATTCATTAGGGATACTGGCCTACAAATTTCTTTCTTTGTAGTGCTTTTATCTAGTTTGGAATTTGGATAATGCTGGACTCATAAAATGAGCTTGAGTGTTTTCTCTTCCCTTTTATAAAAATTTTTTTTTATTGTTTACTCTATTATAGTCGTCCCCGCTTTTTCTCCCCTTATCTACCACCACTCTGTCCCACCCTCTATCCTCCCTAAACCAATCCCCCTATTATTGTCCATGTCCATGGGGTTGTGCATAAATGCCATTTCATTAATGCCTTCACCATCTTTCATCCCATTTCCTCCCCCAAACCTTTCCTGCACCTGTAAGTCTGTTTTATGTATCTAGGCTTCCGTTACTATTTTGTTTGTTAGTATATTGTTCATTAAATTCCACATTTAAGTGAGAAAATATGGTATTTGTCTTTCACTGACTTGCTTTATTTACTTAGCATAATATTCTTCAGGTCTGGCTTTGCCATTGTGAAGTCAGAGTTTCTTCTTCCTTAACACTGCATAGTATTCCATTGCGTAAATGTACCACAGTTTTTTTACCCATTCATCATTGATGGGCACTTCCACTGTTTCCAGATCTTGGCTATTGTACATAATGTTGCAATTAACACAGGAGTGTTTATAGTCTTTTGAATTAGTGCTTTTGATTTCTTTGGATAAATTCAAACAGTTTGAGAGTAGATGTTAATTCTTTGATTGTTTTGCCAAATTAATCTGTGAGACCATCTTCTCCAGTTTTTATTGGTTGAGAATTTTTTGACTACTGCTTCAATTTCACTAGTTGTAATTTATCCATTAATGTTCTCTGATTTTTCCTGATTCAATTTCATAAGATTGTATGCATTTAGGAATTTATCCAAAAGTGTTACCATGTTGTTGTTTGTAATATTCTTACAATTCTTTGTATTTCTTTAATGTCTGTTTTTAGTTTCCTTCTTTTATTTCTGATTTTATTTATTTGGGTCCTTTCTGTTTTTTCCTTTATGATTCTGGTTAAAGGTGTGTCAGCTTTGTTTATCTTTTCCAGAACTGAACCAGCTTGGGTTCATTGACCTTTTATATTGTGTATTCAGAATCTATTTCATTTATTTCTGCTCTGATCTTTATTCTTTCCTTCCTTCTACTTAATTAGATTTTGTTGCTGTTGTTTTTTCCACTTTCTTTAAGTGGGAAAACTTAGATTGTTTATTTGAGATTTTTCTTGTTTCCTGAGGTAAACCTGTATGGCTACGAATTTCTCTCTTAGGATTGTTTACACTGTGTCTCATAGATTTTGAGTGGTTGTGTTCTCATTTTTATTGTTTCAAGATAGTTTTTGACCTCTTCCTTGATCTCATTTTGTTTTTGTTTGTTTTGGTTGTTTTTCTTCTTCTTCAGCTACTTCTTAAAGCAGGCCCTTTAACATTTCTTGTAATGATGATTTGGTGGTAACAAACTCCTTCAGCATTTTTTGGTCTGGAAATTCTTTATTTCTCCTTCAATTTTAATTTATATCCTTGATGAGTAAAGTAGTCTTGGTTTTTGGTCCTTGCTTTTCATCACTTTGAATATTTCATGCCAACCATTTCTGGCTTGAAATGTATCTCTAGAGAAATCAGCTGACTATCTTATGGAAGCCCCAATTTAGGTCATTAATGGCTTTTCTCTTGCTGCTCCTAAGATTCCCTTTTTGTCTTTAACCTTTTTCATTTTAATTATGATGTGTCTTTATATGAGCCTGCTAAGATTCATGTTGTTTGGGATACTTCTTGAACTTACATGTTATTTTTCTTCACCCTGTGAAGTAATTTTTGGCCACTATTTCTTCAAATAGGTTCTCAATCCTTTGCTGTCCCTATTCTCCATCTGGTACCTTTATGATGCAGATGTTAATATGCTTCAGCTTTTCCCAATGACTCTTTAACCTGCCCTCATTCTTTTTAATTCTGTTAATCTTTCTTTTTTCTTCTGCTGTTCTGATTGGGTGTTTTTGTCTACCTTGTATTCCATATCTCTGATTTGATCCTTTGCTTCATCCTACCAACCAACCTTCTATTCCTTCCTGTGCATTGTTGATGTCAGATATGATATTCTTCATTCAAAGTGTTCATTTTTCATAATTTGTCCTTTTTCATGATGTAGTTTTAAGTTCCTTGAGCATTACTATAACCAGTTCCTGGAACACTATATCTCATAAAGTGCTTGCCTCCATTACATCTATCTCTTTTTCTGAGTATTCCTTCTATTCTTTCATTTGTGGCCTACTTTTTGTCTCCATTTTTGCTGCATGTTTGAGCTTGTTTCTATGTATTAGATAGATGTGCTATGACTCCCAATCTTTGTGGGTTGGCCTTGTACAGTAGGTGTCCTGTAGGTTTCAGTGATGCAAATTCCTTGATCTCTTGAGATGTATGCTCTAGGAATGTCTTTGTATGTTTTATTGTGATTGAGTCATGATTGCTCTTTTGCTGTTTATGTGTTGTTTTGACCCTCAATCTGGCTGACAATGAGCCTCAAACCATACCATAGCATAAGAACTGTTGTGCATGTGCTAACCAAAAATTTTAAAAATAAAATAAAAATAAAATGAAATGAAAATAATAAAAAATAAAAAATGAAAGAAAAAAATCCAAAGGAAAAAAGACAGAAAAGGATTTTAAAAAAGCAGAATTTGCTTCAGCAGAGTTTAGTGCCTGATAATATCACCCTTTGGATATGTTGTTTGTGAAGTTTATTGGATTTTACTCTGGTGTTGTCTGATTCTGACTACTTGGCAGTTTGGTTCTGGCCCCCTTTGGGGGCATTCTGGCACAGGCCAATGTCAGATGCTGTCTGTGCCTGGCCCTTGGCAACCTGTTTCAAGTTACAAGCAATCCACAGATTGTGGCTGGCTTTACTGGGCTTGGCTGTATATAGGAAGGACTAACTTGTTCTCCAAGACTCCTTTTACCAGCACTGGGCTTGGGAGTGGGTCAGCAAATTCCCCAAGTCACTATGGGATTTGCCTCCTCATGATGACTGCCTATTTATGCTCAATCACTGAAAGAACCTCTGAAGGATTTGGGAGGTTGGTCCTAGTGGATCTCCCATAATGGAAAAGTAGTATTCAGGCTTCAGGAAATATGGTGGGTGTTTCCTGCCCCAAATCCACATATCTGGGTCTGTCTCAGATGTTTTCCTGGTTTGAGCAAGGCAGAGCATCTAGTAGTCAGGTAGAATCTCTAAAGCCCAGAGGTTGGATCTTCTGTAAGCCAGGAGGGTGGTTCTATTGGATCTCCCCATGAGAGGAAGCACCAGTTAGGCTCAGCAAAAAGTGTGGGGGTTATGACTCCACACCAAAGCCGATCACTGATACCATCTGAGTCTTCTCAGGCTTCTGCATTCTTGAAACATGGGAACACCAAGCTGGGGAGCTGCACTTGTGTTTGTGATATTCTGAGAATATCACCTGGAGGACTAGCAAATCTGGACATGCTGTTCATGACTCTTATTACATGGAGGGGGTAGTGCACAAATGGGTTAGTTCAAGAAAGACTGCACCACACCTCTAGCCTAATCCCTCCCTTACTTTTAGGGTAAGGGGGGGAATGGTGACAGTGGAGGGAACAGTACTTGTGTGTAAAAATTCTATACTCTCATGATAAATACAGGAGCCTTGAGACACAGGGCCTTGAGAGGACTGGGACATCTAAATAAAGACTGTTTTCTTCATTCTTTATGGTTGCTGGCCAGGCAGTCATCTGTTCTCTGAGGTCTTGGAGGGGCCATGTCCTGAGTTACCCCACAACCATGACTTACGCAAGTGACTTTTCAGAAGGGCTTAAGATCCACAGGGGGTTGAGAAGGATTTCAGAAGGTGGCATAATTGTTTTCCCAAGGTTGAGGCCACTTAGAAGGGTGTGTACCACCCAAGAAATATGGTGATTGTGGCAAAAGAGAATGAGTCACCTCAGGGATAACAGTGACCAGCTGACCCAGACACCCACTCAAGGCCTCGAACCCAAGACTCTACCAAAGTAACTCCAGTCCACCCTGCCTCCTTCCACTGGAGCTGAAGGTGAATCACTGTGAATGAAATTCTTTGCATTGGCCCATTAAGAGTGTGCCTGTATCTTCAGCGGGTTCTATCTCTCCTTGGCAGACAGAAACCTCACTGCTTTTTACAGACCAATGTTGTGTAGGCCCCTCTTCCTGGCTCTAGTGTTCTGGGCTGGAGAGTCCAGCCTAAGGTTTACATCATGCCCTTCTCAGGGTCAACCCCCATCATTCACAGAGCTGAGATATCCCTCCAGCACCTCAGCCATGCCAATGGGAGCAGGGTCAACACTTTTAGCATCTCTGCCCTTCCTACCAGTCACCATGTAGCTTTTTCTAGGATACAAGTCTCTTCTTCAACTAGTCTTCAGTGTGTTATTTAGAAAGAATGTCCTTTGATATCATTTGATAAAGTTGTGCTTCTGGTTTGTTCCCGGGAGAAGGTAAGTGTAAGATCCACCAATCCATTGCTATCTTGAAAGTCTCATCTAAAATATTTTTTAAGCATTGAGCATTATGAGTTCAAAGACTGATTTTTTTGTTTTCCTGAGTGTTTATAAACCAAAAGGACTTTTTCAAAATTGAAATAAAATTTATATTTCTGATGTGCGACAGAAACTAAGTATGTTGATTTGCATTTGCATGAGCCTTCTGTGTTTGTGAATGGTGTCTTGTTCTGTGTAGCTGGAGGTGATAAGTTTACACTTAATCACTAATGAATGCCTGAAACATATATCTAGAAAAATAGAAAAGGTTCTATAAAATTTATTTAAAATTTGTTATTGTTTAAAAATATTTTTATAGTTCTAAATAGTAGCAATGTGAATAGAATTGAACCTGAAATTTTCTCCATCTTTTCCAATGAAACTGTTTTCCTTCACTTATTCCAATGGGATTATACCTCTCTAAATGCCTGATTATCTTTTATGCACTAAGGTATTTAAAACTAACTTTTATGAACATTAAAAATATGTTTCTTTTATGAAGGTATCCTTAATAATGTCCAATACTGAAGTTAAATAATTGAAAATTAAATAATTTAAAAATGTTATAACTGGCTCACTATCTTAAAGGAAGTCTTCACATTTTTAATCTAATTTCTAAAACTGATTTCTATTTAAATCCAAAATATTCTGACAAATTATAGTTTAAATAAGTCTCATAGTTTTTATGTGACCAGAGTTTGCTGGAATTAAACAGGTTGTTTTTATGTTATCTGTAGTCAAGCTAAGATAATTTCAACCTCAAAATCTTTATCTAGAAGACACCACTGTATCTAAATAAGAAGATGGTAGAAAATTTGGTTGGTTTGGGATAATATAATGTAGATTTGAAGATATATTTTAATTTTTTAAAAAAGGTTTTATTTTTTCAGATTTAAATACACTTTCTTGGACAAATAAATGACTTTCATGAGTAGACTTTTTCATAAACTAAGAACATCTAATTAAATGACCCTAATTGAATTTTAAGCTGCTAGACCTTAGAAAAAAACACACGGCTGTTATATGGAGCTGATCTTATCATGGCACTGATTTAAAAGAATTACCTAGTTGCCACATAAGTTGTCTTCCTAAGCACCAGTATTCAAGGAAGATACAAACCCAAGAACTAAAAATAACTAAATGAAGATGTCAAACATGCTTGACTCTTGTAGCTTACATGAATGTTATGCAATTGTTAAAATCATCTTGATACTTTTAAGACATCAAATTAATAAGGCTACCTTTTTATATTGATTACATATAGGTTGTTAACTAACTTGTATCCTGAAATATTTTCTTCCAGTATAATGAAATATTTAACCAAAATTAACTTTTATAAAAAAATAAAGAAAATCTGGTTTGCATGGTAACAATCAACTAAAATGATAGCAAATCTTTAATAATATTATAAAAACTATGTACCCAGTTGCATATAGGCATTGTCCCATGATTAATTAATTATTAGCTTTACTGAAATTAAAGAATTAAATAGAGGTACATAATTGTCATGTCATATGTCTCACATGCCATTTTTGTTGTTGAATTAATTCTTTCACATTGAAAATGATTAGGATACCTAGATCCTAATGGTATATTACATTTAAAAACAAAAAATATATAATTGATGTATTGAATAGAGAATATGAATGACAGAGCCTATAGCTATTGGCATCACTAAGTTAATTAATCAAAACTAGTCTTTGTTGTTTTTTGATTGCCTATAGATTTAGATATACTCTCTGTTTCCATTATTATTTGGCCAATATTTCAAATTATTTAAAAATGATGTTTTACAGAATAAAATCAATCTGTATTATCTGCAAACAAAATTAGTCTCTATTTATAATAATTTATCAAAAGCATTTTTAATGAAGAAGCTTATAGAATACTTAGACTTTAGGAAGACTTCTAGGAGAAGTTATATTTTATTAATTTATCTAACTCATTAAAAACAAAAATTGGCCATTATTATAACAAAATTAACATAGAATTTAATATATATTTTGATCTTCAAAATTATTGTATCTTAAACCTGATACTGCATTTTTGATGCTTAATTTTTCTACTTGATTTATCTAAATATTTGTTCCATATTTCAAAGTAGAGAGGAATTGCAAGGATTATAAAACAAAAGCTGGAGATCTGTTATTAAATTCATAATGATGAAATACATATAGAAAGATCCCCTTAAGGACTAGAGTTCCACAGATTAGGGCAAAACAATGAGGATGAACATTTTGGGGGTTTATTGCTGAGTTCACTTATTTTTTTAATACTCACCTGAGGATTTTACAAAGTTAGAAAGAGAGAGGGTGAGACAGAGGAGAGAGAGGAGAGAGAGAGAGAGAAAAAAAAACAGTGATGTGAAAAAGAAACATCCATCAGTTGTCTCCCATATGTATCCGGAACTGGGGATGGAACCCACAACCTATGTATGTGTCCTGACCAGGGCTTGAACCTGTAAGTGTTTGGTCCACAGGATGATGCTCCAACCAACTGAGCCACCCTGGCAAGGCTCAGTTCTTCACTTCTTTGGGACTAAGACAGGCTGCCAAAAATGAAAAGATGTCCATTTATCTTGAAATAAAATTCCATGACAGATACCAAACTGTGATAATTATGTTAAAAGCTGTCTTGCAAGGTAGTCAGCTACTTATATTTTCAACATTAGCTTTTACATTTCTTTTTATCTCCTTTCATTGGTGTGCAATTTTTAAACAAGTTGCTTCAATTACATGTGAGGCATAAAAGTTGTTCTCACCAGTACTACTTTGAGATTATAGGGGAGGTTCAGAAAATATGTTCTCCTTCCCAGTCCTTAGGCAAAAAGGAAAAATGTGAGAAAGAAGAGGTGGCAGCAATATTAGGTGGATAAAATTTAAATTTTAAATTTTTGATTGATAAGAGATTAGAAAATAAAACCCTATCTATTGCAAAAATGAATTTTCCAACCCTCTGAACACCCAAACTGAATTTGACCATCTACAACAGGCTTCACTGAGAGGCTAAAGTCTTCTCTTTTACCACTTGGGGCAGTAGGATCACAGCTGACTGTATAAAGATGTAGGAATAGAAGGGACAAAACTGTAATACTGTAAAAGGGTGCAGAGGAAGGGTGCACTGGAAAAAGAATAAAAAAACCCAAAATCATTGATTGAGGGAAGGGAAGAGTAAATGGTGCAGCATTTAAGATATATTGCATCACAATGGTAAGTTAATAGCTGTACCTTCCTGAAGGGAAAAGAGCTTCTGTTTAGGGTGAATTGTGTACATGACTGAGAATATTCTGGGACTGATGACATGGCAGAGATACAGTGCTACCTGACAGGCAGTGGGCAGATGCACATCCTGGAAGTCATTGGGAACCCTTGTCCTGACTAAAAACGGCAGTCAAAAGAAGATGAAAGATACTGGGGAATGGGCAAAAAGAGTGAACACTAACACACCATAGGAAGGTAGGATATGAGGTCACACAAGAAGTTCCAGGGCGAGCATTTAAAGGAGAGCAGGCTGAAGAAAAGACTGAGAAGCCACATTGGATGAAAGAGAAACCATGTGTTCTGGAGTAAAAAGTGGGGGTTCCACCACCAAGTGTTGAGTGAGAGAGTTTACTGTGAGGAGGTCCACCTGAAAGCCTGACTGGTGAAGATGGTGGTGAAACTGATGGAGCTGTGGGGGGCCTGTCTAGACACCTGGATTTTTGAGGGATGCTTAGAGCTGAACTGGGACTGGGAATGGTGATCTACAACCTTCTCCTGTTCTGAAAGATGGTACCTCTGATTGGCATGTTCTGAAACTGGCCTGGTTCACCAAAGGGAGGCAGGGCTATGTGTTTTAGGGTGGTTTTAAAAGGGAGTGGGACTTAATGGAAGAATCTTCCATTGTTCTAAATCTGTGTAACCTTCAAATAAATAAACTGTGTTGCAGCTGATCAAGGCTGTGCAAATCCACTGTAGCTTCCAAGAGATGGAAAAAAATGTTTAGAGCCATGGGGTTTGACACACCTTTATTCACTGGTGGGAGAGTCACACACTGCAAGCTACGTGCCTCTCTAGTGATACCCCCTATTTGTTTAAGTACTAGAGGTAAACAAAGCCAGAACAATGCAAGAATGTTACATAACATAATATAATTCTGTGAGCGAGCCAACCTCATGTTCTGGGAGCAATTTATCGGACCCAGTCCTAAGGCTATGAGAACACTACGTATCGGGCCTCTTCAAGGCTATGGGAACACTGCTTCCCTTAATTCCAGACATATGGGTGAGGAAGCCAGATTGCCTCCACTTAACCTGCAATCCACCCCTTCTGCATATCTCACTGTACAATGTATGTCAGGATGTCTTCTGCAAGGTTCCCTTGGCAAAGAGGGCAGAGCCCCATACCTATAACCCACAACAGCAATATAGGCTACACCAACACGCAAACAAAACACAAGCACTGCCACCCAAGACAGCAAGAATCCACTGCCATTCAGTGGTTAGGTTTGTCCACCATTTCTGTAAAGGATCACCTGCCAGGAGTTCAATGGCATGAGTCTCTGAGGCTAAGGACCATAAAGCTTGACTAACACTGTGGTGGACATCAGGATCATATACACAGCATTCTGCCCCTACTAGGACACATACTTGACTTTGGGATGCAGTAAACAGGTCTAAAGCCATACAATTTTGCCAGGCTACTTTTCTTGATTGATACACTTCCTCATTTAAGAAGCTTAAGGAATCATGTGTTGCATTTAATGCTTAAGCAGTGCAAAAAGCCAAAACAGTTATCTCAGTCTCAGTGGCTATATAAACACCTTGAGGAGAAAAATCAGCTAATGGATACCACCAGGGAGTACACTTTACCTGGTGTTGTGATTTAAACTCTTCCCAACTTGTTGGCTGACTTACAAGAGTTTTCTGAACTTGAGCAGGCAAATAGGGCCATCCCCAAGTACAATGACCAGTCCAATTTCCAAGCAGGTAAGGACATACAGCCAGAGGGACTCCAGTAGGAACTGTAGCCCATTCATCATCCTATGTCTCCAAGAAATGCTCTAGATTCTGAGTCTGACACAGAACTGTTGAAGTCCAGCTTACCTGGCCATGTTCTTTGTGGTTCTCAGTGCAAAGGGGAGTTGGTCTAGTCAGCTCCATGGCCTCAGCTGTGAGCCACCCTGAGCCATACCATACAGAATAGCCCCTTAACTGCTTGGGCAAGTCATAACACTGCTTCACTTCAGCATAGATGTCAGTCCAGGTAGAATTCCACAAGGGATGTTCACTGTTCCACTGGTTATGAAGCCAGGGCCAGTTTGAGACAAAAGCAAGAGAGATGTGCCATGGGAGGCTGACTGATGTGCTCAGGGGGTGATCAGTGCAGACCCAGCATGTTGATTGGTTAGCCACTGAGGCATAGGTATTAACCCAGTCCACTAAAGTGTTACTTTGCACTTTAAGGGCAACAAGACAGAGCATTTATAGGCACCAATAAAAGCAAATGCCAACCTTCAGGCACTATACAAGCAAGCTTCTGGTCAGCTGATAAGATAGTGGCTGGCAGAAGGTGTCTTCCTGGGGATGGATACCAGACCTTTTGTGCCTCAATGGGGGATTCAGTGTCTACTTGAAATAACACGGGAGAACTCGTAATGGGCCATTGGAAAATCACAAAGGTGCCACAAAGAAGGATTTTGCAGCCTGCTGGCCCTGGATATGTCACCTTTAAGACTAGGGGCCATGTCCAAATCACCCAGGGCACTCTTTATGTTTCTCTCCACTTCTTGGACCCAAGGGGCAACAAGAGCCACCCAATGCAGGTGGGGGGGCAGTTATTTCCCCAGGCCATATCCAAGTGGCTATTTACCCTTGTTCCAGGCCCTCTGGAGTGGGCAAGAGAATATTTCCCTCATTTCCCATGCCTGGTTTCAGCAAAGTACCCTTAGTCTGTACCTGCAGCTGAATTGTAGCCAAAGTCTGGTGGAACAGTGCTTACACGGGAACTTGGCCAGACCTCCAGTTCCTCTCATTTATAGCCTGGGGGACAGCCCATAAGCATTCTGTCCAAGCCCTCAGTGTAAGGGTGACAGCTGCAGCTCACAGGCCCTGTTTTAAGAGACCGTTGTACTATTCAATCATCCCACCAGCTGAGGATGATAGTCCACATGAAATCTCCAGTAAATCTGCACATCCCAAGCCCAATGTTGCACCAAGGACCCTGTAAAATACATCCCCTGATCACTTGCAATGATTAAGGGTCGCCAATAAGCAACACATAACCAGTCCAGTGCAACAATCATGGCTTTCTGATCTGGGTGGCATGCAGGATAAGCAGCTAAAAGTCCTGGGACCATGTCCACACCTGTAATAGCATACTTATATCCCTCTGAACTAAGTAGGGGCCCAATTACATTCATTTGCCATCAGGTCAGTGGTACCCGTCCCTGCACCACTTGTCTAGAAGTTCCCACAGGACTTCACGGATGCTCTCATGAGCAGACAACACAGGTCTCACAAGCTTCTTGTGCTTCTGCCAGTATAACAGGCATCCCCCAAGTTTTGATAGTGGAACATGGCCTTTTGCTCAGCATGTAAGAGGCAATGGTGTAGCCACTGGGCTACTTCCCTTCCTGAGGGACTGGCAGGTATCATTTTTAGCCACTGAATTTTGCCTACAGTATGAGCCTCATTATTCCCAGGGGCACCAAGAGGGACATCTTCAGTAACATGATATACAATGATTTGTTTCTGGTGGCCTAACTCTCATAAGTCTTGCCACAAAGCCTGTCCCCAGAATGGTCTATGCATAACCATCTATTTATTTATATGCCATGTAGAGATCCATAATGTTAGCCCCTTGTACACCACCGAACTATGCAAATAGTCAGGGGCAGGGCTTCATTGAGCACCACTAACCATATGGCTCAGAGTTCCACTCACTGGCTGTTTTGTTGCATGCCAGTGTCAAACCAGATTGTATCTGTCTCTGGTTGAATTCCTACAGTGGTCCACATAGCAAGCTGGCCGCTGCTGGACCCAGTAGTGTACCATACATCTGAGGGAATAGGTGCCTGCCCTATTCAAAGGTAAGGGCATTTTTCTGAGACAAAAGATTAAGAATTTTAATTTTTAAATATATTTTATTGATTATGCTATTACAGTTGTCCCACTTTTTTCTCCCCTTTATTTCCCTCCTCCCTACAATCCCCTTCCACAAGTATTCTACCCCTTAGTTCATGTTTATGGATTGTACATATAAGTTCTTTGGCTTCTCCACTTCCCATACTATTCTTAACCTCCCTTGTCTATTTTCTACCTACCATTTATTTTTCTTATTTCCCATACCATTTTCCCCATTCTCTGCCTCACCCCTCAGTCCATGATATCTCCATTTCTGTGATTCTGTTCCTGTTTTAGTTGTTTTCTTAGTTTGTTTTTGTTTTGTTTTCTTTTTAGGTTTAGTTATTGATAGTTATGCATTTATTGTCATTTTACTGTTCATAGTTTTTGATGTTCTTCAATTCCTTAGATAAGTCCTTTTAACATTTCATATAATAAGGGTATGGTGATGATGAAAGCACTTTTTCTGCCCTTCCATTCTAAATGATAGCTTTGCTGGATAGAGTAATCTTGGATGTAGATCCTTTCCTTTCGTGACTTTGAATACTTCTTTCCAGCCCCTTCTTTGACTGCAAGGTTTCTTTTGAGAAATCAGCTGATAGTCTTATGGGAACTCCTTGGTAGGTAACTGTCTCCTTTCTCTTGCTTTTAAGATTATCTCCTTATATTTAACTTTGGATAATGCAATTATGAAGTGCCTTGGTGTGTGCTTCCTTTGGTCAAACTTCTCAGGGACTCTCTGAGCTTCCTGGACTTCCTGGAAGCTATTTCCATTGCCAGATTGAGGAAGTTCTTCATTATTTTTTGAGTAAGTTTTCAATTTCTTGCTCTTCCTCTTCTCTTTCTGGCACCCCAAAGATTTGGATGCTGGAATATTTAAAGTTTTTCTGGAGGCTCCCAAGCTTCTCCTCACTGTTTTGAATTTGTGTTTCTTCATTCTGTTTTACTTGAAGGATTATTTTTCCTTCTGCTCCAAATCATTGATTGAAGTCTGTTTCCTTCCCTTTACTGTTAGTTCCCTGAATATTTTTCTTTACTTCACTTTGCATAGCCTTCACTTCTTTCTCTGTTTTGCAAGCATGCTCAACCATTTCTGTGAGCATCCTGATTTCCAGTGTTTTAAACTCTGCATCCCATAAGTTGGCTATCTCTTCATCACCTAGTTCTATTTTTGGAGCTTTGATCTGTTATTTCATTTAGGATATATATATATATATATATATATATATATATATATATATATATACTCTCCACTCACCTGCTATGTTGTAAGGGGCAGAGCCTTATGTATTTGCCAGGGCAGGGCAACCTCATTGCTGCGTTTTGGGGCTGTCTGTGGGTAAAGGCTCAAAGAGGGAACAATGCCTCTTCTTTGGCTCTCAGTCAGCTTTCAGTCATTTCCCCCACCCCCCACCAGGAAATTGGGTGATTCTTGTGCTGATTCCCAGGTGGGCGGGCTTGTGTATATTTTAGGGCCCTGTGGGTCTCTCCAATGAACTCTCCTAAGAGGGTGGGAGTTTATTCCACTGCTGCAACCCCCACAGATTTGTATAGCTGGAGGTTTTGCGGTTTTATTTCCCCATGTTGGAAACCTGGGTTGCTGGATCAGCTTCACTCCTCTGTTGTTACTCCTGGTTTATCTGTATGTAAATGTGGGATTGCCTGGTCCTCTAGCTGCCACCTTTCCAAGTGTCCTCTCCACCCCAGAGCCCCATCTGTGCCCCTCCTTCCCATCTGAATGAATATATCTTCTTTAATTCCTTGGTTGTTGGACTTCCGTACAGTTCAATTCTCTGGCAGTTCTTATTATTTTTGTTTTTATTTTATTTTATTTATCTTTAGGAAGGGGAAGGGAGGGAGAAAGAGAGTAAGAGAAACATCAATGTGTGGTTGCCTTTCTTTCACCCTCTGTGGACCTGGCCTATAGCCCAGGCATGTCCCATGCCTTGGTTCCCAACCAGCAACCACTTGGTTCGCAGGCTAGCACTCAATCCACTGACCTACATCAGGGGGAGAAAATGCAGACAACTGTAACTGAACAAAAATAAAGTAATTTTAAAAAAAGAAAAAAATGACCTTCTTTTGTTTTTATGAGGAGGTAAAGTGTATCTACCTATGTCTCTATCTTGGCCAGAAGTCAGAAAACCAAAAATTTTAATTTCTTTTACTAAATTTTCCATAACCTCTTATGGCTCACTTTTCCTTCCAATTTTTGTTAATACTGTATGTTTGCTATGTCCATTAGCAAAAACTTTTATAACTTTAAATATTATTTTTAAACTTGTTTTTCTTGGCCTATCAAATTTAGATGGCATTGCATAATGGTACTTTATGTATGTGTTGTGATATGTTAGACAGATTTTTGGTTTGCCTGACCTTTCCAATTGCCTTTCTTCTTTCTTAATGATAAATAAAGTGTATGACTTCATTCTACCACTAAAATGATTGAAGTTTTCAATTATAATATTTACTAAGGTAGTTATACTTGAAGACAATTCTACTTGGATTTAGGTTAACTGACCAGTGCCAACATGAAATTACTGTTCTTTGCAATACTGACTTCAATCTGCAGATTAGGGATACTATGTCTCTTTTACCCTCATTTTACTGCAGAACATTACAGTATAGTTTTTTTTTCTTTTTTTAAATTTATTTAATTGTTGTTTTTGTACAGTTTTCTGTCTTTTTTTAAGTATGCAAAAATATACCGTCTAAGTCCTTGACCTTGGAAAAATACCCTTACTTTTTGTCATACTTGATTGTTTTATTGTTCCCACTGTAGAATGAATGTTCCCATAAAGAAGGATTCCTGGTGGCTAAGTGAGGTCAAATGTATAAAACAGAATGTAGTAGTCATTATTAAATAGAGCCTTCGGGCTTTCTGTACTTTAGGGAAAAGCTGCACTGAGCTGTAAGCCTCCTACTCTGTGTCCTGCCCTCAGAACTGATTCTTTTAAAAGAGTTCCTATTATCATGATTCAGCCAGTAGAACTGAGGCCTTCTTCATCCAATTAGAGTTGCACAGCTATATCCTAATTTGCACCTTTCCTGACCAATTAAGACAGCGTTTTGGGGACCAATTCAATTGTGAGGCTTTGGAGTTCTCATCTGCATGAGAACAGAGCACTCAGGGACCTGTGAGTTGGATATCTTCTTTACATAACCCAGCCTCACCTCTGTCTAAGTGGCTATACTTCAGTTTTTATGGAAAGCTGTATTTCCCTAGCTACAATATTGGCTGAGCTGCAATCTTTCAGCAGTTGTTTCAGGGTTGTTTCACTGGGGATGGAGCTCTCTACCTGTACCTGAGCTGTAACATAGGAGCTATGACATCAGAGCTATAGGACCAGAAGTATCTCACCCAAAGGACCTCACAGTCATGCTGTTATACAGCCATGCTGTATCACAGTTGACCCACTTTACAATGCACCTTTTACACATTTGATCAGTGTACACTAATAAAGCCTCTCATCCTTCACTGTATCCCAAAATAGGACTCCTGCTGGCATTAAATAAGCCATGATGATTTGCAGTTGGCATTACTTAGTGGCAGCAGTAGGATCTAAAGCACCAGCCAATTTTCATCCTGACACTGTTCTTGAGCAAATGTTTTGGCTCCAGTACAATCCCATTAAGCTCAGTTGTCTTACCAGCAGTGCTGAAAGGGTTTAGGGTGAGTTATCTCAAATGCAAGAGCTCCTTCATTTTTTGTTGAGTTCTCAGAATCTCTATTCAGTTTAGGTAGAGGACCCTCATCCAGTGACCTCAGATACATTTGGACTTAGAAGACCTTTCCATATCATTCAGTCTTGGTGACTAGGAGAGGTATCCCTCTGCTGTGTTTGGTACCAGAAAGGGTATCCTTCAAGCAGGCCTATCTTCAATACACATGGCACCTAGGAAAAGTGTCTTCCAGTTTGGTGCTAGGAAGGGAATCCTCCTGGATGGCACTTGCCCTTGTCTCTAAGTTTTTCAGGGATGTTCATGCTATTGGACACTTGGGGAAGTACAAAATAGGTAAAACAGCTTCTAAAATCCCAATGCTAGTCAACCAAATCCTTGTGGCAGCATGAAGGGCTTTAACAGATTACATATACAACAAATATTATGGTCTGGGGAATCATAATCAGCTAAGTTTTGGGACAAAATTCAAACAGGATTACCTTAAGCCTTTTTGGCCATGCTGGGGCTTCTTTGAAACCCCTAAGCTTGTCTGTTTGTGTGCTCAATTAAAACAAAGGAAATACTGCACCTCCAGAAACACAAGGAAGCCTTCTTTAAAGTCATTTTAGAGCTGTAAAGTAAAACAAACTAAAAAGTATACAGATTTTGAATGGTTCTGAGGCTCCTTTTTCTCTTCCTTCACCTCTCTCCCATTACACTGGGAAGTGGGAGGGAGGCATGCAGCCATCATTTGAGCTCAAACTCCAACTCTGTGTCCCCTTCCTTTCTCTCTCTAGGAAAATCTGCTCCCTTTTATTTATTTATTTTTTCTAGGCTTATTTATTTTATTTTTTGTATGATCTAATTTTTTGTATTATTTCCACTATGATGTAGGTCTCTTATATCTCCCTACCCCCTGCAATCACCACACTGTTGTCCATGCCCATGAGTCCTTTCTCCTTTTTGCTCAATCCCTCCCTTCCCTTAGGTGCCATCTTGCTCTCTATAAGTCTATCTCTGTATTGCCTGTTAGTTCAGGTTGTTAGATTCCACATATGAGTAAAATAACATGGTATTTGTCTTTTTCTGACTGGCTTCTTCAACATAGTGTAATGTTCTCCAGGTCCATCCATACTGTCACAAAGGGTAAAATTTTCTTCTCATTAACAGCCAAGTTATATTTCACTGTGTAAATGTCCCATAGTTATTTCACCCATTCTTCTGATGGACACTTAAGCTGCTTCCATATCTTGTCAATTGTAAATAATGCTGCAATGAAAATAGGTGTGCTTATATTCTTTTAGTTAGTGTTTTGGGTTGATTCAGATGTATTCCCAGAAGTGGGATTTCTGGGTTAAATGGCATATGCATTATTAATTTGTTTTATTTTCATTTATTTATTTTTATTTTTTTATTGTTGTTCAAATTCATTTGCCTCATTTTCACCCCACCTTGTTCCCCCACCCCACCCGTCCCCACATCCCACTTTCAAACATACCTCATTTGGTTTTGTCCATGTGTCCTTTATATATGTCCCTTGATGAACCTTCCCCTATTACCCCCATAATCCTTCTCACCTTGCTCTCTGGCCACTGTCAATTGTTCTTTCTTTTAATGTGTCTGGTTGTATTTTGCTTGACTGATTGTTTTGTGGATTAGATTCACTTATATGTGAGACAATATGGTATTCATCTTTCACTACTTGGCTTATTTCACTTGGCATAATGCTCTCCAGTTACATCCATGATGTGGTGAAAGGTAGGAGTTCCTTTTTTCTTTCTCATGCTTAGTATTCCATTCTGTAAATGTACCAGTTTTTTAATTCACTCATTTAATGGTGGCCATTTATATTGCTTTCAGCACTTGGCTATTGTAATTTATGCTGCTATAAACTTTCAGGTGCATAGCTTCTTTTGAATTGGTGATTCAGGGTCCTTAGGGTATAATCTCAGCAGTGGTATTGCAAGTCAAAAGGCAGTTTTATTTTTGGTTTTCTGAGGAAATTCCATACTGTTTTCCACAGTGGCTGCATCAGTCTGCATTCCCACCAACAGTGCACTATGATTCCATTTTCTCTAATGGCTAGTGATGCTGCACATCCTCTCATATGTCTCTGGGCCCTATGTGTACCCTCCCTTGAGGAATGTCTGTTCAGGTACTTGGACCATTTTATTTTTGGACTCTGTATTCTGGGTGTGGAGTTATGTGAGTTCTTTATAAATTTGGAGATCAAACACTTGTCTGAGGTTCATTGGCAAATACATTTTCCCAAATGATTGGCTGCCCTTTCATTTTACTGATGTATTCTTTAGCTGTGAAGAAGCTTTTTATTCTGATGAAGCTCCATTGGTTTATTCTTTCCTTTATGTCTCTTGCTGTAGGGGACATGTCAGTAAAAATGTTGCTGTGTGTAATATCTGAGATTTCCCTGCCTATGTTCTCTTTAGGACTTTAATGGTGTCATGGATTATATTTAAATCCTTTATCCACCTTCAATTTATTTTTGTGTGGTGTAAGTTGGTGCTTGAGTTTCATTTTTTTGCACGTAGCTGTCCAGTTCTCTGCATACCATTTGTTTAAAAGGCTATTTTTACTCCATTTTATGTTGCTGCCTGCTTTGTCAAATATTAATTGACCATAGAGACTTGGGTTTATTTCTGAGCTTCCTGTAATTTTCCGTTGGCCCATGTCCCTCTTTTTATGCCAGTACCAGACTGTTTTGACTACAGTGCCCTTGTAATATAGCCTGGTATCAGGTATTGTGATGCCTCCTACTTTTTCTTCTTTATCAAAATTAAAGAAGCTATTCGGGGTTGTTTGGGATTCCATATAAATTTTTGAAGTGTTGGTTTTGTGTCTGTGAAATATGCTATTGGTACTTCAATAGCTATTGCATTGAATCTGTAAATTTCTTTGCGTAGTATGGACATTTTGATGATGTTATTTCTTCTGATCCATAGACACGGTATATGTTTCCATTTGTTTGTGTCTTCCTTGATTTCTTTCTTCAGTGTTGTGTAGTTTTCTGAATACAGGTCCTTTACCTCCTTGGTTAGGTTTATTCCTAGGTATTTTATTTTTCTCTTTACTATATGGAATGGGATTTTTATCTTGATTTCTGCTTCTGCTGTTTCATTGTTGGCATACAAAAATGCCTTTGATTTTTGATATTGACTGTGCATCTAGCTGTTCTGCCAAATTCATGTATTAGGTTCAGCAGTTATTTGGTGAAGTCTACAGGACTTCTATGTACACTATCATGTCATCTGCAAACAATGACAGTTTTGTTTCTTTCTTTCCACTTTGGATGCCTTTTATTTTCTTTTCTTGTCTGATTGCTGCAGCTAAACCTTCCAATACTATATTGAATAGAAGTGGTGAAAGTGGACAACTTTGTCTTGTTACTGATCTTAGTGGAAAAGATTTTAGTTTTTGCCTATTGAGTATGATGTTGGCTGTAGGTCTCTCATATTTGTCCTTTATTATGTTGAGGAATGCTCCCTCTATTCCCACCTTGCAGAGAGTTTTTGTCATAAATGAGTGCTGTTCCTTATCAAATGCTTTTTCCACATCTATTGATATGTTCATGTGATTTTTGTTTTTGCTTTTGTTTATGTGATGTATTACATTTACTGATTTGCGAATATTGAACCATCCTTGCATCCCTGGGATGAATCCCACTTGGTTTTGGTGTATGATCTTTTAATGTGTTGTTGGATGTAGTTTGCCAATATTTTGTTGAGGATTTTAGCATCTATGTTCATCAGTGATATTGGCCTGAAGTTTTCTTTCTTTGTTATGTCTTTATCTGATTCTGGGATTAGGAAGATGCTGGCTTCCTAAAAAGAGTTTTGGAGTCTTCCATCATTTTTTTATTTTTTGGAATAGTCTGTGAAGGATAGGGGTTAGCTCTTCCTTAAATGCTTTGTAAAATTTTCCTGTGACACCATCCCATGCAAGGCTTTTGTGAGTCAGGAGTTTTTTTTTTTTTTTTTTTATTACTAGTTCACTTTCACCAGCTACTATTGGTCTGATCAGGCTTTCTGCTTCTTCTTCATTGAGCTTTGGAATATTATGTTTTTCTAGAAATTTGTCCATTTCACCTAGGTTTTCAAATTTCTTGGCATACAGTTCTTCACAGTAATTTCTTACAATCCTTTGTATTTCTGTGGTATCAGTTGTAATCTCTCCTCTTTTATTTCTGATTGTGTTTATTTGGGTCTTCTTACTTTTTTTCTTGATGAAACTTCTTATAGGTTTGTTGATTTTGTTTATCATTTTGAAGAACCAGCTCCTGGATTCATTTATCCTCATAATTGTGCTTTTAGTCCCTATGTCATTTAATTCTGCTCTGATCTTTGTTATTTCCTTCTTTCTACTTGCTCTGGGCTGTTTGTGTTGTTGTTCCTCAAGTTCTTGTAGATGTAGGGTTAGGTTGTTTGTTTGAAATGTTTGTATCTTTTTTAGGTTGACCTGTATTGTTATGAACTTCCCTCTGAGGAGAGCCATTGTTGTGTGCCATAAGTTTTGGGTTGTTGTGAGTTCATTTTTGTTTGTTTACAGAAACTTTTCTATTTCTTCTCTAATTTCATTCTTGACCCATTCATTATTTAATAACATGCTGTTCAGTCTCCATGATTTTGAGTGTTTTGAGTTTTCCCCTTGGGGTTGTTTTCTAGTTTCAGCCCCTTGTGGTAATAGAAAATGCTTGGTATGATTTAAATTTTCCTGAATTTGTTGAGGCTACTTTTGTGTCTTTCATTTTTGAAAATGTTCCATGTGCATTTGAAAAGAATGGGTATTTAGCTTCTTTGGGATGGAGGACTCTGTATATATCAGTTAAGTCCATTTCATCTAGGGCATTGTTCTATGCCACAATATCTTTGTTGATATTTTGTTTGGAAGATCTGTCCATTTTTGACAGTGGGGTGTTAAAATCCCCTACTATAATTGTGTTGCTGTCAATATCTTTCCTGATGTCTTCTAAGATTTTCTTTATATATTTGGGTGCTCCTGCATTGGGTACATATATATTTACAATGCTCATGGCTTCTTGGTGGATTCCTCTCTTGGGTATTATGAAGTGACCTTCTGGGTCTCTCTTTATGGCCCTTCTTTTGAAGTCTATTTTGTTTGATATAAGTATTGCTACCCCAGCTTTTTTTTCCCCTGTCTATTTGCTTGGAAAATTTGTTCCCAGCCCTTCACTTTGAATTTGTGTAGAACATGTGTCTTGTGGTGGTCTCCTGTAGGAAGCATATGTGTTGGTCGTGCATTCTTATCCATTCAGCTATTCTATGTCTTTTGACTGGAGCATTTAATCCATTTATATTTAAGGTTATTATTGATAAGTACTTATTCATTGCCATTTTTGTACCTGTGTTCTTCTTTCTCTCTTTTCCTTTCTTTCATTAAAACAGGCTCTTTAGCATCTCTTGCAGAGCTAGTTTGGTGGAAGTGTATTCTTTTAGACTTCTTTTGTCTGGAAGCTCCTTATTTGGCCTTCTATCTTGATTGAAAACTTTGCTGAGTAAAGTAGCCTTGGTTGCAGGCCTCTGGTTCTCTTTACGTGGAATATTTCTTGCCATTCTCTTCTGGCTTAGAGCATTTCCATTGAGAAGTCTGCTGCTAACTTATTGGGGCTCCTTTGTATATTACTTCCTGTTTCTCCCTTGCTGCCTTTAAGATTCTCTCTTTGTCTTGGAAATTTGCCATTTTAATTATGATGTGTCTTGAAGTGGGTCTGTTTGGGTGCCACATGATTGGGACTCTCTGTTTTCCTGGATTTGTGTGACTTTTTCTCTCATCAAATTAGGGAAGTTTTCCATCATTACTTTTTCAAGTAGATTTTCTATTCCTTGATCTTCTTCTTCTCCTTCTGGTATTCCTATTATACGGATATTATTACATTTCATATTGTCTTGTATTTTCTTATTCTCTCTTCATTCTTTCTGAGCCTCTTTTCTTTACTTGCTCTTTCTTTGTGTTTTTTTTTTCTACTTTGTCCTCCAACTCAATGATCAGATCTTCTGCTTCATTGATCCTGCTTTTGATTCCTTCTACTGTGTTTTTCAGTTCAGATATTGTGTTCTTCATTTCCTCTTGGCTCTTGTTGATAGTTTCTATTTCCTTTTTCATGTTGATATAGTTTTCAGTGAGTTCATTTTAGTTTCCCTGTAGTTTCTGGTAATTCCCTGTGTGCTCATTGAGCTTCCTGATAACCATTGGTTTGAACTCGATATCTGATAGTTGAGTTGCCTCTATTTTCATTTAGCATTCTTTCTGAGGCTTTCTCCTTTCCCTTCATTTGGGGATTGTTTCTTTGTCTTCCTTTTGTTTGTGAGACTCTTCTTGTTAGCTTCAGCTTCTTAAATTGATCTGTTCTGTCTCCCTGGGTTTATGGTGTGAACTTCTGTGGTAGATTACCTGTGAGATTCAGTGGTGCAGTCTCCTTGGTGTATCCTGGTGTTCACAGCTTCTACCTATTCATTTGGTTTTTCAATGTCTGCTACAATTTTTGATCTCCTATTTTCATATATGTTGTGGTGCTGTTGTCTGTGTGCTCTGTTCCCCTATTGATCAGCTAGGTTTTTATCCACTGTGTAGGGGGAAGTGGAATCTGCTCCCTCCTACCCCTCTGCCATCTTCCCTCTTCTATTTTTCTAATTTCTTTTTCTGATATTTCTTTGTTGGTATACAAAAATCCCCTTGATCACTGAATATTGACATTGTTTCTCAATGTTTTGTCAAATTCGCTTTTTAGGTCGGGTCCTTTTCTGGTGTGATCTGTTGGAATTACTGTGTACACTATCTTGTCATCTGCAAACACTGACATATTTACTTCCTTCTTTCCAATTTTGATGCCTTTTATTTTTTTCTTCTCTTAATTCTGTGGCTAGTATTTCCAATACTATCTTAAAAAGAAGTCTTGAATGTGGACACCCTTGTCTTGTTCCTGAACTTTTTGAAAATGCTTTTAGTTTGGGGGATTGGGTATGATGTTGGCTGTAGGTTTCTAATATATGGCCTTTATTATGTATTTGGTATACTCACTCTACTTCCATTTTGCTGAATGTTTTTTATCATAAATGGGTGCTGTACCTTATCAAAATGCTTTTTCCACAACCATTGCTATGATCTTGGGTTTTTTGTCTTTCCTTTTTTTATTTCTTACACACATTGGTATTGGAATATTGTATCATCGTTGCATCCTTGGGATGAATCTCACATGATCATAGTATGATCTTTTCAATGCATTTCTGGATTTGGTTTTCCAACATTTTGTTGAGATTTTAGTGTCTAGGTGCATCAGTGATATCAGCCTGTATTTTTCTTTCTTCATTATGTGTTTATATGGTATAGGAGTTAGGATGATGTTGGCCTCAAAAAATGAGTTTGGAAGTCTTCCCTCTTCTTGGAATTTTTGGAATAGTCTAAGAAGTATAGTGTATACCTCTTTTTCATTTTTTTTTTTTGTTAAATTGTTGTAAAACCATTTAGTCCAGGGCTTTTGTATGCTTGAAGTTTTTAGATTAGTACTTCAATTTCACCAGTTGTTATAGGGCTGTTCAAACTTTCTGCTGCTTCTTCATTCAGTATTGGGGCATTATATTTTTCTAAAAATTTGTACATTTCACCCAGGTTTTGAAATTCTTGGCATATAGTTGCTCATGATATTTTTCTTAACAATTTTTTGTATTTCTGTGGCATCAGTTGTAATCTCTCCTTTTCATTTCCAATTGTGTTTATTTGGGTCCTCTCTTTTTTTTTTCCTTGATGTGTCTGCTTAAAGGTTGTTCATTTTGTTTATGTTTTCAAAGAACCAGCTCCTGGATATATTGATCCTTTGGATTATTGTTTTTGTCTCTATGTAATATAATTCTGCTCTGAACTTGGTTATTTCTTTCCTTCTACTCACTCTATGCTTTGTTTGCTGTTGTTCCTACAGTTCTTGTAGATGTGAGGTTCAGTTGTTGAAATGTTTCTATCTTTTTTAAGTAAGCCTGTATCATTATGAACTTCCCTCTGAGGACAGCTAGTGCTCATCACATAAGTTTTGGACTATTGTGAGTTTATTTTCATTTGTTTCCAGAAACTTTTTGATTTCTTCCTTGATCTCATTATTGACCCTTTCACTGTTAATAGCAGGCTATTCAATTCCCATGAATTTAAATGTTTCTGAGTTTTTTCATTGAGGTTGGTTTCTACCATCAGTCCTTTGTGGTCCAAAAATGTTCCTTATTATTTCAATTTTCTTGAATTTGTTGAGACTCATTTTTTGTCCTATTATGTGGTCTATCTTTGAGAATGTTTTATGTGCATTTGAAACCCTGGGTATTTTGTTTCTTTGGGATGAAAAGTTCTATATATATGTAAGTTAAGTCCATTTGATATACAGTGTTATTTGATGCCACAATATACTTGTTGATGTATTTTAGGAAGATCTATCCATTTTTGATATTGGAGTGTTAAAGTCCCCTAGTATAAATGTTTTCTTTAAGATTTTATTTGTTTATCTTTAGAGGGGAAGGGAAGGAGAGAGGGAGAGAAATATCAATGTATGGTTGCCTCTCGTGCATCCCCTGTTGGGAACTGTCCTGCAACCCAGACATGTGCCCTGACTGGAAATCGAACTGCAATCCTTTGGTTTGCAGGCCCGCACTCAATCCACTAATCTACGCCAGCCAGGGCATGAGCTACACTAGCCAGGGCTGTTTTGATGTCTATATCTGTCTCAAATTCTTCCAAGATTTTGCTCATATATTTGGATGCTCCTATGTTTGCTACTTATATGTTTACATGTTTATGTGTTCTTGATGGATTCACTCCTAAAGTATTATGAAGTGTCCTTCTGGGTATCTTTTTATGACTCTTGTTTTGACGTCAATTTTGTCTGATATAAATATCACTACCCCAGCCTTTGTTCCTGTCCATTTGCTTGGAATATTTTTCCAACCTTCTACTTTCAGTCTGTGTATATATTTTTCTCTGTGAAGGGTCTGTTATAGTCAGCATATTTGTGGATCATGTTTTCTTATCTATTCATGTACCCTATGTCTTTTGATTGGAGCATTTAATCGATTCACATTAAAGTTATTGTTGATAGGTACTTATTTTCCCCTTCTGTACGTGTGTTCCTCTCTCTCTCACTCTCTTCTTTCCTCTTCTAATAGCAGTCCCCATAGCATATCTTGCAGTGTTAGTTTGGTGGAGGAGTATTCTTTCAGCCTTCTCTTGCCTGGGAAATCCCTTATTTCACCTTCCATTGTAATTGAGAGCTTTGATGGGTAGAGTAGTCTTGGTTCTAGGCCTTTGCTTTTCATTGCTTGTAATATTTCTTGCCATTCTCTCCTGGATTTCACCATTTCTGTTGAGAAATCAGCTGCTAAACTTATCTGAGCTCCTTTGTATGTTACTTCTTGTTTCTCCCTTGCTGCTTGTAAGATTCTCTCTTTGCCTTTAAAACTTGCCATTTTAATTATGATGTGTCTCAGAGGAGTCCTCTTTTGCTTCATCTTGTTTGGGATACTCTGTGCTGCTTGAACTTAAATGGTTTTTCCCCTCTCCAAGCTCTGTCAGTTTTCTGTCATTATTTTTTCAAACACATTTTCTAACTCATGGCCCTTTTGTTCTCCTTCTGTTATTTCTTTTTTGAGAATGTTCTTGCATTTCATGTGGTCTTGCAGTTCCCTTAAGCTATCCTCATATTTTTCACCTTTTTTTCATGCAGCTGCTCTACTTGGGTATTTCTTTCTGCTTTATCTTCCACCTCACTAATTTGGTCCTCTGCTTCATCCAGACAGGTTGTCATTTATTTCAGAAATTGCATTCTTTATTTCTTTCTGGTTTTTGTTTATAGTTTATATTTCCTTTTTCATACTGTTATAGTTCTCACTCAGTTCTTTGTAGTTGTCTGTAAGCTACTTGAGCATTCTTATAACCATCCTTTTGAATTCTATATCTGAAACTCTGCTTGCCTCCACTTTATTTACCTCTAGTAGTGGGGAGTCTTCCATTCTTTGATTGCAGGTTCTTTATTTTTCTTCCGATTTTAGGCTACTTTTTTTTGTTTCTGCAATTTCTGGTGCCTGCTTTGCTAGCCATCTTCATAGTGTAAACACATATGGTAGGAATTCTGTGGGACTCAATGTGGTTTTTTTGATCTCCCTGTCTGGATGCTCTAGGGTTGCCCTTTTTTCCCATTTGAGTGTCCTCTCTTTTTGTACTTGGGTTTTATGTATTTTTGGTTCCTTTTTTGGTAGGTTCTCTCCTCCAGCAGGTTTACTGATATTCACAATTCCCATGTTATCTTGTATGTGATCCAGGGCAGGGCAAAAGCATAGTGGATTATTACAGTGGTAGAGTATTTTATGGGATTTAAAGTACCAATAGTTGGATAACAGATAGGTGATATTTTTTGGAAATACATGAATAATCATGATATTTCAGCCAAATAGATACTTTTTAATAGGTGAAAAAGAGATATGAACCATATTAAATGGGACAAAGAATATGAGCTGACTCCAGAAAGCTGAGCACTTAGGTTAGATGGTGAGATATAGTGAGAGTAAGGGATAGAAACTTAGTTTAGTGTGTGAGAGAATGAAGTTAACTACAACAGTAATAAAGCTCAGTAAGATGGTAAAATGGACCAAGACCACAGAAGAGTGCTGTGTGGAAATGGGAACAACAATAATATGAAAATAAATATATGATCTGAAATAAAGAAATAAATAGTAGAAGGCCAAAAGTAATGTGTTATAGGAATAAAAGTGAAGTGAAGAAAGATAAAATAAAATGCAATATGAAAGAAAGAACAAAGAAAACCAGTTAAACAATGGAATCAAACAAAGAAAACTACAAGAAAGGAAGAGAAATAACAAATGAAATAATCACAAGATAATAGTAACAAAAAATAAAAAGTAAGAAATTAAATGCAAGTTGTATATGATAGCAAACTGAATTTTCTCAGAGTTGTTGGTGTTAGTCTTCTCATCTCTCTCTGGATCTGCCTTTGATCCTTTCACAACTCTAGTTCTTATAGTCTTATACTTGGGAGAAAAAAATGAGAGAAAAAGAGAAAAAAAGCCAAGAGGGTTCTGGTGGTCTACCTGAATGTTGCAGGCCAAGGGGGCCTGGGCTCCATTTTGTTCCCTTTCTTCTGGTTCTATGTTTGGGGTTCAGTCTGGACTATAATATTCAGAGGTGTCCAGCTCCAACCCAAGCCCTCAGAATGCTACACAACCCCCACTGTTCACATGTGCCAGGCCAGTGCCTTCAGTTCACCGCACTGTGCCACCCTTTGCTTGGTCCATGAGGTAGAGTGGGAGCTACCTGCACCCCTCCTCCCTCTTTACTGGTCTAGGTGCTGCGCATTCACAAAGTCCCTTCAGGGCAGTTTAGTTCCCCTATTAAATTAAGTTTCTCTGGGGACTGCTGCTCCTCTGAGTCCCTGCTGTCCCACTTTGATCATTCCATAAGGCACCCTGATTTAGAGCAAACTGTGTCCCTTCTCCTTCCTCTTCGCTGGTCTGGTCACCATGCTCAAGAGTTCCTTAAACAGCAGCTGAGAGCCTTTTTGAGTAAATTCCTCTTGTTTGTGCCTGCTATTGTTAATAAGCACTTGGCTTTTCAAGGAGCCCAACTCTCTTACCAGTCTGGAGGCTACCTGGGTCAGGGTCTGTCATGGCCCAACTCTTCTCCCTTGTCCAAATGTTACTCAGCTCCACAATTTCTCTGGGACTTTCCCAGCTGGGGACCACAGTCCTATAGTGATAGCACTTACCTTTGTGTGTCTCCCACTGAGTCTTTATTTCCCTCGGTGAATTGGAGCATCCAGGTCTCTCTTGGTATAGGACTGTGTTCCCTGCTCTGGTAGGGGAGCTGCAAAGTTACAATCACTGATCTGGCTCTACTCCAAAACTTCTGCAATAGCCATAGTCCCTGGCTCCAGGGTCCAGGTGCCAGGCTGGGGACCATAGCAACCTTGGTTCCCCTGCAGGTCCCAGGGACCTTACCATCCCTAAGAAATCTCCTTACATTCCATTTTTCAACGTCCTCTGCATGTGGGGCTTCCAAACTTCATATAAGCTGGGATTCCATTGGCTGTTGACTTTGTTCTCCAGAAGATCAGCTAGGTGTCCCATTTGGGTGCAGGAGCAAGTGGGTTCAGCTCCCACCTACCTTGCTGCTATATTTACCAGTCTCCCTTTTAAAGAATAAGCTTCTGGGGCTGCTCTCCTTGCATTCTGAGCTTTCCAACTTTATTGTGCATATGTGCTTTCCATTTTCTCCTGTTTATGTTTTTCTACAAGTCCACTTAAGGCATATCCCTACAGGAGAGGACCTAAAATCTGTCAGAGAAAATGAAATAAACTCTTTGATTAAAAAAAACAGCTTTAATGAAATGCTTACAACAGGAAAAAAATGAATTTTTAGGCATTTGAGGAAAAATTTAACTTAGTTCATCTGCCAAAATACAAAATTTGAATCCAGTTTTTATTTTGAGTTTTATCTTATTGTGCTGTGTGTTTACATATGTCTATGTATATATGTCACAGATTTGGTATTTTTCTACTGCTGGATGATATTGCCAAGATTGAGTTATAATTCAAAATTTGATTGCAAATAACATTATTCAATAGGGTTGAAAACAAGTGAATGTTTATGAAAACTGCAGAAATAAAAGAAATTAACCCAATATCTTTTTAAGTGTATGAGGTGTAGGATTAACCTTTAGTAAATAACAGCTAGCTAAAGGATGATGCTTAATTAAAAAGTACAAACAGTTGTCTATTGTTCTGCTGACCTCAGGACTGGCAGACAACATGATACAAGAGAATAATAAGTTTGGAGACTTTGGTGTGTCATTTTTAAGACTAGAAGGGCACAATATGCCTCGGATTAAGATTCAGACACTCTCCACAAGCCTGACTAAGAAAATATGGTAATTGAAGAAGACTGCATGTAGAAAATAAGATAAATATGTGTACTTGGTTAGGAAAAAAGGTATGAGGAATAGAAATACATTTTTTTCCAGGGAAAGAGAGTAATTTTGTCCTAGAGTAAAATGTTATATTTGAAGAAAAAATATAGGACAAAAGCTAAAAGGTTTGTGAAAGTTGTAGATCGTGTTTACAGCATTGAAATTTGGGTTTTCTCTCTCTGTTAAAAGGACATTTTTTCCTGTAATGTTTATATATTTTTAATAAGAAATTATAAAGGGAGAGTAAAGATATTATATTTTATAAAAGATGATTTCTGTGATCTAATTATTAGGTCTTTGATTGCTTAGGTAATCAAACTTTTCTAACAAAAAGAGTCATTATGCTACTAACCATTTAAATGCATGTAATTACTTGTGAAGGCTCCATCACCATGATAGCTAGAGTAAGGGAATCTCTTCACACAAAGAGGAAATGGAACTAATTAGGCTTACCTGAGGTTTGGAAAGTGGATTTTAATTCACTCATTCCCTTTTTAAGGTTAAAAATGTGTTAGTGACAATTCCTACGTGTCCTCATGGAGTCATTTCCATGTCAAAGGGCTACAGGAGTAGTGGTCACTAATATATACCTCTATTACCTCTAGAAAGGAACGTTCCCACTTTGAAAATCCCCCACAGAGCTTCATAATAATTGAGAAACCCACTCAACAAGACAAATTTTATACCAGGCATGCAAAATTTGTCTGATACCACAGCATCTCTGCTGTACTTATTATTCTCAGTCTTCTGGGAATGGTTTTATAGAACAAAATGACAAGGTAGTTAAAATTCAATTGGAAAAACTTGTTGAATATTTTAACTTACCTTGGCTTAAAATCATTCCCGTGGTATTGCTTAACCTGAGATCTATTTCCTTTAGTAAATGCCAATTTTCTCTTTTGAAATAGTTACCAGAAGTTCTATGAGGCAAGATCAAAAAATAAAAACTTGCTTTAATTAAAGAGACCTTCTAATTTATTGCAAATAATTTATAAGTGCATTGAAATTAATTCAAAGCTCATAGAGCAATCTACTTAGAGCAATCTACTTAGAGCATTTTCTTGAGAGATAAGAATATCAAACATTATGATCTATTACCTGGAGATTTGGTTCATTGAAAAGGATATTTGCACAAGGACTACCTCCACCCTTGCTGGAAGGGATCATAAGGGGTATTGGTAATTAAAATTCCTGCATCACAGAGTAAAAAGTTATCAACTCAAATTTCTGTTTCTCATTATAAAAGGCTCCCACATTTACACCTCATTTACCTTACTGGACATGCAAGATATGGAGGACCTCAAATTAAATTTATCAAGAGTGGACACAATTTGAAGCACCTAAGTTTTCCCAAGATTCAGGGCCATACCAATAAAGTCAATTTTGCTATGCACAATATTTATGCTTATTTTTGAGTTGTCATATTCCTGGGTATGTTAGTGATATTAATTCACTTGTGACAACCTGCTTACCTTTCCTATGTTTTAAATTGTATGTTTTACTTTTTCTGTTATTAATCTTTGACTATGCAGTACTTCCTGATTCTCACTATTTTTACCTTTGTAAAGGTTACTATTTAACCTTTGCAAGTGAGAAAATTTGGCATAGAAGTATTGTGATCCAATGCTTTCAAATCTTAACCTCTTCAGGAAACTTATCCAAATGCTCAATTGCCATCTGATATGCCTGCCTCTCCCTTTGAAAAAAACTGATGGTCCCTTAGTTATTCCTCATAATATTTTTGATAGCCCTTTCTTTACTGTTGATTTTCTAAAACCTTCTCTTCCTGAGACTTATGAGGTTAAGTTATTAAAGAAGTCCCACTTTTTCTTGTATTTACCTGAAACCACTGTATATTTTGACAACTATACCTGCAAACATTCTCTCCCCTGGTTGAACTTGACCACTTTCTGCAACTGAGCTAGTCTCTAGTCACCCTTTAGCACATTTCCATCTGTCCCTTATATTCCTTAAATGTGGCTGTACCCATTTCAACCCTGACCTCTCCATAAAACCATTATGGCAGGGAGCTGCCTTATTCAGCATGTTCCTGCCTTTCAGCCATTGAAGTTGATATTCCAGTAATTTCATCTATCACCTGAGGAATAAATAAACAGTTATTAAGAAAAAATATAGCCTTACATATCTCTTGTACAAGGAGCTGTTTGGGACTTATATGCATTTTCCTTTATTTATGACCAGTCAGTCAAGACAAAAGTGTATGCCTTGATAGGTTAAAGTGCTGCTAGTTTATGCAAAGTACATGATTTTAAAGCTTAATAATTCTTTTTACCTTGCTAGGAAATTTTTTAAACTCTATATTGATATTTGATTAATTATTCAAGTATAAAGGACCTGCTTATACTTTAATTGAGTTAATTTAGAGCAAAATGGTAAGATTAAATTGATGACTAAGAACAATGTTATATATGATTTTATGAACATTTTAGAATGTGTTCTGCTCTTTTCCAAATATCTTAATCTGTATATTTTCACTTCACTCTTAGAGCTAACTGCATTGTACAGAGTTCAGGATCTTGAAGATGATTTCCCTTTGTGAGTTCCTTTCACTTTGCAGCAATGTTTAAAATTAAAATGTATTTTAAGTAGTGTCAGAATGAATAAGCCTAACATTTTAAATATCTATTAGTGTTGATAACATTTAACATAATTTTAAAAGTTAATGATTCTCTAAATTGTAATTGGAGATAAATTGTGCCACATGATAGATTATGGTTTCTTTGAGGCAAAATAAAAAATAAATAAGTATTTTCCTGATATCATCTACTAAATGGTACCTACGCTCACAACAGTTTAGTAGGTGTTATACAGGATACAGGGAATAAATGAAACCTATCCTAACTACTAAGAAGTTTTAATGTGATAGAAATGATTGAACTGTTATCTGACAATTAGGGAACATTCTCATTTTGTAGCAGCTGGTCTTAACTTCCCAGTGGTTGATCCAGAAATATTTCAGAGACATAGTTTCCTGGCTGATGGATTATTGCATAATACTAGCAATATTCTTGAACCTATAAAACTCTATTAAATTCTCTAGAGACCTATCTTAACTTAACCACTCTACCAAAATTATATCAGATTTATGAAAATAGAAAAAAATGGTGAAGAAATTAAATATTTTCCTTTCCACTTCTGAAAAATAGGATGATGTATTGGAAGGAAATGGATATTTAAAATACCTCTTCTAATGAGCTTACATTTAGGTAAAACCAAGTTAACACTGAGATGAATGCTTGGAAATTTAGGTATATTATAAATTTGAGCTACTTAATTGTTTTAATTTGCTAGGCATTAATACTATGTTAATAAAGATTATGTTCTCTTAACCCTTAAAATTTCACAAACTGCTAGTTACAAGGTAAAGAAATTATTTTCCTTTGTAAATCTGAATATACTTCTGATACTTCTGTAGATATTCCTAAATGCAAGAACTAGTATATGTATATAGCAAATCAATCCTGTTGTATAATTTTGAATGTCATTAATAGCAAGCCTGTAAGAATATGGATTTAGTTATTGCTTGACTTTTTTCAGTCTCATTCATTTTCTTTTTCTCAGATATAGCTAAATTTTGGACATTCCTCAATGGTGGCAAATAAATTTTGAGATTCATGTAGGAACAACTGCCCCTTTAGACCTTGGGGTCTTTAGACCTTGTAGGTTCTTGGGCATGCCTTGACATTGCTTAATTAGACATAATAATATAAAATCCAACTGGAATCCAACCATCCCATTCAGCTGAAAGAGCCATGAGAACTCAATATAGATCTTTAGATTCACTAGGTTGAGAAGTCCTTGAAAACAGGAGTGTTTTAGATTACTATCTACATTCCATTTTTTGTATTATATCTAATATCTCCTGTTGCACTTGGATAAATTTCTTCCCAAGTGCAATTAGAAAAAATCAACACCTTAAACTTGCAACACCTCTTAAAGGCCATTTAAGTTTCACATCTAGTACTAGTGGCTAGTTAGCATTTCCATTTTCTGATACTTTCAGTGGGCAGTTTTTAGATTTGAGTGCCAAATTGTTTTAATAATTGTTGTTTTAATTTGTTTTGTTTACTTCATTGTTAATCTACTGATGTTTTATATGACAAAAATGCTTAGCACCCCCTACAAAAGCTCAAGAACTGGTTACACAAAAAATAGTAATAACTCACCAAGCCACTTGATCTCCATCATGTTTGTAATTTATGTTTGTAAAACCCTTATTTCTGATTCTAAATATGTTTTTTGTCAATTATTCCTGATTTTTTTCTGATGTTACAAACTGAATGCCTTTATTTTACTTTAACCTTTCCTGAATTGTTTGATTACTGAAAAGCTTTTGTGAGTTTGGCAGGTGCCTGAGGGACCTCCCAAAAACAAATGGTCTAGTTACTTTAGTGTTTACTGCTCTACCGCTGGAGTCCCACCAAGTGACTGGTTGGAGTGAGAGCAGATAACCAATCCATTCCAGCAGAAGCATGGAGCAAACTGATTAGATGAATCATCAATGCTGTCAACAAATTTTTATTCAAATGGGGAAGCATCAAACCTAAAAATTCATGTGCCTGTTAAGGACTCTTGGTGGCTCCTTGGGTTCAAATTTATAAAGAGTCTAATAGTTATTGTTAAACAGGGACTCTCATGCTATCTATGTTTTAGGGAAAGCTGCACTAAGCTTCTAGCCTCCTGCAGTTATGCTCTTGTTCTTTGAACTGATCCTTCAAAAGGAGTTGCTGGAGTCATATTCCAAGAAATCAAACTGAGAACTTGCCTATTTAACCAGAGCTGTGCAATTATGTCTTCATTTTCACTTTTACTGACCAATCAGAACTGCTCCATTCTGATCAGTTAAGATAGTACTTTTTAGAACAAATGATATGATGATTTGGAACCCTCATTTGCATGAGAATAGACTGATCAGGGAGGGACTGGGGTTGGAGACTTTATTCTGTATAACCCATCTCCACCTCTATCCCTGTCAGTGTACTTTTAGTTTCCATGGAAGACTGTGTTTATCCAGCTACAGCTGCAACAGTAGCTGAGCTACAACATCAAAGCAGAGTTGTCTCACTGGATTGTAGTGAAGCTGTGTCACTAGACCACAGCTATAACACTGGAGCTGCACCAACAGAGCCATGGGCTGCCTTGCCTAGGCCACCTCACAGCTGTGCTGTTCCACATAAAGCTATTCACAATTGAGCTATTTGAACTCAATAGTGTCTCTTTACCCTCACAGCACTCCAAACTGAAACTCCTATCAGTGCTGAATTGGTGATAGTGACCTTTGATTAACAATGGGATATACGATTTTAAATTCAAAATTTTTACAATCAGGACTTTAAGATATCTCTTCATTTCTTTTTAGCCTGTATGTTGCTGATGAGAAATCTGATGACAATTCAATATATTTCATTACTTGTCACTTTTTTATACAAATCAGCTTCTATAATCTTACTTATAATCTCTATGTTCTAGTTGTTGATAAAGAGTTACTCATTTTCTTTTTCAATACCTGGCTACTCTGGAGTTTCCTGTTCACCAGAAGTACATTTCCAGCACTTCTTACCATTCTGCAGACTTTCACCTGTTTACCTTGTGACTTTTTACATTCTGGCTTAACCAGCAGTGCTTCTATCTGAAATTCATCAAAATATGAAATTTCCTTATTATCTCATTCTCATTTTCACCACTGTAGGAAAAAAAAATTGTAAATATTACTGTTGGGAAATGCCTTGCCTGGTTTCAGAAGCTGTAACTGTCCCACCATGGCTAAGTCTGAGTGAGTGAACTTTGGACCATAAGCCACTAAGGAGACAAAGCTTATCTCTCTTGCAGGAGCACTGCTTCTGCTCCTTTTACTTCATCCATAACTGGCACCTGATGCTTGATCAGTTAGCAAATGATGGGTAAGATTCCCCAAGGGGGAAATGGCCTAAGACAGGCATGATTACAGGGAGGCCCCAGAGAAGGACTTGGGGGGCTATAGCAAAAGGAGATGATGGACCCTCAGCTTTGACATAGCCTGAGTCCTCATTCTGTCTGCAAGAACTGTCCTAATCTCTTGGCTCCCTTACTTCCGATGCCTGACTTAAACCTGAAACAATGACAGAGGGAGGTGAAGCCCTGTGCTGGAAAAGGCAGGTTTCCCGGGTGATCAGGCCTGAGAAAGAAAATGTAAAATCCTGTGAAACCTGCTTTTCAAAGAATGCTCTTAACTAAATGATAAAGGTCTGAGCAGCAAATGAGTTTTATTCCCCAAAGTTTTGTAGCCCTTTAGCTAACAGACCCTAAGTTAGAATAGGCCCTCATAGTTCTTTGTATAATATCTATTGCTTGATCCTTACTGCCTGACAATGATTAATGAACTTTACCTGTATTCCTGTGAAAATTGAAACCCAATAAAAACCTGTCAAGGCAAGGGTCGGGGAGCTCTCCTCTTGAGAGAGTGGCCATGCTGTCCCATTTCCTCCACAGGACTCGGTAGTCCATGTGAATTTGTCTCGTATCTTATCCATAACGCCATGGACACTGGGGATTGGTGTCCATGTCATATTACAATCATTTTAATGAAAAATTGGAGGAAAATGAAAGTACCATGTTTTGCTGTTTAGAATGCAGAAATTTTGTCAATTTTTTTAGGGAAAAGTAAGGGTGTGCATTACACATGGGTAATATTATTTAATATCTGTATAAATGTTTATGTACATATTTTTAATTATTTTATTTCTTATAGCATAATGTAGAAATTGAAGAAGATGATATTTATGAAATTGACAGTGATGAAGATTCCTTGGCCTTCTATGAAATGTAAATATGAAAAATTTGTTACAACCTATAAAATTTCTTTCCTTTATTCTTTTATATATTTATTTTTTTGTTTTAATTTTTTATTGTTGTTCAAATAGAGTTGTCTCCATTTTCATACCACTACTACCCCGCTCCACCCATATGCACATCCCACCCTCAGTCTTACCCTGCCTTTTCTTTATCCATGTGTCCTTTGTACATATTCCTTGATGACACTTCACTTCCCTCCACTATCCCCTCTCCTCTTCTCCCTAAAGAGGAGAAGGATATACTCCTCTTCTCCTGGTTACTGTCTGTTTCTTCTTTATTTCAATGTCCCTGGTTATATTTTGCTTACTTGTCTTTTTTTTGTTGTTGTTGATTAGATTCCGCTCTAAGTGATATCGTATGGTTTTTGTCTTTCACCATCTGGCTTATTTTCTTAGCATAATGCTCTCCAGTTACATCTATGGAGATGTAGGAGCAAAGGGTAGGAGCTTCTTTTTTCTTTCTGCTATGCAGTATTCCATTGTATAAATGTACCATAGATTTTTATGTACTCATTTACTGATGGGCATGTAGGTTGCTTCCAACACTTGGCTATTAAAATTTATGCTGCTATAAACTTTCAGCTGCATAGCTTCATTTTAATAATTTTTTTCTTTTTTTAATTTTAATTGTTGTGCTTGTACAGTTTTCTGTCTTTTACTCCCAACCCAGCCCACCACCCAGCCCTCCCCACATCCCTCCCATTTCCAATCCCCCTAGTTTTTGTCCATGTGTCCTTTATACTTGTTGCTCTAAACCCATCCTTCTTTTGAATCGGTGTTTCAGGATTCTTAAGGAATCCAGAAAAATGTAATTGCTGGTCAAAAGGCAGTTCCATTTTTAGTTTTCTGAGGAAATTCTATACTGTTTTCCACAGTTTCTATACAAGACTGCAATCCCACCAACAATGCACTAGGGTTCCCTTTTCTCCACAACCTCTCCAGCACTTCTTGTTTGTTGATTTGTTTACAATAGCCATTCTGGACAGTGTGAAGTGGTATCTCATTGTGGTTTTAATTTTCATCTGTCTTATGGGTAGTGATGCTGGGCATCCTTTCGTATTTCTCTGGGCCCTCTGCATGTCCTCTTCAGAGAAGTGTTTGTTCAGGGTCTTTGACCATCTTTTCAATTGGATTGTTCATTTTCCTGGAGTGAAGTCATATGAGTTATTTACATATTTTGGAGATCAAACCCTTGTCTGAGGTATCATTTGAAAATATATTTTCCTATATGGCTGGTTCAATTTTCATCTTGATGATGTTTTCTTTAGCCATGCAGATGCTTTTTATTTTTATAAAGTTGAATTTGTTTATTCTTTCTTTTATGTCCCTTTCTCTAGGGGACATATCAGTGAAAATATTGTTGCATGGAATACTGAGGTTTTCCTCTCTATCTTCTACTGTAGGACTTTTACAGTGTTGTGATTTATATTTAAGTCTCTTATCCATCTTGCATTTATTTTTTGTGTACGGTATAAGTCAGTGGTTGAGTTTCATTTTTTGTAGGTAGCTGCCCAGATCTCCAAACACCATTTATTGAAGAGGCTATTTTTACTTCACTTTTTGTTTCTACTCCATTTGTCAAATATTAATTGACCATAGAGATATAGGTTTATTTATGGGAATCTATTCTGTTCTATTTGTTCATGTGTCTATTCTTACACCAGTAACAAACTTTTTTGATTACTGTGGCTTTGTAATATAGTTTTATATCAAGCCTGTGATCTCTCCTACTTTGTTCTTCTTCGTCAAAATTGATAAGGCTACTGGAGTTATTTACAGTTCCATATATATTTTTGAAGTTTGTTGTGTATCTGAGAAATATGTCTTTGGTATTTTAATAGGGATGGCAGTGAATCTACAAATTGCTTTGGGTAATATGTACATTTTGAGAATGTTAATTAATCCAATCCATGAACACAGTATATGCTTGACTTCCTTCTATCTTCCTTAATATTTTTTTCAGTGTTATGTAGTTTTCTGAATACAGGTCTTTTGCCTCCAGGGTTAGGTTTATTCCTAGATACTTTATTTTTCTTGTTGCTATAGCAAATGGAATTTTTCCCTGTTTTTTTTTTTTTTCTTTCTGATATTTCATTGCTGGTGTACAAAAATGCCTTTAATTTCTGAATATTGAATTTGTATCCTGCTACTTTGCCAAATTCACTTTTTATATCAAGTATTTTTTTTTGTGGCAGCTATAGGGCTTCTATGTAAGCTATAATATCATCTGCAACAATGACAGTTTTGCTTCCTCCTTTCCGATTTGGCTGACTTTTATTTCTTTTTTATGTCTGATCATTGTGGCTAGGATTTCCAATACTATGTTTAGTAGAAGTGGTGAAAACAGACATCCTGGTCTTGTTTCTAATCTTAGTGGGGAAGCTTTTGGTTATTCAATACTGTGTATGATGTTGGCTATAGGTTTCTCATATATGGCCTTTATTACTTTGAGTTATGCTCCTTCTACTCTCACTTTGCTGAGTGTTTTTATCATAAATGGGTGCTGTACCTTATCAAATGCTTTTTCCACACCTATTGATATGGTCATGTGATTTTTGTCTTTGCTTTTTTATATGATCTATTACATTTGTTGGTTTGTGAATATTGTACCATCCTTGCATCCCTGGGTTAAATCACAATTGATCATGGTGTATGATCATTTTAATACATTGCTGGATGAGGTTTGCCAATATTTTGTTGAGGATTATATCATCTATGTTCATCAGAAATATTGGCCTTTAGTTTTCTTTCTTCCTTGTGTCCTCATCTGGTTTTGGGATTAGGATGATGCTGGCTTCATAAGAAAGAGTTTGGTAGTCTTTCCTTCTCTTGGATTTTTGGAATATTATTGGAAGGGTGGTGTTAGTTCTTCTTCAAAAGTTGTTTTAAAAGTTCTTCTGTGAAACATGCTGGTCCATGGCTACTTTGTACCTAGTGTTTTTTGATTACCATGTTGATTTCATGAGCTCCTATCCATCTGTTCAAATTTTCTGCTTCTTCTTCATTCAGTTCTGGAAAGTTATATTTTTCTACAAATTTGTTTATTTTACCCATGTTTTCAAATTTCTTGTCTTATGGTTTTTTGTTGTAATTTCTTACAATCATTTTTATATCTGTGAAATTAATTGTAATCTCTCCTCTTTCAATTCTAATTTTATTTATTTGTGTCCTCTCTCTCTCCCCCTTTTTTTTTTTCTTGATGAGTTTGTTTAAGGTCTGGTCTATTTTATTTAGTTTTGCAAAGAATCAGTTCCTGGATTTATTCATCCTTTGAATCATTCTTTTCATCTCTATGTCATTTAATTCTGTTCTAGTCTTGGTTACTTCCTTCCTTCTAGTCCCTTTGGACTTTGTTTTTTATTGTTACTCCAGTTCTTCTTATTATTATTGTTACTCCTTGATCTTATCAGTAACCCATTCATTGTTTGTTAAAATGGTATTCCATCTCCTTAAATTTCAATGTTTCTGCATTTTTTTCCTTGAAGATTGTTTCTGTTTTCAAGCACTTGTGCTCTGAGAAAATACTTGATATGATTTCAGTTTCCTTGATTTTTTTGAGGCTTGTTTAGTCTGCTATTGTGTGGTCTATCTTTCAAAGTATTCCATGTGCATTTGAAACATATAGGTATTTTGCTTCTTTGGGATGAAGGTTTCTATGTATATATCACTTATGTCCATTTGATCTAATGCATGTTTCAGTTCCACAGTATCCTTGTTGATGTTTTGTTTGGAAGTTCTATCCATTTTTGAGAGTGGGGTGTTAAAGTCCCCTAGTAGGAAGAAGTGTTTTGCCATCTATATCTTTCTCAAAGTCCTCCAAAATTATTCTTCTATATTTGGGTGCTCCTATGTTGGGTGAATATATGTTTACAATGTTTATGTCTTGTTGATAGATTCTTCCCTTGAGTATTATGAAGTGTCCCTCTGGGTCTCGTTTTATGGCCCTTGTTTTGAAGTCAAATTTGTCTGATATAAATATTGCTACCCTGGCTTTTTTTCCCTGTCCATTCGTTTGGAATTTTTTTTCCCAACATTTCTCTTTAAGTCTGTGTAGGTCTTTTTCTCTGGTGGGTCTCTTATAGGCAGCATATGTGTGGATCATGTTTTCTTATCCATTCAGCTACCCTGTGTGTTTTGATTGGAACATTTGTCTATTTACATTTGAGGTTATTATTGATTGCTATTTTTCCTCCTGTGTACCTATGTCCCTCTCTTGCTCTTTTTCTTCCTCTTCTTAGAGCAATCCGTTTAGCACATTTTCTAGTGCTTATTTTGTGAGTGTGTATTCTTTCAGCATCCTTTTGTCTAGGAAACTCCTTATTTTTCCTTCCATTTTAATTAAGAGCCTTGCTGGCTTGACTGGACTTTGTTTAAGGCATTTGCTTTTCATTTCTTGGAATATTGGTTGCCATTCCCTGCTGGTTTTAGTGTTTCCATTGAGAAGTCAGCTGCTAGACATATCAGGGTTCCCTTGTATGTTACTTCATGTTTCTCCCTTGGTGCCTTTAAGATTCTCTCTATGCCTTCAAATTTTGCCATTTTTTAAATGATGAGTCTTGGAATGGGACTCTTTGGGTTTCTCTTGATTGGGGTCCTTGTGCTTACTGGATTTGTGTGACTTTTTCTCTCAGCAAATTACAGAAATTTTCCATCATTATTTTTCAAGCAGATTTTCTAGCTCTTGCACCCTTTCTTCTCTTCCTGGTTTCTTTATTAGATGGACATTATTATGTTTCATATTATCCTGCAGTTCCCTTAATCCTTCTTTTTTCTTTCTGAGTCTTTTCTCCTTTTCTTGCTTTTGTGGGAGTTTGTTTTTCCTACCTTGTATTCCAGCTCACAGATTTAATCCTCTCCTTCTCTAGTCTGCTTGTTATTCTGTCTACTGTGTTCTTGAATTCAGAAATTTTATTCTTAATTTTCTCTTGACTCTTGTTGATATTTTCTATGTTCTTTTTAATGCTGATATAGTTTTCAGTAAGTTCCTCATAGTTTCCTTGTAGTTTTTTTTTTTATAATTTGCACTGAGCTCATTGTGAAGAGCAAGACCTGCAACAAAGACTATTCTAGCCAGCAATGCTATCAATTACAATATAAGGCAAAATAAGGAGTTTCCCAGATAAAAGAAGGCTGAAAGAATATACCCCATCAAACCAACACTGCAAGATATGCTAGACAGACTGCTCTAAGAAGAGGAAGAAAAAAAGAGCAAGAGAGAGAGGAACACAGGGACAAAGTCAGTAAAATGGCAATGAAAAAGCACCTGTCAATAATAATCTTAAATGTAAATGGATTAAATACTCCAATCAAATAAATAAGGTAGCTGAATGGATACTTGAACTTCCTGATAAACATTGTTTTGAACTTAATATCTGTTAGTTTACTTGCCTCTGCTTCATTTAGCATGCTTTCTGATGATTCTTCCTTTCCTTTTGATAGGTGTTTTTTTATATATCCCCAATATTTTTGAGACTCTTCTTGTTTGTCTCTGCTTCTTAAGCTGATCTTTTTTGACTCCCTGAGTTTGTGGTGTGAACTTCTATGGTAGGAGACCTATGAGATGCAGTGTTTCAATCTCCTTGATCTCCTGAACTTGAAGCTCTTGGGATACCCTTTATGTTGTTTATGTTGGATCTATGGATGTAATTGGGTTTTGATTGCTTTTGGGTCTTTCTTTGGTGGGTCCTTCCCCCCAGCTGGTTGACTGAGGGTTACTCATCCCACTATGTTTTGTATGCTGTTGTGCAGGTGCTTTTAGAACAAAACTACAAAGCCCAAGAAACAAACCCACATCTGCAAAATATTTCTCTCCCTCAATCCCACTATCAACAACAAATGAACCAGCATTAATAAAGATACAAAGAAACTGACTATTATAAGAAAGGAGAGCAATAAACTATAGTATGAAATCTAGTGGCTTAATATACGCAAACTTGATGGAGAAGAAATAAATGTTAAAAAGCTATGCAGGATAGAAAATATTGCAAATCATGGAGCAGACCACAGTGGATTTCATCTTGGTAACTCTAGTATTTGCCACTGTGCTTTTTTCCCCCTTGATTCTCCTCTGGTAATGTCAGATATTGACCCTATTTGACCTTTGACAGCCTGCTCTGAGTCTGTGGCTGTCTCCTTCAGTTGTCAATCTAGTCACTCTGCACTCAGCAGTCAGGCTTAAGCACCACCATGTAGCCAAGGCAGAGTCACTACTGGGATCAGGTGCATTGTTTCCCTTCAGGCTACTGCAGTTCATAGAGGAGTGGTCTGCCTGAGCAGAATGGCTGCTGTTCTGTGGATGATGACTCAGCACCAGGGTCCTTGCATCTACTCCCTCAGTTCTCTCCCCAAAGCTTATATCCCCAGTCTCTCCTCAGGTGTCTCTAGCTGACTCTGCCCCTGCTTTTCCCTGGGGCCCAGGGTAAGTGGCTGCAGATGAGAATTTGTGTGCTAGCCCTTTAAATGGCTCTTTGTGTCTCCATCCAGCCATCTCTGGCAGAGAGCAATCCTCCTGCTAATTGCCACTGGTTGTTATCTGTGTACTTTTTGGTCTCTGATGTTCTTGACAGGGGCTCCCAATTTAGGATTTAGACCACACACTTTTCAGGGGCTTCAACAGGCTTAATTATCCCTTCAATGCTGCCACCTATAGGCACTAAGTCAGCCTTCTTGAGTCTCCACCATGCTCCTTACCATTCAGATTGTGCTGAACCTGACTCTTCTTTCTCTCTGAGGTAATAAGTCTTCTCTCTCACTGTTGTTCAGTTGTTTGTTCTGTGTGATTTCTTCACAATTTAGTTGTAATTCCAGATTGGCCCTGGACATAGGTTAGTATGGCTTCCATTCACTCCTCCACCATCTTGCTTCAATTCCAAAATTTCTTGTGTTTTTTAATTATTTGTTACAGAAAATGTCTTGTACCATAATATGTTCAAAATAAATGCTAAAATTCCTTTATAATACAAAAAGAAATATCTAACTATAAATAAATAAATATATTAAAAATTAAAACAAATTTTTCTTTCCTGAAAATTTTTGCCAAAACCTGGGTGTGCATTATACAGAGCAAAATATGGTAGTTCTGTTTAGTTAACCTTTAAAATTGGCATGAATAAGATTTTGGTAAGTTATACATAAAGCAGGAATTAATATTATATGAAATCATCCAATATATCATCAGCACCTTCTGGCCTTTCTTCCATATTTCCCATCCCATATTCCCCATCCTATTAACTAAACACATCCCATCTGTTTAGTTAATCTTTAAAATTGGCATGAATAAGAGTTTGGTAAGTTATACATAAAGTGGGAATTAATATTATATGAAATCATCCAATGTATCATCAGCACCTTCTGGCCTTTCATCCATATTTCCCATCACATAGGTATTCTATTTTTCACATTTACAATTTTAAACCTTGTTCAGTTTCTCAGACTTATAACTTATGACTACCCATTTAGGCCTTCTTGAGACAGAAAATAAAATTACTTAAAAATAGTTTCTTTAACTCCACTTCACTAATTCTGTACCATGACTGCATGCACACCCACATTTTCTTCCTTTCATTTGTTACATTTGGAAAAAATGCCCATCCTCCTCTTTTAGATAATCATCCTCTTATACTCTGAAATTCATCCCCTACCTCCTCATTCCCTTGTTCCACCAGCATCCTCATATTTTACTTTATCTGCAACTTCAATCTCCTTTGTATCAACATATGAATAAATATATATCACTGGCAAGTCACCATTTAATGAAGAGTAGTCATCTATATCTCTTACATTGCATAGTCATTTTGTAGAGAGGGATGTCTATACACTTCATGTCCATGTTTTCACTTCTATTTACATATGCATATGTACATATGTGTACATAATACCTATACTTTTATACATGTAAAAAGAACAAACTTCTGAAAAGTTAAATATTGTTGAAGCATATGTTTATACGTATAACATTATAACATATGGGGTCTCTCTGGAAAATGCCCAGACATTGATAATATAATGAGGATGATTTGTGTGGAGTTTATGTAATCTGAGAGCCAAGGAGAAGGGACTGGCATGCACTTGAGTGAACAGTAATAACTTCACTGTACTAGTCAGTGGGAGCAGTAGATGCCATTGAGTGAGAATGTGTACTATGTGGCCATCATATTCAAAATGACTGGGCAAGTAGAGCAGTGAACCTGCATTAAATTTTGTGTTAAGCTTCAACATTCCTCCAGGGACACTATTCAGATGGTGCAGAAGGGCACAGCTATGGGAAACTGATGATGGACAGCCTCATCATGACAATGTGCCTGTGCATACATCATGGCCTTGTGAAGGATTTTTTGGTGGGACAGCAAATCACCCAGGTAATTAAGCCCCCCTATAGCTCACTTTTGGCACCCTGTGACTTCTGGCTTTTCCCAAAACTAAAATCACCTTTGAAAGGGAAGAGATTTCAGACTATAGATGAGATTCAGGAAAATATGATGGGGCAGCTGATGGCAATTGAGAGAACTGCGTGAGGTCCTAAAAGATCTACTTTGAAGGGGAATGAGGCATTGTCTTATGTACAATGATTCTTTATGTTGTACCTTTTTTCAATAAATGTCTCTATCTTTCATAGTATGTGGCTGAATACCTTCAGGACATACGTTGTATACACTTATATTTTCAATATAACATGTATAATTATGATAAGCTTCTATATATGAAATGTTGTAGCTTGATTTTTCACTTAAAAATATCATTGAGAAAAAGCAGTTTTTAACATCTGCAATGTATTCTATCATAAAGCTGTAATTTAATTGATCTAACCAGTTCCCTCTTTTTATGCAATTTAGGTGGTTTTCAGTCTCATATTATCACAAATGCTAATATAAAGAATATCACCATTTATAAATAATTTTGTATATGTTTCTATATAAAAATCAAACGTGAAAAATTCAATAGTGTTGAAGCATATATTTATGTTTGATATTGGCTCACATTAACATATTGATCAACATAGGAATTATTTTAGTGTTCTTTCCCAAGATGACTGTGTGAGACAACCTATTTCCCTCAAATGTTTTTTCTTGGTGGGGAGCAGTGATATAATAAAAATTTATTACCCAAGTTTAGAAACAAACTATCAACATTTGCATCAACATTTCTGGGTTAGGAATGTAAGATCAGGGATATTTTTTTTTAGATTGGGGATATCAGGATAAGAATTGTATTCTTGGGAACTATGTACTATTACCATGAACATCCCATACATCTATTCAGCTTTCTGGGGAAAAAAAAAAACCTAACAATATAATGTATTTTTTATAAATTTACACTCAAGTTTATTCACTTTTCTCTAATTTTTGTTAAACATCTTTTTTAAATACTTTAAAATTTTATTGTTGTTCAAGTACAGTTTTCTGCTTTTTCTCCCCACTGCCCCCCTCCCAACTTCAGCCACCTCACTCCCCTTATTCCACTCCTTCTTGGTTTTATCCATGTGTCCTTTATAGTTGTTCCTGAAAACCCTTCACCCATTTCTCCCATTATCCCCTTCCATCTCCCCTCTGGTTACTGTCCATTTGTTCCTCATTTCAATGCCTCTGATTATATTTTCCTTGCTTCTTTGCTCTGTGGATTAGGTTCCACTTAAAGGTGAGATCATATGGCATTTGTCTTTCACCACCTGGCTTATTTCACTTAGCATAATGCTTTCTAGTTCCACCCATGCTGTTGCAAAGGTTAGAAGGTCCTTATTTCTTTCTGCTGCATAGTATTCCATTCTGTAAATGTACCTTAGTTTTTTGATCCATTCATTTATTGATGGGCACTTAGGTTGCTTCTAGCACTTGGCTATTGTAAATTGTAGTGCTATGAACATTGGGGTGCATAGGTTCTTTTGGCCAATGATACCTCAGACAAGGTTTCAATCTCCAAAATATATGAAGAACTTACACTACTCCACTCTAAGAAGATAAACAAACTAATTAAAAAATAGGCAAGGGACTTGAACAGACACTTCTCCAGGGAGGACATACAGAGGGTCCAGAGACATATGAAAAGATTCTCAGCATCACTAGCCATCAGAGAGATGCAAATTAAAACCACAATGAGATATCACTTCACATTGGTCAGAATGGCCAACATTAACAAAGCAACAAACAAACAATGGAGAGGTTGTGGAGAAAAGGGAACCATAGTGCACTGTTGGTAGGATTGCAGACTGGTACAGCCACTATGGAAAACAGTATCAAATTTCCTCAGAAAACTAAAAATGCAACTGCCTTGTGACCTAGCAATTCCACTGCTAGGATTATATCCCACAAACTTGTAATGGTGACTCTCCTGGCTTTCCTCTTCTATATTTCTATTCTTTGTTTCAGTTTCCTTTGTTGGCCTCTCTTCCCTTTTTGTTAAATATTAATTTTTCTCAGTCTCTTACCTGGACTCTTGTCATTGTACATATTTTCCATGTGAAATGTCATCTTCACCCTTGGCTTTATTTCCAATCTATATTTTGAAGACTCCTAAGTTCTTCTTTTTATTTATTGAATTTATTGAGATAATATTGGCTAATAAGATTATATAAGGTTTTACATGTACAATTCTATAACATATCATCTTCATACTGCATTGTGTGTTCACTACCTCTTCTGTCACTTTTATCCCTCCTTACCCTCTTCCACCTCCCTCACTGCCTTTCCCTCTAGGAATTACCATACTGTTGTCATACAGAAGGCCAATAGACATATGAAAAAATACTCAATGTCACTGACTATCAGATAAATGCAAATTGAAAGCACAATGGGATATCATCTCACACCTGTCAGAATGGTTATTATCAACAAAAAAGCAAAAAAGTGTTGGTGAGAATGTGGAGAAAGATAACCCATGTGGACTGTTGGTGAGAATGCAGACTTGTGGTCATTGTGAAAAGCAGTATGTGAAGTGTACAGAGTTACCTCAAAAAATTAATAATGGAACTGGGATTCCATTTCTCAGAATATGTCCAAAAAAACCATGAAGCACTAATTTGAAAAAATGTATCCACTGCTATTTTCATTGCAACATTATTTATGATAGCCAAGATCTGGAAGCAGCTTAAATGCCCATCAATAGATGAGTGGATGAAAAAGCTGTGGACCGTGGTTGGGTGGCTCAGTTGCTTGGAGCATTGTGTCTTACCCCAGAAAAGATTTCAGATTTGATTCTTGGCCAGGGCACATACCTAGGTGTTGGACTAGATCCCCAGTCTTAGCATGAACCATGAAGGAGGCAACAAATCTATGTTTCCCTCTCACATCTCTCTCTCTCTCTCTCTCTCTCTCTCTCTCTCTCTCTCTCTCATCAATCATAAACATATCCTTGGGTGACAGTAGAAAAAAATACTATGATCCATTTACACAATGCATACTATTTGACCATAGAAATAATGAAATGCTACCTTCTGTGAAAGCAATGTATGGATGGATCTGGAGAGCATTATGCTAAATAAAACACATCGGTCAAAGAAATTCAAATGCTATCTGATTTTATTTATATGTGGAATCTAATGAACAGAATAATCTAGCAAACAAAATAGGAATAGACTCGTAGATATAGAGAACGAACTCATAGCTTTAAGTAGGGAGGGTTTGGAAAACTGTGTGAAATGGTGAAAGGATTAAACAAATAAGAATAAAGCATAGAAAAAAGACTCAAGATTTTATTTCTAGCTAGATGTTCTGTAATCCATATGTTAAATTATCTCTCAAATGACTTCACTAAGATATCTTTCTGGCGTTGCAAACTTAATGAGTCTGAAGCTAAACTCATCTTTCCTCTAAGCTGTTTGCTTTTAGTGTTTCCTCACTCAGTAACGGTTTCTTCTATACCTTATCATGGGTCTAGACTAGAGAGAAATCCTTGAATTCTACATTCCCATATCAGCCTTTTCCCTTCAATTCCTCTTCTACATACCCAATAATATTTTACACTCAGCTAGTTCTATATTCCAGGCACTTGCCAGATTGCTATTTCCCTACCTTATCTCTACCACTACCCCTATGTAGCTCACCCTGAGCCTTGTGAAGGTAATAGGCACCCCTGGTGCTCTTGCCTCTTTCACATTCCCAAGTCCAATTACAGCAATTTTTAATAAACATAACTCTAGTCATTTTACATCTCTGTATAAAATATTTTAATGACTTTCCAATTTCTTAAGATAAAGTGCTTCTCCATCCTCATTTTACTTTAGTATGAGATCTAGCCAAACTGAATTTTATGTTTTCTCTCAATTTTATGGTTTATTGTGCATCCTACTGCCTCTGCCTAAACCATACTCTTCTCCACTATCAAATTGCAGATTAAGTGTCAGCACCAAATAGAGATATTTCCTGATTTCTACTAAATGTTAGGTCTCTCTGAATTTTCCCCATCATGTTGATTTAAACATTTTTAAAAGATTTTATTTACTCAGTTTCATAGAGGGGAAGGTAGGGAGAAAGAGGAGGAGAGAAGCATCATTGTGTGGTTGCCTCTCACACACCCCCAGCTGGGGACCTGGCCCACAAACCAGGCATGTGCCCTGACTGGGAATCAAATCAATAACATTTGGATTCACAGACTGGCACTCAATCTACTGAGCAACACTAGCCAGGGCTGATTTAACATTAGACTATAAATACTTGCTTAATGTCTACATTCCATTTTAAAATATGTTGTTTAATGCCAAGGACTACTTTTGTGCTGGTCATGTATATATATCTAGTGCTTATTTAGCACTGTGTCGTGCACACAGTAGAGAGTCAATAAATACTTACTTAAGCATGTAAATGAACAAATAATTACCAGTTTGTCTTCATAGATAGAAGATAGTGAGGTGAAAATAAGGTGTGAATAATATATTAATCTGTTTACTAATAATTGTGGATGGAGTCATACTAATGTATTGATTTTTTTCTCACTGTGTTTCATGTGCATTTCTGGGATGTTTAGTTGATGGAATAAACAGTCTGTAACCTTAGAAAATAATGATACAGCAGTCTTATTTCGGGTAGAAACAATGACCTTTTCCTCATTAGCATGACAGTTTTAGGAGACCAGTATGAATACACAGCTATAATTTTTTCAACTTTACTTAAGTATAATAGACATACTTTGCTCTAAATTTTAACTTGTGCAATTTATGTAAAATCTGATGAACTATATGCAGAAAATATTACTATTCAAGGGGTCAATAAATGATTTTTGACAATTACTATTGTTAGAGTAGATTGCCCAATTTTAATAAACTACAAAGTAATGTTCAACAGTCCCTGATACTATCAACTATTTTACTAAGTTAATGTGTGTTTTTCTCTACTCTATGGTGCCTGCCTAAAATGGGAGTGAAGAAAAAATCTGGATTGCTTGACATTTATTGGGTAAGTGGTATTTCATTTTTACACAAATGTTGACATTAATTTTGTTTTCCAACATCTGGTATGTAGGTAACAGTTCTGCTAATTTTGCAAAAGAGGAAATGAAATCACAGTGGTTTTGCAGATAGTCAATGGCACTAAACTCGTCATTGTCAGTACTAGGAGAGATACTCAGAAATTTTGCACTGTGAATATTCTGTTCAAATAAACTGCCATCATAAGAGAATATCATATTTCTGTTTTTGTATTTTCTATCAAACCTGGAAGGACCAGTAATCTCATGAGAATTCCTGTGTCTAATCTCAATGTTATGAGTGAGTGGACCATAGTAAGCATTTCCATTGTTCTACATTTGTGTGAATCCAAATTAAAAAAAAAACAAAAAACTTTCCATTCCTTTTTTTCTCTTTCTATTTTTCTTTTTGTTCCTTAAAAATTTATTTCAACCCATATAGACCAACCCATTAAAGAAAATTATAGTGATTATAGGTGAAGGACATACAAATAAATGTCATACTTTTTTATTTATAAAAGCCATTTTTTAATATGTGCTAATTTGGCCATGGTATATAAATCAAAAATATAAAAAACAAACACCCACCTTTGAAAGAAAAAATGCAAAATAATTGCTCACAACTTTGTACTGTAAGACTTAGGTAACATAAAATCAAGGAAATCAAATGTAAAATATATCCACCCCATCTTTTCCAATAGTACTTTCTGACTCATTCATTTTATTATGGAGAGAGGGTAATAGTCTAACAAATAGTGAGGCAGCCTAGATGCCACGCAGGATGCCCTGGGCTCCAACTGTATGTCTTCAATCAACACGCTGAGTGACCCTGTAACAATCCTTTCACTTCTTCATGCTTCAACATCCTCATCTATAAAATGGGGATGTTAACAGTACTCAACTTATGGGTTATTGTGAACATTAAATGAATTAGTCTATGGAAAGCTTTTAAACAAATTTACATCTAATGTAATGCATTTAGGAAGATATCTTCAGCTATACTATGTAAGTGTCAGTTTTTAATATTGTTTGAGATACAATTGCTATATTTTAAATGCCTCAAATTAGTTTTCGATAAATGTCTTATATGCTATTAGAACACATTAAGTGTAGAAAAGAAAAATAAATGTTGTTAGAACAGGAGACAGAAATGCAGTTTGTCAGAAGCCCAGGTTTCCATTTATGCCTTATTTCTGTAACATTTCCATAAATTTCCCTTGAATAAAATAAATAACTGTATAAAGTGATACTCCTGTCTTTGAATGAACCCACAGCCCAGAGGTATTCTGGCACTAAATTTGAAGACTCTAGCCAAGAATGTTCAGCTACTTTTTACTTGGAAGAATAAACAAAGGAAATGTGAGCAACTCAGTTTTCGCATATTTTAAAATTGACCTTAAATGATAGCAAATTTTTTAAAATATTTGCTAAGTGATTGACAAGCATGGCTTTGCCTTACCACTTATTGGGCTTCATAAAAGTCTGATATATGATAAGGAGCATCATTTATTCTACCACATTGGTGGCTGACCGCAGATATCTCTTGATATAAAGGAAGATAATTTTAGTATGCAGGGTGCATGCTTTAAAATGATGTCTGGATGCCTCACAGTAGAATTTAAAGAGACAAAGAGTAACTTTTTTTAGTAATAGTCCATGGGCTTAATAGTTAAAAACATTGTTCCAAATTTTGGGCTACTATTCAATTTTAGATAGCATTTGAAGAAAGGGTATGGAAAACAAACTGGAAATCTAAGAGTGTTCAATGTGCTAGCATGTGCTACAAATGAAGGGAAACATATACAAATACACAGAGAAAAGTCCTATGGAATAAGAACAAAGTTGGAAAAATCACATTACCTGATATCAAACTATACTACAAGGCTATAGTAAACAAAAGAGCATAGTATTGGCATAAAAATGGACAGACAGATCAATGAAACAGAATAGGGAGCCCATAAATAAATCCATGTCCATATGGTCAATTTATGGCAAGAAAGCTAAGAATATACCATGGGTAAACAAAGTCTATTCAATAAATGGTGTTGGAAAAATTGGACAGATGTGAGCAAAAAAACTTAAAACTGGACTACCTTGTCCCACCATGCTCAAGATAAAACCATATTGGATTAAAAACTTAGATGAAAGACTCAAAACCATAAAAAAAATTAAAAAAATAAATAAAAAACTAGAAGAAAACACAGGCAGGGAAATTTCAGACATTGCTTGAAGCAAAATTTTTTTTTCTGATATTATCTCCCTGGGAAAAGGGACTAAAGAAAAAAAATAAACCAATAGGATACTAAAAATGTTTTTTTGCATGGCAAAGGAAATGATTAACAAAACAAAAAGACAACCCACTGAATGGGAGAGTATATTCACTAATGATACATCTGATATGGAGTTAATATCCAAAATTTATAAAGAATTTATAAAATTCAACACCAAAAAATAAGCAATTTAAAAATGGGCAAAGGATATGAATAGACACTTCTCTAAGGAGGACCTGACATGGCAAAGAGACATGAAAAGATATTCAACACCACTAATCATTAGAGAAATGAAAATTTGAATCACAATGAGATATCACTTCACACCTGTCAGTATGGCTATCATCAATAAATCAACAAACACCAAGTACTGGCCAGGATGTGGAGAAAGGGGAACTCTTGGGGGGAATACAAAATGGTACAGCAACTGTAGGAAACAGTATGGAGTTTCTTTAAAAAATTGAAAAGTTAGCTGACTTAAGACTTAGAGATTTCACCTCTCAGAATATATCTGAGTAAATCCAACACACTAATTGGAAAGAATACATGCACCCCTATGTTCAATGCACCATTATTTACAATAGCCAAAATTTGGAAGCAGCCCAAGCGCTTACCCGTAGATGAGTGGATAAAACAAATGTATGGATAGACCTGGAGAGTATCATGCTAAGTGAAATAAACCAGTCATAGAAAGACAAGTACCAGTCAATTTCACTTATATTTGGATCTAATAAACAAAGTTAACAAACAAAATAAAAACAGACTCATAGACACAGAGAACTGACAGATGTCATAAGGGAGGAGAGTTTGGGGGCTGGGTGGAAAAGGTGAAGGGATTAAGAAAGAAAAACTCAGACACAGACAACAGTATGGAGATTAACAGAGGGGTGGAGGCTGGGGGGAGGGAGAAAAGAGTAAAGGGAGGATAAATTGTGATGAAAGAAGACTTGACTTTGGGTGGTGAACACACAATGTGATACACAGATGATGTATTATAGATTTGCACCTCTGAAACATAATTTTACGAAGTTATGTCTCCTCAATAAATTTAATAAAATTTATTTAAAAGAAAGAAAATTTGGGGACCAGAGGAGGCTCTGCGAACAGAGGAGGCCCTGTGACTGGGGGTGGCCCTGGGACTGGGGGTACCTGAGTGACTGGAGGTGGCCCTGTGACCAGAGAAGGCCCTGCGACCTGGGGCAGCTGAGTGACCAGAGGAGGCCATGCAACCAGAGGAGGCCCTGTGACCCGGGGTGGCTCTGCATCAGGGGGTGGCTCTGGGACAAGAGGCAACTCTGTGGTGGGAGGTGGCCGAGTGACTGAAGAAGGGGGATTTCTGGAAGACCCAGGGCTCACATCTGTGAAACTAGGTGAGACAAAAACAAACAAACAAACAAAACATGGAGCTGTGAAAAAAACAGAGTTGGACTCAAAGAGGGGGCATCCCAACAGCTGAAACAGTGGAAGCTGTGAACACCAGGATACCGGAAGGAGACTGCAACACTGAATCTCACAGGTATTCTACTACAGAAGTTCACACCATAAACCCAGGGAGCCAGAACAGATCAATTTAAGAAGCTGAGGCTGACAAGAAAAGTCTCACAAAAAAATGGGAAGACAAAGAAACAATCCCAAAATGAAAGAAAAGGAGTAAGCCCCAGAAAGAATGCTAAATAAAATAGAAGCAACTCAACTATCAGATACTGAGATCAAAGCAATGGTTGTTGGGAAGCTCCATCAGCTCTCAATGAGCTACCAGAAACTACAGGGAAGCTATGAATGAACTCACTGCAAACTATATCAACATGAAAAAGGAAATAGAAACTATCAACAAGGGCCAAGAGGAAATGAAGAATACAACTTCTGAACTGAAGAACACAGTAGAAGGAATGAAAGGCAGAATCAATAAAGCAGAAGATTGGATCAGCGAGTTGGAGGACAAAGTAGAAAAAAATATCCAAAAAGAGCAAGAAAAGGAAAAGAGGCTCAGAAAGAATGAAGAGGGATTAAGAGAAATGCAAAACAATATGAAATGTAATAATATCAGTATAATAGGGATTCCAGAAGGAGAAGAAGAAGATCAAGTGATAGAAAACCTATTTGAAAAAGTAATGATGGAAAACTCTCCTAATTTGATGAGAGAAAAAGTCACACAAATCCAGGAAATGCAGAGAGTACCAAACAAGAAGAACCCAAAGAGGCCCAATTAAAGACACATCATAATTAAAATGGCAAAATTCCAAGGCAAAGAGAGAATCTTAAAGACAACAAGGGAGAAAAAGAAAGTAACATACAAGGGAGCCTCAATAAGGTTAGCAGCTGACTTCTCAATGGAAAGGCTCCAAGCCAGAAGAGAATGGCAAGAAATATTCCAAGTAATGAGAACCAAAGGCCTGCAATTAAGACAAATTTACCCAGCAAGGCTTTCAATCAAGATAGAAGGCCAAATAAGGAGCTTCCCAGACAAAAGAAGTCTCAAAGAATACACCTCTACCAAACCAGTTCTACAAGAGATACTATACTAAAGAGACTGCTTTAAGGAGAGGAACAGAGAGAGGGAGAGAGACAGAGAGAGAGAGAGAGAGAGAGAGAGAGAGAGAGAGAGAGAGAGAGAGATGAAAATGGCAATGAATCAGTACCTATCAATAATAACCTTAAATATAAATGGATTAAATGCTCCAATCAAAAGACATAGAATAGCTGAATGGATATGAAAGCATGGACCACACATATGCTGCCTACAAGAGACCCACCTCAGCACAAAAGACCTACACAGACTCAAAGTGAAAGGCTGTAAACAAATATACCAAGCAAATGGACACAGAAAAAAAGCTGGGGTAGCAATACTCATATCAGACAAAATGAGCTTCAAAGGAAGAGCCATAAAGAGAGACCCAGAAAGTCACTTCATAATACTCAAGGGAAGAATCCACCCAGAAGATGTAAACATTGTAAATATATATGCACCCAACATAGGAGCACTTAATACATCAAGAAAATCTTAGAGGACTTCAAGAAAGATATTGACAGCAACACAATTATAGTAGGGGAATTTAACACCCAACTGTCAAAAATGGACAGACCTTCTAAACAAAATGTCAACAAAGATATTGTGGCATTGAACAACACTCTAGATGAAATGAACTTCACTGATATATATACAAAGCCCTTCTCCCCAAAGAAACTAAATACACATTTTTTTTTCAAATGTAGATGGAACATTTTCAAAGATAGACCACATGATAGCACACAAAACAAGGCTCAAAAAATTCAAGAAAATTGAAATCATACCAAGCATTTTCTCCAACCACAAGAGACTGAAACTAGAAACCATCCCCAAGAGGAAAAATTCAAACACTCAAAATCATGGAGATTGAATAGCATGCTATTAAACAATGAATGGGTCAAGAATGTAATTAGGAAAGAAATCAAAAAGATTTTGGAAACAAATGAAAATTAACTCACAACGACCCAAAACTTATGGGACACAGCGAAGGCAGTCCTGAGAGGGAAGTTCATAGTTATGCAGGCCTATCTAAAAAAGATAGAAACATTTCAAACAAATCACCCTAACCCTAAGCCTATAAGAAAGGTTTCTTATTCTTTAGAAACAAGAACAAAGACAGCTCAGAGCAAGTAGAAGGAAGGAAATAACCAAGATTGGAGCAGAATTAAATGACATAGACAATAAAAGCACAATTTTAAGGATCAATGAATCGAGGAGGTGGATCATTGAAAAGATAAAAAAAAAAAAATCAACAAGCCTTTAAGCAGGCTCATCAAGAAAAAAAGAGAGAAGACCCAAATCAACACAATCAGAAATGAAAGAGGAGAGATTACAACTGACACCACAGAAATGCAAAGTATTGTAACAAATTACTATGAAGAACTATGTGCCAAGAAATTTGAAAACCTAGGTGAAATGGACAAGTTTCTAGAAAAACATAATCTTCCAAAAATCAATGAAGAAGAAGCAGAAAGCCTGAATAAACCAATAACAGAAGATGAAATTGAAGCAGTAATCAACAAACTCCTGACACAGAAAAGCACTGGGCCACATGGTTTCACAGGAGAACTCTACAAAGCATTTAAGGAAGAGCTATCCTCTATCCTTCACACACTATTCCAAAAAATCCAAAATGAAGGAATGCCGCAGTTCAGCTGCAGCAGGATCCAGGGGTGCCCCAAAGGTGGGTAAGGCGTTGGCGCATGGAGATCAGGCAATGACACACCTCAGAGGATGGTGAAGCACTGATTCATTTATTACAAGTACAAGTGGATTTTTATATTTTCTTTTTTGGCATAGCTCAACATTCGCAGGTGCATAGCATGATCAGTTAAGCAGAAAAAATCAATACAAAAGTAACCAGGAACAGTGTGAAAGTTCCCGAAGATTCAGTTATATTAAACAAAGATTATTTTGACCAGGAGACCCATAAATCAGACGATTAGAATTTCTCAGAATTTGTTCATAGGGCAAAAGTATACGGTAGATTGAGCAGAGGCAATAAGGCCTTTATGATGTCCAACTTAGCTATACATCTTTTCTGTCTAAAATGTTTCTCTGTGTACTATAAAATTTAACTTCATAGTAACTGTTTCTAACTGCTTAATAGCTAACCAGCTTTTCTTATTTCTAAGGCTGTCTAATTGATATATATTCCTATTCAAGGTAAAGGAGGGGCTGTTACTCTAACTTTTAGACATTCAGGGACTTTCTATTATTTTGTATAACTTCATTGGAATTATACTAATCAATGAACCTAAAATACAAATGTCTAACAATCCCACCACCTTTTGATCACCAAAACAAACATGTAAGGAGAGATAGACAAGAAATCCAGCTACAGTTGTTAATTCAAGAAGTCTAACTTAGTGTTTTATTTTTTATTTCTTGAACACTAAGGGGGCCTGGACTGCTTAAGTCTCTCCAACCAGGGTAATTTAAATAAGCCAACATGTTTTCTCTTATGGTTAATAATTATATTGCCCTGGCTGTCGTACACCCCTGTATAAGGGAGAGGGGAATCTGTGGGGATTTTTTCATCCTTTCAGGCAGTTCCATGGGGAATACTGTCCCTTCCTCTTGGGTGGTACAGGAATGAGTAATTACAGTACAATGCCTATATTCAGCAGCAAAAACAAAATAATTAAAATAAAACAGCCAATTGTTAACCCAATTTGGATGCCACGTTCTCTTCCGGGGAGACGAATTCCTTGAACTCGAGTCCTCCATGTCTGGACCTTGTCAGACAACATGGTTGGAAGAGGACGTGGCAAAGGAAGACTCCCAAACTCTTTCTATGAAGCCAGCATCTTCCTAATCCCAAAGCCAGATAAAGACACAACAAAGAAAGAAAACTACAGGCCAATATCGCTGATGAACATAGATGCTAAAATCTTCAACAAAATATTGGCAAATTGCATCTAACAATACATTAAAAAGATCATACACCATGACAAAGGGGGATTCATTCCTGGGATGCAAGGATGGTTCAATATTAGCAAATCAGTAAATGTAATACATCATATAAACAAAAGCAAAGGCAAAAATCACATGATCATATCAATAGCTGTGGAAAAAGCATTTGATAAGGCAGAACAACCATTTATGAAAAAAACACTCAGCAAAATGAGAATAGAGAGAGCATTCCTCAAAATAATAAAGGCAATATATGAGAGGCCTACAGCCAACATCATACTTAATGGCCAAACACTAAAATCTTTTCCACTAAGATCAGGAACAAAACAAGGATGTCAAATTTCACCACTTCTATTCAATATTGTATTAGAAGTCTTAGTCACAGATATTAGACAAGAAAAGAAAAGAAAAGGCATCCAAATTGGAAAGGAGGAAACAAAACTATCATTGTTTGCAGATGACATGATAGTGTACACAGAAAATCCTATAGACTTGGCCAAAAAGCTGCTCGACCTAATAAATAAATTTAGCCAAACAGCAGGATACAAATTCAATATCCAGAAATCAAAGCATTTTTGTATACCAACAACGAAAGAGCGGAAGCAGAAATCAAGAAAAAAATTCAATTTGACATAGCAAAAAGACAAATAAAATACCTAGGAATAAACCTAACCAAGGATGTAAAAGACCTGTATGCAGAAAACTACATAACACTGAAGAAAGAAATCAAGGAAGACACAAACAAATGGAAACATATACTGTGTTCATGCATAGGAAGAATCAACATCATCAAAATGTCCAGACTACCCAAAGCAATTTACAAATTCAATGCCATACCTATTAAAGTAACAATGGCATATTTCACAGACATAGAACAAACACTTCAAAAATTTATATGGGGCCATCAATGACCCCAAATAGCTGCTGCAATTTTGAGAAAGAAGAGCAAAGTAGGAGGGATCACAATGCCTGACACAAAACTGTATTACAAGGCCACTGTAATCAAAACAACCTGTCACTGGCATAAAAACAGGCACATGGAGCACTGGAACAGAACAGAGGGCCCAGAAATAAACCCAATTCTCTATGGTCAATTAATATTTGACAAAGGGGGCAGCAACATAAAATGGAGTAAAAATAGCCTCTACAACAAGTGGTGTTGGGAGAACTGGACAGCTTCATGCAAAAAAATGAAACTCAAACACCAACTTACACCATACACAAAAATAAATTCAATGTGGATAAAAGATTTAAATATAAGCTGTGACACTATTAAAGTTCTAGGGGAGAACATAAGCAGGAAAATCTCAGATATTTCACACAGCAATATTTTTACTGATATGTCCCCTAAAGCGAGGGACATAAAGGAAAGAATAAACAAATAGGATCTCATCAAAATAAAAAGCTTCTGCATGGCTAATGAAAACAGTATTAAAATAAAAAAAGAACCAACTGTATGGGAAAACGTATTTGCCAATGATACCTCAGACAAGGGTTTAATCTCCAAAATATATAAAGAAATTACACGACTCCACTCTAAGCAGACAAGCAACCAAATTAAAAAATGGGCAAAGGACTTGAACAGACTCTTCTCTAAGGAGGACATACAGAGAAACCAGAGACTCATGAAAAGATGCTCAATATCGCTAGCTATCAGAGAGATGGAAATTAAAACCACAACGAGGTACCACTTCACACCAGTCAGAATGGCCATCTGAAACAAAGCAACAAACAACAAGTGTTACAGAGGTTGTGGAGAAAAGGGGACCCTAGTGCACTCTTGGTGGTATTGTAGACTGGTACAACCACTATGGAAAGCAGTATGGAATTTTCCCAGAAAACTAAAAATGGATCTACCTTTTGACCCAGCAATCCCACTGCTGGGATTATATCCTAAGAACCTTGAAACACCAGTACAAAAGAACCTATGCACCCCTATGTTCATAGCAGCACAATTTACAATAGCCAAGTGTTGGAAGCAACCTATGCACCCATCAGTAAATGAGCGGATCAAAAAACTATGGTACATTTACACAATGGAATTCTATGCAGCAGAAAGAAAGAAGGAGCTCCTACCCTTTGCAACAGCATGGATGTAAGTGGAGAGCATTATGCTAAGTGAAATAAGCCAGACAGTGAAGGACAAATACCATATCATCTCACCTTTAACAGGAACCTAATCAACAAAACAAACAAACAAACAAGCAAAATATAACTAAAGACACTGAAATTGAGAACAGACTGACAGTCACCAGAGTGGAGAGGGGAGGGAATTTCAGGGGTAAAGGGGAAGGGTTTACAAGAACAAGTAATTATAAAGGGCACATGGATAAATTCTAGGGGTTGTTGGAAATGGAGGGCAGGTGGGGAGGGCTGGGGCATGGGCTGGGTTGGGAGTAAAAGTCAGAAAACTGTACAAGAACAATTAAAATTAAAAAATAAAAAACTTCAAAATTAATGCAAAAAAAATCCATGATTAACAAAATACCAAGATTTTAAATTAAGACAGCAGCAGTATTACTCACTTTTCCTTTTGTCTCAGGTGCCAATTTGGCTGTCCTTGACATTAGTAGTGATCCTGTCTTGTTTTTTTCGTCATCTTTCAAATCACCACACATTCTCCAAACTCTTACACCTAACCCCAGATTTGTCTGCTTATCTCCATCCCCAAAGCCACTCTGCTAGTCCATGCTATCTTCTTTCACTTGTGCTGTTGACATAGCCTCCTTCCCCTATCTTCTTACCCCTGCCGCACCCCACCTAGCAATGTCCTTCCCCTGTGCTTTAGGGGGAGTGGGAAAGACAGGACTGAGCATATGGAGAAGTTAAGCCATAATGTAGTCACAACAAAGGCCTCAACTGATCCCACAGAAAGTTCTGGAATTGTCTGGAATCACTGTGGCAAGGAACTGGGCCATTATACCAACATCTGCTTCCCTTTCCAGATATGCATGTAGACTTTTTTCTATTATTTTATGTATTTATTTTTCAATTACTACTGACACTCAATATGATATTAGTTTCTGGTGTACAGCATAGTGATTAAACATTTATATAATTAATGAAGTGATCTCCCCATAAGTCTAGTACCCACCTGGCACCATCCAGTTATCACAGTATTATTGACTGTATTTCCTATGCTGTACTTTACATTCTCATGACTATTTGTAACTAGCAATTTGTACTTCATTCCTTCATCTTTTTATACCAAGCCCCATAATGCCCTTACCATTTGGCACATAGACTTGTCATTGGATGCAAGTTGTCCCCCAGGAAGGCCTGTGACTTTAGGCTAGGCAGCTCTCTTCAGCCAAAGTGAATTCCCAGAAAGGGATTGGCTGAGTGTTGTCAGTCAACACTGGCTGCAGAAAGCCCAGGGATTCTGTGTTTCAGTCTTGAAGGGAGGAAATCTCTGGATGGCTTGTCACAGCATCTATGACACAATGTGTTCCAATCTTTCCCTTCCCTTCCTTCAGCTATTGGAGAAGCTGATAGTGGCCCACCCTGGGACAGGATGCTATCATTTTTGGCCTGGAATTCTCTTCCTACTCTGCCTTTTGCCTTTTCAGCTCCTACTTATTTTTCACCCTAAATACCCTTTCTCCCAGAGCTCTTGCATGATCCCCTATTGCTTTTGCTTCATATTAGAGCACCACAAAATTCAGTGGCTTAAAACAACAACGACAAAAATATTTAAAAAATAAAAATATGAAAGCATTGGTGCTAGCCACATGGATATTTTTTGTTGTTGGGCATTATAGACAGTACCAAATTCCTGAGATAGAAGTGTGCCCAGAGTGTGTAACAACAGGAATATGTGTGATCAAAGGTGGTCTAGGTTGCAGTAGAAATATGGTGAGAAACATAACATAAGCCATACTTAACAGGGCTTGTGGTGCATGATAAATATCATGGCTTTTACTTTAGAAGAGATAAAATGTCTACCTTATTTTTCAAACATTTTGAACTTCTATGAAGGACTAAATATTTAAGCTTTGTAGGACAAATATTCTTTGCCACAACTCTAAAGTATGCAGTTGTAATAAAAAATCATCCATAAATAATATAAATGTATGAATAAGTATTGTGTTGCAATAAATTTTTATAAAAATAAGTGGTAAAAGAGATGATATCAGCAGGTTAGCAGAGTAAGAAGCTACAGACTCTCAATGATAATTCATAAAATATAACTCTGTGAGAACTTTATGGACCAATTGATAATTTTCAGCCCCCAATTCTAAAACCAAGCAGGTATTCCAATGAAAAAGATGTAAAAATTTTCAGCATTTATTGTATGCATCTGTGCCTCTCACTTTATACAGACTAATACAGAGCAACTGTAGGTATACCCTTTATATCAAGTTTCTTTCTTGGGACAGAAACAAAATAGTGAAATGTGTATCCAAAATTTTGGCCTGTCTGGAACCTGCCTGAGTGATTGATCGCTGCTGTCTCACGTGACTCAGGGCTGACAGATCAGCATCATATTTTGGAAATAGAGGTAAACAGAACACATTAGAATTGCAATTGCCCAGGCAGACACCAGGGGAGCAAGGTATAATAAAAGGCTTGAAAGGTTCTAGAATCTCCAGCTTGGTTAATTGTTGGTCTTCCCCAAATAAAGTAGATAAATAATTTTATAATTCCCAAATCTTAGAAAAATATTTCAAGGCATAGAAAGAAATAGGTCAGCATAGCATAATCACAGGAAAAAATGAAACTGTAGAAACTGGCCCTGAATAAATAGATATGTCAGCTACCTAAGAACATAAAATAGTGTTGTCCATAAAATATTCAATAAATTTGATGAGAATACAGATAAACAACTAAGTAATCAGGGAAAACAAATAAATAAAATGTCAATATATTATATATAAAAAACACAAATTCTGGAGTGAAAAAACACAGTAATTAAAGTTTATTAGAGGAGTTTAACACAGGCTTGACAAGCAGACTAAAGCATACTGAGGCATTAAAATCAAATTATTTAATGTCAAAGACAAAAATACAAGAATCTTAAAATTAGCAAGAGAAAAGTGATTTATCACAGACAAGAAAATTCTCATAAAACTACCATTAGATCTCTTTAAGTTCAATGGAGGCAGTCTGGCTTCCTCACACAGATGTCTGGGCAACTGAGGAGAAGCAGTCTCCCATAACCTTAAGAATGGGCCTGATAAGTAGAGTTCTCATAACCTTGAGACTGTGTCTGATAAACAGTCCCAGTAACATTAAGTGGTCTTGAATGCACAGAATCTTGCTTTGTTATACAACATATTCTTTCACCCTGCCAGCTCTTATTTGTATATAGTATTTAAGTCAGTAGGGGCTCCCCCATGGGGGACTTGCAGCTTGCAATGTGTGTGGATCATCCACCCTTGAGTAAAGGGTGTCAAGCATCCCCACAGCTTTGTGCATTTTCTTCCATCTGCCTGAATCCAAAGTGGACTTGCCAGGCCTTGACAGTCTGCAAGACAACCACTTAGTGTAAACTTTGCAGGCCAGAAGTTGGTAAAGTAACATATTTAAAATACTGAAAAAACACTATAAATTACCTGCAAACTGTCTTTTAAAGGAAGGTCAAGGGTCTTTTGATCAAAATGGTGAAGGAGGAGAATATAAATGTAATGCCTGTCTTCCCCAACAATCACATCTAAATTACAACTATATCAAATAACCAGCCTTGAGAACTACCTGATAACTAGCTGAACAAAAATCCTACAAGAAGATAAAGAAAGAGTAACATGGAGACTGGTGGAAAGGGTGGGAATGAAAATGGGTTGGTTTCACATTCATGTGTGGTGGTTGAGGATTGGGAAGGATTCTTGGCTACAGAAGTTCCCCCTGAGAATCAAGCATTCCCAATCCCACATCAGGCTCACAAACCTAGAGTATACCTGACAGGAAGAGAAATCCTTACATCTGGCTGTGAAAATCAGTGAGAATTCTGTCCAAGTGAGATGAGGGACTGCTGCTGACTTGAGTTCTCTTAAAGGTCCCCAGCACACATTCACTTTCCCACAAACACTCATCCTAAGTTCCAGTGAAGAGACAAAAGCTCATGTATGTATATTGGAAAACTGACATACAGAAAAATAATGAATTTTTTAGTCTCAGAGCAGGGGCCAGAGGGCCAGCCTTCTGCAGAGGGTAGGCATAACCATTTCTTGGTTGAAAACTCCCCCACCCCAAAGGCACAGGTGAAAGAAAGTACTGCCAGGTGTCATTATTCCTTTACTTAGCTGTCCTCTGCATAGCCAACAAGCACAGGTGGACACCAAATCTGAGTCTCCATTAACATGGAAAATGTCACTCACCTTACCATGGTGACTCCCACAGTTCTTTCTCCACCATAATTAGGTGTCCAGCCTGAACCTCTTTCAGCAGCTTTCCATGTAAGAAGTTAGCCTCAGTCTATGCAGAGATATTTCCTAAAATCTGTCAGATGCCCACAAACCTAAAATAAGAACCGCAGTCATCATGTTCTATACAACTTAAGTGGCCCCAGGCCCAGCACTAGTGACAACCAGTCTCAGTTACCAGCATAGTCTTTCTCAGCTGTCCCCAAGCCTAGCATAAGCATCTAACAACTGAAGATCATTTTGTATTGTAGCTCCTACTAAGTGACTGCATTGGCAGCAAGTAAACTTGACCTACATAGAAGCCCCTTTCAAGAGGCTCCAGAACTAATATAACCAGTGGCCAGTTTCAACCAAATCAGAGCCAAACCCAACTGACACCACAGATCACACACTTAAAGAGTGGACAGAGCAGTCACCAAGGCCTTTCTAAAGTGAATTGCTGCCCTGGCTGGTTTGGCTCTGTGGATTGAGTGCCAGTGTGTGAACCAAAGGGTTGCCAGTTTGATTCCCAGTCAGGGCACATGCCTGGGTTGCAGGCCAGGTCCCCAGTAGGGGGTGTGCGAGAAGCAACCATACATTGATGTTTCTCTCCCTCTCTTTCTCCCTCCCTTCCCCTCTTTCTAAAAAAAAATAAATAAATAAAATATTTTAAAGTGAATTGCTATTGGTGGGGTCAACCCCACACAACAGTTCTGCTTTAGTTGGAAGTAGCTCTCATGGCTAGTCAAGCTGAAGTTCAACCCTACCCAATGACGTACCAAAAAGCAATCAAGGCTTTATGACAACAGGAAGGCACACACAATCCACAAAAAGGAACACACATGGAGAATCCAGCTCAGGTGACCAAAACAATGTATTGAATGCAGGCTTAAAAGTGCTTTAAGAATATTCAAGGAATTTACTGAGAACTATAAGAAACTTAGTGAGAAGTATAACAGCATAAAATTTGGAAACCATAAAAAGGAATTAGTCATAAATGAAGAATACAGTATCTGATGTAAAGATTACACTGGAAGGAATAAATAGTATGTTGGATGAAGTAGAGGATTGAATCAGCAATTTGGAAGACAAATGAACAAAAAACACCAAATCACATCATCAAAATAAAAAATGATTAAAAGAATGAGCTAAGTATAAGGAATCTTTGGGACAACATGAAGCATAACATCATCCACATCATAGGAATGCCTAAAGGAGAAGAGAGAGAGCAAGTAATCAAGAACCTATTTGAAGAAATAATAACCAAAATATTTCCTAACTTCACAAAGAAAAAAACACATGAGTCCATGAAACACAGAGAGTCTCAAACAAGATTAACTCAAACAGGCCACAGCAAGACACATTATAATTAAAATAGTGAAGGTTAAAGATGAAGAGAGAATCTTAAAAGAAGAAAAGGAAGGCAATTAGTTACCTACAAAAAAGCTACCATTAGAATGTCAACTGATTTCTTAACTGAAACACTTCGGGAAAGAAGAGATTGGCATGATATATTCAAAGAGATGCAAAGAAAAGATTAACAACTGAGACTATTTTACACAACATTGCTATCATTTAAGGAGAAATAAAGATTTTCCAAGACAAGTAAAAGCTAAAGGAGTTTGTTACCAACAAACCAGTATTAGAGGAAATGTTAAAGAGCTTGTTTAAGAATAACAAGAAAAAATACAGAGGAATATACTTAAAAATATATATGTACTATTAATAATCACATTAAATGTAAATGGCTTAAAAGTTCCAATTGAAAGAAATGGGGCAGCTGAATGGATAAGAAAACAAGACCCAATATATGCTGTTTAAAAGAGACACACTACAGAACAAAGATACACACAGATTAAATTTAAAGGTTGGAAGAAGATATTTAATGAAAATGAAAATAAAACAAAAGCTGGAGTAGCAATAGTTATATCTAATAAAAAGACTTTAAAAATATTGTAGTAAGATGTGGCAGGGGGCTCTGCCCACAGACTTCTCCATCCACCATGGATGAGAATAAGTCTACCAAAACATGATCTGCTTAGGGAGGAGAGGTGGCTGATCTCTCAAATGAGAAGGGTCAAGAACCCCTTCCTCAATGGCTTTTATTAGGTCTGTTTTACACAGGAATGCAGGTAAAGCTCATCAATCATTGTCAGGCTGCAAGGATCAAACAGCAGATAACATGCAAAGAACTCTGAGGGCTTAATCTGAGTCACGGTCTGTCAGCTAAAGGGTTGTAAATCTTTAGGAGACAAACTCATTTCCTGCTTCAACCCTTATCATTTAAATGAAAGCATTCTTAGCCAAGCCAGTTTGACAGGACTTTATGAATTCTTTCATATGCCAAATCACCTGGGGAGCCCGCCCTATCCAGTGCAGAGCTGCAGCACCCTCCATCAATGTTTCAGGTTTAAGTGGAGCAGAGCCAGGAAGCCAAGTAATAAGGAAACTTCTCCCAGATGGATTGAGGACTCAGGCTGTCAGGATAGCCAGGGGGTGAGGGTCCATCACCACCTTTTACTGTAGCCTCCCAAGTACTTTCTCAAGGGCATTCCACATGAACGTGCCTGTCTTAGGCAACCGCTCCCTTGAGAGAATCTTACCCATCATTGGCCAACTGACCAAGCATTGGGGGCCAGATATGGATGAAGCAGAAGTGGCACTCCTGCCAGGGAGATAGATAAGCTTTGTCTCCTCAGTGGCTCACAGTCCAAAGATCACTCCCTCAGCCTTAGCCACAGGGGGTTTACAACTGAAACCAGGCAGGGCGGTTCCCAACAGTAAGAGACCAAGAAGGTCACTATATAATGATGAAAGGAACAATCCAACAAGAAGATACATCTCTAGAAAACATTTATGCACCTCATGGAGGAGCACCCATAGATGTAAAGTGAATCTTAATGGATATAAACAGAGAGATTGACAGCAATACAATAATAGTAGGTGATTTTAACACTCCATGGACATCAATAAATAAATCTTCAGACAGGAAAACAGGAGTCAAATAGCACACTGGATCAGATGGATTTAATTAATATTTAGAGAGCATTTTATCCCAAAGCAGCAGATATAAATTCTTTTCAAGAGCACATGGAACATTTTCTAGGATGTATCACATGTTATCACACAAAACAAATCTCTAAAAATTTAAGAAGATTGAAATCGTACAAAATATCTTCTCTGACAATAATGCTATGAAACTATTGTGTTAGCTGAAAAGTCCACATGGGTTCTCCTGTAAAATAAATGACACATTTTTCATTTTCACAAATAACTTTATTAATTTGGATATTTTGAGTTCGTTGGCTATCTCCCTCATGGTATAATGTTTATTGTTCTCAATTAATGTGCTGATTTGATTGAAATCAATGTCACCTGGTCTACTTAGCTGTGGACCATCATCCAGCAAGAAATCACCAGCAAAAAATTTTGAAAGCCCCTTTTGACATGCTTGCTCATTCACAGCACCTCTTCTCCATACACTGCACAAATCATTTTTTTTGCATTTCAGTTTTGTTTTTGCCTTTGAAGTAATAAAATATAATATGCCAAAAAGGTTGCTTATTTCCTTACTTCTTCAATATTAAAATGGCTACACAAAAATTCACTAATTTTGATAAGTTTTGTTTTAAATGCACACTGAAATGACAGTTGTCACAATACAATCTAACAACATGGTTTTGAATGACATTAAAAACAAGTAAGTGCTACCAGAACCGTCTTATAAAAAAAACAAACACTTTTTATTCAACTAAATGGAAATAATTCACAAGAAAAAATGAAACAGACATGCAAAGATATGGAAGCTAAATAACATGTTACTAAAGAAATGAATGGGTTAACAATGACATCAAGAAAAAATTTAAAAAATACATTGAAAAAATAGAAATGAGAATTCAGCTACCTAAAAATTACAGGAAATAGTGGCAACACTTCTAAAATGGAAATTCATAACATTACAAGCCTATCTCAATAAACAAGAAAAATCTCATAAAATATAATTATACACATAAAAAACTTGAAAAAGAACTACATACAAAGCCAAAAGTGAGTGGAAGAAAAAAAGCTGTATGGAAGATCAATGAAACCAATAACTAGTTCCTTGAAAAGACAAAAAATGGTGAAAGCCTTTACTCAGGCTCATCAAGGAATAAAAAGATAGATCTCAAAAAATAAAATCAGAATAAAAAGAGAAATAAGAACTGACGCCAAAGAAATACAAAAGATTGTAAGAAAATATTATGAACAACTGTATGCCAACAAATTGGACAATGTAAAAGGAAGGGATAAATTCCTAAAAGCATGAAATTATTCAAAACTGAATCAGGAAGCTTTGGAGAATCTGATGAGACAGATTACAATTAGTACCATTGAAGCAGTAATCAAAAAACCTCCAAACAAACCAAATTTCTGGACAGGATGGTTTCACAGGTGAATTCAACACAAATATTCAAAGAAAAACTAACATCTATCATTCTCAAACTATTTCAATAATATGAGGAGGAAGACTCCCAAGTTCATTTTATGAGGCCAGCATTATTCCAATTCTAAAACCATAAAAAAGCATTACAAAGTAAGAAATTTTTAGGACAATATCCCTAATAAGCATAGATGTTAAAATTCTCAACAAAATATTAGCAAATTAGATCTAGCAATGAATTAAAAAATGACACAACATGATAAAGTGGGATTTATTCTATAAATAAAAGTTTTGTACAATATCCACAAAACAATAAATGTGATATACCACATTAACAAAATGAAATTAACATATCATTGCTGAAGAAAAAGCATTTGATAAAATATAACACATGTTTATGATAAAAACTCTCATTAAAGTGGGAACAGAAGGAACACCCTTCTATTTAATAAATGCCATATATTAAAAAAAAAAAAAACACAGCTAACATAACACCCAATGGAAAACAACAACAACAGCAGGTCTGGCAAGATGGTAGAGGAGTGAATGGAAACCAGACTAAACTCCTCTCAGGACCAATCTGGAATTAGAACTAAATTATGAATAAATCACCAGATTTAACAACTGAACAATAGTGAGAGAGAAGATATGTAACCTCAAACATATAAAAGAATCAGCTTCACTGCAAACCGACTGGTAAATAGTGTGGTGCAGACTGAAGAATGCTGGCTAGGCACACAGAGGCAGCAGTGCTGGAGGGAAAACAAAACAACCAGGTGGATTCCCCTGAGAAGTGTGTGATCTAAACACTAAGCTTGGATCCCCAGCCTAGAGCACAAAAGCCCAAAAAGTACACAGATAACAACAAGCAGCAAAAAGTGTCAGGGTTACTCTCTGTCAGAGGTGGATGGCTGGAGATACAAAGAGCCATTTTAAAAGGCCAATACACAAATTTTCATTTGCAGGCACTTACCCTAAGCTCTGGCAAAGATGAGGGCAGATTGGACTAGAGATACTTGAGGATAGATGGGGGAATGGAAGCTTTGGGGAGGTAACTGAAAGAGTTCAGGGATCCCAGTGCTGAGAGTCATATTCCATAGGGAAGACATTATCCTGCTCAGGCAGACCACTCTTGTGTGAGTGGCAGAAGCCTGAGGGGAAACAATAGTCCTGACCTCAGGTGTGACTCTGCCCTGGCTCTGTGGTGCTTAAGCCTGACTTCAGTGTTCAGAGTGACTAGATTAACAACTGAAGGAGTCAGGCACCAATAATACATCCCTGGCAGTCTTAGAGAAGGCTTCCTAAAGTCATTAGGTGTGAACACCTGACATCACCAGAGGCAGATCCAGAAAGAAAAAACAGTGGTAAATACTAGAGGCTACTGAGAAGAAATCCACTGTGTTCTCTATCATTTGTGATTTTTTTCATTACTGGATAGCTCTTTAACATTCATTTCTTGTCCATCAAGTTTGTGCATATTAAGTCACTAGATTTTATACTGTACTTTATTTCCCTCATTTCTTGTAATAGTCTTAATCTCTTCAAACCCTTATTAATAAAAGTTGATTTGCTCTTGATAGTGCGATTTTGGGGAGAGATATTTTTGCAGATGAGGGTTTATTTCCTGAGATTTGTGCTTTTGTTCTGGCAGCACCTGCACAACACCATACAAGATGTGGTGGGAGGAGTGATCCTCAGTCAACAAGCTGGAGGGAAGAACACACCAAAGAAAGACCCCAAAACAATCAAAACCATTCTCTATATTCAGAGAGCCAACGTAAGAGACAAAAAAGGGCATTCCAAAAGTTTCAAGTTCTGGAGATCAAGGAGCTGCAACACTGAATCTCACAGGTCTCCTACCATACAAATTCACACCACAGACTCAGGGAGTCAAAATAGATCTAGATTAGAAGCAGAAGCAAACAAGAAGTGTCTCACAAATAAAAGGAAGACAAAGAAACAACCCTTCATCAAAAGGAAAGGAGGAATCCTTGGAAGGAGTGCTAAATGCAGTAGAAGTAAATCAACTATCAGATATTGAGTTCAAAGCAACTGTGACCTGGAAGCTCAAATGGCTAAGTGAAAAATATCAAAAACTGCAGGCAAACTATGAGGAACTTAATGCAAACTATATCAGCATGAAAATGGTAGAAACTGTCAACAAGAGCCAAGAGAAAATGAAGAATCCAATTTCTGAACTCAGAAAACAGGAGAAGGAATTAAAAGCAGGCAACATGAAGCAGAAGGATGAATTAGTGAGCTGGAGGACAAGACAGAAAAAAAAAAAAAAAACCTCCCAGAAAGAACAAGAAAGAAAAAAAAAAAAAAAGACTACGAAAGTAAAGAAGATGGGTTAAAGGCAGAGCAACATGAAACTGTAATATTCACATAATAGATACAACAGAAGGAAAAGAAGAGGAGCAAGCAATAGAAAACATGCTGGAAAAAGTAATGATGGAAAATCACTACCCTAATTTGCTGTGAGAAATAGCCACTCAAATCCAGGAAGCATTGAGGGTATCAAACAAGAGGAACACAAAGAGGTCCACTCCAAGACACATCGTAATTAAAATGACAAAATTTGAAGGTATAGAGAGAATCTTAAAGGCTACAAGGGAGACACAAGAAGTAAAATACAAGGGAGCCCAAATAGGGCTAGCAACAGACTTCTCAAGAGAAACACTACAAACCATAAGGGAATGGAAAGAAATATTCCAAGAAATGAACAGCAAAGGCCTACCACAAACACTACTCTAGCCAACAAGGCTCTCGATTAAAATAGAAGGTGAAATAAAAAGCTTCACAAACAAAAAGAGGGTGCAAAAATACACCTCCATCAAACCAGCACTGCAAGATGTGCTCTTGGGTCTACTTTATTAAGAGTAAGAAAAAATGTGGAAAAAAAGAGAGGAACACAGGTACAAAGGGGATGATAGGGTAGCTGAATGGATAAGAAAACATGACCCCCACATATGCTGCCTACAAGAGACATGCCTCAGAACAAATTACCTCTACATACTGAAAATGAAGTGTTGGATAAAAATACTCCAAGCAAATGGACGGGGGGGGGGAAAGCTAAGGTAGTAATATTTATATAAGACAAAACAGACTTCAAAACAAATGTCATAAACAGAGAAGACACAGAAGGACACTTCACAATACTCAAAGGAAGAATGCATCAAGAAGATATAAACAGGCCCTGGCTAGCGTGACTCAGAGGACTGAGTGCTGGCCTATGAACTGAATGCTTGCTGGTTCAATTCCCTGTCAGGGCATATGCCTGGGTTGCAGGACATGTCTCAAGCAAGAAGTGCCCAAGAAGCAATCACATATTGATGTTTCTCTCCTTATCTTTCTCCCTCCCTTTCTCTCTCCCTAAAAATAAAAATATAATAAAATATTTAAAAGAAGATATAAACATATACTACCCAACATAGAAGCATATAAATATATAAGGAAAATATTGGAGGAGTTCAATAAAGAAATACACAGACTACTCAATGAAACAAACAAGTAAGCAAAATATAAACATAGACATTAAAATTAAGAACAAACTGACAGTAACCAGAGTGGAGGTGGGAGGGGATAATGTGGTGGAAAAGTGGAATGATTTTCAGGAACTTATGGAAAGGACTCATGGACAAAACCAAAGGGGGATAAGATCAAGGGTGGAAAGTGACCATGGTTGGGTGTGAGGATTAGTAGGGGGAAATTGAGACAACTGTATTTGAACAATTAAAAAAACTTTTAAAAAAGAAATAGAAAGCAACATACTTATACTAGGGGACTTTAACACCCCACTGTCAAAAATGGATGGATCTTCCAAAGAAGATATCAACAATGATAATGCAACATTGAACAATGCTTTAGAACAAATGGACTTAACTGATATATATATATATAGAGAGAGAGAGAGAGAGACTTTCACCCCAAAGAAACAAAATAAATGTTATTTTTAAGTACACATGCAACATTTTGAAAGACAGAACACATGATAGGACACAAGTCTAAACAATTTCAAGAAAACTGAAATCATATCAAGCATTTTCTAGGAGTACTCAGGACTGAAACTAAATACCAACCTCACAGAAAAAAATAATTTAAAAAACATTCAAATTCATGGAGATCAAATAGCATGTTATTAAATAATGAATGGGTCAATGAAGAATAAAACAAATCTGGGAATGAATGAAAATGAAGACAAAATAGTCCAAAACACATGGGACAAAGCAATGGCTGCCCAGAGAAGAAGTTCACAGCAATACAGGCCTATGTAAAAAGTATAGAAACATTTCAGATAAACAGCCAAACCTACAAGAATTGGAGGGACAAGTACAAACACAGCACAGAGTGAGTAGAAGGAAGGAAATAACCAAGATCAAAACAGAAGTAAAAAGACATAAAGACTAAAAGAGCAATTCAAAGGATCAATAAATCCAGGAGCTGTTTCTTTGAAAAGATAAAATTGACAAGCTTTTCATTTGACTCAACAAGAAAAAAAGAGTGAGGACCCAAGTAAATGAAATCAAAAAATAAAGATAAAATACAACTAATACCACAAAAACACAAAGGATTGTGAAAAATTACTATGAACAACTATGTGCCAAGAAATTTGAAAAACTGTTTGAAATGGGCAAATTTCTTGAACATATCTCCCAAAACTGAAGAAAGAAGGAGCAGGAAGACTGAACAGAACAGACAGATAACAGGTGCAGAAATTGAGGCAGTCATCAAAAAACTCCAGCCATAAAATAACCCTGGACCAGATAGTTTCACAGGAGAATTTTAAAAGATATTTGAGGAACATCTAATGCCCATCCTTCTTCAAATCTTCCAAAAAGTCCAAGAGGGAAGACTCCCGAGTTCTTTTGGTGAAGCCAACATCATCCTAGTCCCAAAACCAGATCAAGACATAACAAAAAAAGAAAACTACAGACTAGTATCACACATGAACAAAGACGCTAAAATTCTCAACAAAATATGGGCAAACTGCATCCAGCAATGCATTATAGAGATCATACACCATGACCAAGTAGGATTCATACCAGGGATGCAAGGATGTTACAAATTTCACAAATCAAAAACTGTAATAAATCACATAAGCAAAAGGAAAGAAAAAACACATAATTTTATCAATAGAAGTGAAAAAATGCCTAATAAGGTACCATGCACATTTATAATAAAAAACACTCTGCAAAGTGGGAGTAGAGGGAGTATATCTCAATAATAAATGCCATATCCGAGAAACAGACACTCAACATCATATTTAATAGAAAAAACTAAATCTTTCCCATTAAGTTCAGGAACAAGACAAGTATGTTCACATTCAACCATTTCATTCAACATAGTATTGGAAGTCCTAGCCACAGCCATCAGACAAGAAAAGAAATAAAAGACATTCAAATTGGAAAGGAGGAAGCAAAAATGTCTTGTTTTCAGATGGAATGACAGTGTACATAGAAAATACGATAGACCCCATCCAAAAACTACTTGACTGATAAGTGAATTTGGTAAAAAAGCAGGATACAAAGTCAATATTCAGAAATCAAAGGCGGTTTTATACACAGTGAAACATCAAAAAGAGAAATCAGAAAAAATACTATTTGCTATAGCAACAAGAAAATAAAGTACCTAGGAATAAACCTAACCAAGAATGTAAGAGACCTGTACTCAGAAAACTACACAACACTGGGGAAAAAAAAAAAAGAAAGAAACTAAGCAAGACACAAACAAATTAAGGTATAGTCCCTGTTCATGGACTGGAAGAATTAACATCATCAAAATGTCTATAGTACCCAAAGCAATCTATAGATTCAACACAATCCCCATTAAAATATGAATTACATATTTAATAGATATAGAACAAACATTTAATAAATGCATATCAAACTACATACAATCCTGAATAGCCATTGCACTTTTGAGAAAGAACAAAATAGGAGTGATCACAGTACCTGATATCAAAGTGTATTACAAGGCCATTGTAATCAAAAGACTCTTGTACTGACATAAGAATGACAGATAAATCAATGGAACAGAATAGAGAGCCCAGAAATAAATCCAAATCTCTATGGTAAATCAATATTTCAAAAAGTGGGCAGAAGCATAAAATGGAGAAAAAAATAAACTCTTCAATAAAAAGTGTTGGGAGATCTCAACAGCTAAATGCAAAAAAAAAAAAAAAAGTGAAACTTGACCACTAACTTACAGAATACACAAAAATAAACTCAACATGGATAAGACATCATAAAAGTCTAGAGAAAAACATAGGCAGGAAAATCTCAGATATCCCATGCACCAGTATTTTCACTGATATATCCCCTAGAGAAAGGAACATAAAGGAAAGAATAAACTAGTGGGACATCACTAAAATAAAAAGCTTCTGCATGACTATATAAAACAATAGCAAAATGAAAATTGAACCAAATGTATGGGAAGTATATTTGCAAATGATACTTTGGACAAGGGTTTGATCTCCAAAATATATTAAAAAATACTCACATGATTCCACACCAGGGAAACAAACAACTGAATTGAAAAATGGTCAATGGATCTGAACAGACATTTCTCCAAGGAGAACATACAGAACACCCAGAAACATATGACATGTTACCCAACATCAATAGTCTCCTGGGAGATGCAAATTAAAATTACAATGTGATAAGTACCCCTTCATTCCTGTCAAAATTCCCATCATAAGAAAATCAACAAACAGCAAGTGCTGGTGACATTTTCGAAAATGGAACACTGTACAGTGTTGGCTGGAATGCAGACTGGTGCAGCCACTGTGGAAAAAAATATGGAATTTCCTCAGAAAACTAAAAATGGCATTACCTCTTGACCCAGAAATTCCACTGCTGGGATTAGACACTAAGAATCCTGAAACACCAATTCAAAGAACCTATGCACACCAATGTTCATAGCTGAAGAATTTACAATAGCCAAGTGCTGGAAGCAACCTAGGTGCCCATTGGTAAATGAATGGATCAAAAAACTATGGTTGATTTACACAATGGAATTCTATGCAGCAGAAAGAAAGAAGGAGCTCCTACCCTTTGCAACAGCATGGATGGAACTGGAGAACATCCTGCTAAGTGAAATAAGCCAGGCAGTGAAAGACAAATACCACATGATCTCTCTCAACTTTCACAGGAACCTAATCAGAAAAACAAACAAGCAAGAAAAATATAACCAGAGACATTGAAATAAAGTACAAACTGACAGTTACCAGAGGAAAGGTGGGAGGGGGTAATGGGGAGAAGAGTGGGAACAGTCATCAAAACATGTATAAAGGACACATGGACAAAGCCAAAGGGGGATAGAATCAAGGGTGGGAATTGGGGATGGTTGGGGTAGGGGGTAGTTAAAATGGGGGTAATGAAGACAAACAATAAAAATGTGAAAAAATGCCAGCAAACTAATGAAAAAGTAATTATACAATTTAACACCAAAAATGCAAATAATCTGATTAAAATATGAACAAAAAACTTAATTGATGTTTCTTTAGAAGGACATACAGATGGCAATAAACGTGAAATTATGCTTAGTGTCACTAATAAGAGAAATGCAGGGTAAAAATACAATGAGATATCTCACACTTGTCAGAATGGGTATCATCAATAAACAAGTATTGGTGAGGATGTTGAGAAAAGAAAACCCTTATGCACTGTTAGTGGAATTTCAAATTTGAGCAGTCACTATGAAAAACAGTATGGAAGTTTCTCAAAAATTAAAACTATATCTACCAAATGACCCTGGAATTCTACTTTTAGTTATCTGTCTAAATAGATCCAAAACACTAATTCCAAAAGACATATGCATTCTTATCTTCATTGCAGCATTATTTACAATAGCCAAGATATGGAAGGAATCTAAGTGTTCATTTATAGATCATTGGATAAAGAAGAGTTGGTAAATGTATATAGTGGAATATTACCTAGCTATAAAAAAGAATGAAATATTACAATTGATGGCAGGATAGATTGACCTAAAGAGTATTATGCCAAGTGAAATAAGCCAGAGAAAGATAAATACCATGAGATTTCACTTATATGTGGTAGAATTTGGAAAAACAATATAAATGAACCAGTGAAACATACAATTTATTGATACAGAGAACAAACTGATGCTTGCTAAGTGAGAGGGTATTGGTGGGATGTGTGAAATAGGCGAAGGAATACAAAATGGCAGCTTCAAAATAACCATAGGGAAAGAAAGTATAGCACTCAGGTGGGTACTGGACTTATTTGGTGTATTATTTTATTAAGGTGTGTAAATATCTACAGCATATCACTATGCTGTACAACTGAAACTAATATAATATTGAATGTGATCTCTAATATTTAAATTTTTTAAATAAAATTCAAATGTGAAGGAGAAATTTTTACTTTCCCAGATACACTAAAGCTGAGAGAGTTTATTATCACTAGATATGTTCTACAAGAAATACTAAAGAGAAACCTTCAAGATGAAATAAATTATGGCACACTGCAAAACAGACCTGTCAGGAAATAAAAGGTCCCCTTGTAAAGCACACCTCATTTTCGACTAGTCATATTCCAATTGCTTAATAGACACATTTGACTAGTGGCTATCATTGGACATGCAATAGAGGACTTGGACATGGACAATGAGGGAAATGACTGTGGGAATGGGGGGCATGGCGTGTGGAAGAGCAATGTGGAGAAACAAGGGACAACCGTAACAGAACAATTTTAAAAAGGCTATTTTTCCTTTTCTTGTCTAGCATTAAAGTATGTGTTTTTGCTTGTAAACTAAATTGTACTGAGAATTCATGAGGTCAAAATCTATCCTCATAATAACAAAAAAAAGTCCTCTTTCTCATTGTGTTGACATTTATAATGGTAATTCAAAAGCAATTCATGTGAAGGGAGCTATGAACTTTCTGGAACCTGAGCACAAATCAGTGCAGTACTACCAAACTGTAGCATACTCTTACCATCTCAATAAAGTTTAATTAAGTCAGTGCCTCTGAAACTAAATTTGAAAAAATTGGTAATGGGGTTTGGTACATGATCAATAGTTTGGTAACCCTGTATGAGTCAGTTACATATGTGATTCCATTTAATAAATTAAATAACTGTTATGGGTCTAGGTTTGTGATATAGCTTTTCCTATAAGCCATCCAGGCAAATGCCTGGCTAGGTGTTTGCTGAGCAGTCCAACACCAAGGAATACACAAGAGTCACACACAATAATTACACAATTCACTCAGCTTTTATTGCATGCATCTTCACTCAAAGTAGAACATCAACATATATTAATGATATCTTATACTCTAGCTATCTAAGAATTCTCTCTCTTTCTCTCTCTCTCTCTCTCTCTTGCTCTCTCTCTCATACACACACACACACACACACACACACACACACACACACACACAGAGCAATTAATGGGAAATAAGAAAACCAAGTCCCAGAGTCTCAATCTGTAGGTCTGTGAGGCAGCATGGTGGTCAAGGGGCTTGTCAGTGTCCTGCAAGGAAGGATCTCCAGAGCCAGGTGGGCAGCAGGATAGACAAAGTCCTCAGTCCATCAGGGCAGAGTCTCTGGTGGTTGATACCAAGGGAGGTCAGCATGACATGTAGCAACACTCTGGTATGTGGAGCTCAGCTGTCTCAGCAGTGGTCTGGAACCTCCCACAGTTATACCTTGAAAGTGGTGTAATCCATCCTTCTGGGTCTTTTTGATAAATGTCTCAACACCCCTGATTCCAAGTGAGGAATTTACCCAGCAGCCTATATATGGGTGGTCCCACTCTGCATGCTGGTTATTACAATCACATGTGCAGATATCTTAGGTGTGTCTCCTTACCAGATGCCTCTGTTTTGACTACATGTACAGATATCTTAGGTGTGTCTACTTGCAGATATGTCTGCTCTGACAACACGTGCAGATATCTTAGGAGGGTCTCTTTGCTAGATGTGTCTGCTCTGACTTAAGTAGTTTTCCTCTTGAACCAAGGTATCATGGCTGAGAGCCATTTTGGTTGACACAAATGACTCCACTTTGTTCTATATACCTTATGCTACCTTGATTGGACCAAAGCCATTTTACTGGCCCTGCTCTCCACAATATCTAAGTCCCAGAATACTTTTATAAAATTTCCCAAGTAGCCTAATTAGAAATGCTCCTGGGACTGCAGTTAAGGTAGTATGATTCCAAATTATTTCTAATACATTGCATTGCTTTCATGAAGACCTCTCTGTTTTTGTAGACAGTTGGTTCTCAAAATGTGGACTGTTGAACTCTTTCAGTGGTTTCATGAGGCCAAAATTATCCTCATAATAACAACAACAAAAAAAAAGTCCTCTTTCTCACTGTGTTGACATTTGTAATGATAATTCAAAAGCAATTCGGGTGAAGGGAGCTATGAACTTCCTGTCACCTGAGCACAAATCAGGGCAGCACCACCAAACTGTAGTATACTCTTACCATCTTTCACTACCAAATAACCACAGGGATGTAAACAGCAACTATTATCTGAGAATGTCCTTCATGAAGCAGTAACAAATATAAATTTTATTATTTCTCAATGCTTCAGTCATATTTTTCTAATATTTCATGTGGCCAAATGGAAAGTACTCATAAAGCACTTATGTAGCACACAACAAAATAATGATTTTCACCAGGGAAAACACTTGTGTGATTGTCATAAGTTGTGAACTGAACAAGCCATTTTTTAAAAATGGAACATTATTTAACTTAAAATAACTGACAAGCTATGTACTTTTTCTTACTCAAGGTAAGAAAAATTTACCTCTATTGAGGTATAGTTGACAAAAAACTATAAGATATAGTGTACACTGATGCTTTGATATACATGTGAAAGGATTTCTCCCATTCATATTAATTAATGCATCTATCAATTCACATTTAACTTGAATATTTAAAACATTCTTGGGAAAACAAATAGCAGTGAGCTTCCTATTATCATATAATAATCAAATTTAAAAAATGGTCAATGGACCTGAACAGACACCTCTCCAAGGAGGACATACAGAGGGCCCATGTATATATGAAAGGATGTTCGGCATCACTAGTCATCAGAGAGATGTAAATTAAAACCACAACAAAATATCACTTCACACTGGTCAAAATGGCCATGATAACCAAATCAACAAACAACTGCTGGCAAGGTTGTGGAGAATAGGGAACCCTAATACATTGTTGACGGGAATGCAGATGGCTGCAGTCAATGTGGGAAACAGTATGGAATTTCCTCAAAAACTAAAACTGGAACTTCCTTTTGACCTGGCAATTCCAATCCTGGTATTATAGCCTAGGAATCCTGAAACACCATTTCAAAAGAACCTATGCACCCCAATGTTCATAGCCACAGAATTTACACTAGCCAAGTGCTGGAAACAGCTTAAATGCGCATGAGTAAATGAGTGGATGAAAAAAACTGTGGTACATTTACACAATGGAATATTATGCAGCAGAAAGTAGGAGCATCTACCCTTTGCAACATGGATGGAACTGGAGAGCATTATGCTAAGTGAAATAAGCCAGGTGGTGAAAGACAAATATCATTTAATCTCACCAATAAGTAGAACCTAATCAACAAAACAAAGATGAAAGCAAAATATAACTATGGACATTGAAATAAAGAACAAACTTACAGTAACCAGAAGGGTGTGGGGAGGAGGATAATGGGAAAGAAGGTGAAGAGTTGTCAAGGAGTATGTATAAAGGACCCATGTACAAAACAGAGAGGGGTAAGATTGAGAGTTGGAGATGGGGATGGGTGGGATCCAGGGAAATTGTGGTGGTGGGGGAATGGAGACAACTCTACTTGAACAACAATAAAATAAATCAAATAAAATAAAGTAAAAGCTTTGGGGGGAAAGGATACAACTGACAGTATTTGTGGCCAATGACCATTTCATTTTATTTTTTATTTTTATGAAGATTTTATTTATTTATTTTTAGAGCAAAGGGAAGGGAAGGAGAAAGAGAGGGAGAGAAACATAGATGGGTGGTTTCCTCTTGCATACCCCACTCTGAGGACCTGGCCAGCAACTCAGGCATGTGCCCCAACTGGGAAAGGAACCTGTGACCCTTTGGTTCTCAGGCCCATGCTCAATCCATTGAGCTACACCAGCCAGGGTCCAATGACCATTTTAGAGCTTAGAAGTAAAAAAGAGAATTTTGGAGAATTTGTATCTTCTACTATGAGCCTGAAAGCTTTCCAATATTTAAACACTATTCTGATGCAGTCAGTGGCAACATTACAAACTGTAATTTTAAAATATTAAACAGTAAGCTATATCAACATTTTGAACATCCATATAACTTAAAAAAAACAGTATTTTCCAAATTACCAGTTCATCATTTTACAAAACCATATGTGAGTTCACAGATTCTTACAAATTATAAGATAACCTATTGGATATTAACATAAAAGAGGGAAAAAGTTAATTGAGTGGATTTCAGAACTACTTTGCATTTTTCTTTTAAGAAACACTAACTTGTCAAATTTTGATGCAATATCAAAAAGGAAATTACATAAAGATACTTTAATAGGTCATTAAAATTCTCTCTTTCATGTGAGAGTGTATTTGTGTGTGAAACTGGATTTCTTCATATGCTTTAAGCACAAGAATATATTACAACAGAGTGATCATGGAAGCAGATATGAAAATGTTGATATCTTCTATTAAGCCAAACATTAAGAATTGTAAAAAAATGAAAAAAATATTATTCTCCTCACTAATTTTTCCTTATTTTTGAAAAGATGTAATAACATATCTGAAATATTTGGTCCACATTAACGTGCAATGTAGGTATTGTTTTTAATCCTAGGAGCCCTAATATAAAATTTTTAAATTCTGTTTCAATTTGTGACATTGTTATATATTACTTGGTATAAACCACAGTAAACTCAAGCTTGCTGTGGTCCTCAAGAATCATCAGGGTGGCAAAGGGACCTAAGACCAAAAATTTAGAATTACTATGTAAACAGTAATAGAAGATATGTGTCTTTGTGTGTGTGCGTGTGTTGCATAATAAACTCATGCAATTGGAGGAAGGTATAAAGATAATCTATTACCCAGGCTATGTTTTCTTTTTGTTGTTGTTTCTATTTATTTATTTGTTTCTTTATTCATTCATTTTTATTTCTTTTAGACATATTTGTATTGTTCTTTTTTAAATTGTTGTTCAACTAAAATTGTGTACATTTTCCTCCTACCACTCCCCCCCACCCAACCCATCCCCACTTCCCACACTCAATCCTACTCCCCTTTGGCTTTGTCCATGTGTCCTTTATACATGATCCTTGATGTCACTTCCCAATTTCCCTCTCTTATCACCCTCCAACCTCCCATCTGGTTACTGTCAGTTTGTACTGTATTTCAACGTCTGTGGTTATATTTTGCTTGCTTGTTTTGTTGATTAGGTTCCACTTATTGGTGAGATCATGTGATATATGTCTTTCACTGCCTGGCTTATTTCACTTAACATAATGTTCTCCAGATCCAACCATGCCATTGGGAAGGGTAGGAGCTTCTTTTTTCTTTCTGGTGTGTATTATTCCATTGTGTAAATGTACCATGATTTTTTGATCCAGTAATTTACTGATGTGCAATTAGGTTGCTTCACACACTTGGCTTTGGAAATTGTGATGATATGAACAATGGGGTGAATAGGTTCTTTTCAATTGGTGTTCTAGTATTCTTAAGGCATAATCCCAGCACTGGAATAGCCAGGTCAAAAAGCAATTCCATTTTTAGGTTTTTTTTTTTTTTTTTAGGAAATTTCATGCTATTTTTCACATTGGCTGCACCAGTCTACATTCTCACCAACAATGTACTTGGGTTCTCTTTTCTTTTCCAGCACTAGTTTGTTGATTTGGTTATGATGGCCATTCTGGCTGGTATGAAGTAGTATCATTGTGGTTTTAATTTGTACCCCTCTGATGGCTAGTGATGCTGAGCATCCTTTCCTATGTCTCTGAGCCTTCTTTATGTCCTTCTTGGAGAAGAGTCTGTTCAGACCTTTTGAGCACTTTTTAACTGCATTGTTTTTCTTCCTAGAGTGGAGTCATGTGAGTTCTTTATATATTTTGGAGATTAAACCCATTTCCGATGTATAAATGGCAAATGTATTTTCTCATGTTTGGCTCCCTTTTCATTTTGCTGACATTTTCTTTAACCCTGAAGAAGCCTTTTATTTTGGTGAAGTCCCATTTGTTTATTCTTTTTTTATGTGCCTTGCTGTAGGAGACATATTGTTGAAAATCTTGCTGAATAGAGTATCTGAACTTTTCCTGCCTGTATTCTTCTCTAGGACCTTTATGGTGTCTTATCTTATATTTAAGTCTCTTATCCATCTTGAGTTTATTTTTGTGCATGGTGTAAGTTGGTGATTGGGTTTCATTTTTTTCATGTAGCTGTCCATATTTCCCAACACCATTTATTGAAGAGGCTATTTTTACTCCACTTTATGCTTCTGCCCACTTTGTCAAGTATTGATTGACCATAGAGACTTGGGTTTATTTCTGGGCTCTCTATTCTGTTCCATTGGTCTATGGATCTGTTCTTATCCCAGTACCAGACTTTTTGATTACTGTGGCCATGTAATATAGTTTTATATCAGGTATTGTGTTCTCTCCTACATTTTTCTTCTTTCACACAATTGAAGTGGCTATTAGGGGTCATTTATGTTCCCCCAATTTTTGAAATGTTCTCTGTATAATATGTCATTGGTATTTTAATAGAGGTTCTATACAGTTCATAAATTGCTTTGGGTAGTATGGACATTTTGATGATGTTAATTCTCCCAATCCATGAAAATGTTATATGTTTCTATTTATTCATGTCTTCCTTAATTTCTTTCTTCAGTGCTGTGTAGTTTTCTGAGTATAGGTCTTTAAACTCCTTCTTTAGGTTTATTCCTAGGTATTTTATTTTTCATGTTGCTACAGCTATTATGATTTATTTCCTGATATCTGTTGCTGATGTTTCATTGTTGGTATATAAAAATATCTTGGATATCTGAATATTGTCTTTGTATCCCATTGTTTTGCCAAATTCACATACTATGTCAAGTTGTATTTTGGTGGAGTCTATCGGTTTTTCCATGTACACTTTCATGTCATCGCAAACAATGACATTTTTGCTTCCTCCTTTCAAAATTGGATAACTTTTCTTTCTTTCTTTCTTTTTTCTGATGGCTATGGCAAGGACTTCCAATACTATGTTGAATAGAAGTGGTGAAAGTGGACATCCTTGCGTTTTTCCTGATCTTAGTGGGAAAGCTTTTAGTGGCCTGTGTTTTCTCTGATCAAACTTAAGAAAATGAAAATAATTAAACAAACCAATGTTAAATGTCTTCTCATATAGTATCAATATAACTGCTACTTGTACAACTCTGTGTGATAAACTCTAATCAATATAGGATAATAAAACTGTCCTCTACTTACAGGAATTATTATAAGAATATATAATATTTCATACAAAATATTTTGTGGCATATAAAAATAATGCAGTGAAAATTTAGGTCAATATTATGTATGATGATACATTTTACAAATGTTGAGCATCAAAAATATTAATTTATCTCAGCATATATTCATCAAGCACCTATTATTTACCAGTACTGTATTAACCTCCCTATATGCAAAGAGGATTAAGATATATACAGGATTGGAGCCCCAGCTGGTGTAGCTCAGAGGATTGAGCACAGGCTGCGAACCAAAATGTCACTGGTTCGATTCCCAGTCAGGGCACATGCCTGGGTTGTAGGCCAAGTCTCCACTTAGGGGCACACAAGAGGCAACCACACATTGATGTTTCTCTCCTTCCCTTCCTCTCTCTAAATATAAATAAAAATAAAATCTTTAAAAAAATAAAAATCTTCCATTAAAAATATATATACAGGATTGCACTAAAGTTCAATAGTTTTACAGGTGTTTCAGTGAAAAATAATACAAAAATTAAATAATAATAGCACAAGAATAAACTCAGTTTAATATACTCATAACTATTTACCTGCATTTGCTTAACCCTATAGTTATTATATATTAGTATTTATGATGTTATTAGTATCTATGAAATATTTTCAACCATGGTTTAGGCAAAATAAAGGTTTTATCTCTATCCTGTTGTTAATTAGCCATTTTATATTCTAAATCTTTGGGTAATTGCTTCCTGTATCATAAATTGATGGATTATCATAAATAAGTCTACCTGAACATATTCTTAAAATTCCTAACTCCCTGAAGTTGCATATTTAGTATCATAAAATAAATTGTTTGCATTAGTCCCTCTGAAGTTAGGGATTCTTTTGACATTTCTCTTTTGGAAAGAAATATATGTAAACCAACAAATGAAGTAAACCATAATGAAATGAACAGTACAAATAAAGCTATAAAGTATATGTCTTTCTACCAAATGTATTTTTGTAAGTGAACAATGGGATTGTTTTTTTGCTATAGATACATCCACTTTGGCTCATGTATGGCACATCCACAGCCATAATACACTAGAGCCTCTCTCTCATTTTTCTGCTATCTTGCCTAGGAAAGGATTTGTTTAAAATTGTGGGCTCTAGGACATATTTAGGACAAAGAGGCATCATTCTTTTGTAGACTCTTGTTCTATGCTTTTTTCCCTTCAGAACTTAAAAGTCAGGTTTTGGGTAGTGCTATCTTCTGTTTTCAGAAGAGATTATCATTTTCCTTTCATATTTTAGCTTGCACAAAGCTAAGGCTCTTATATATGGGCAAATATTGGAATATGGAACTCATGAGATTGACATAACAGTTAAGAAATAATTTCAAGTTTGGAAAGATGGTTTCAGCATCTTAGTTTTCAGAGGTCTTTAGAGCATTCAAAGACTCTTTGAATTATCATGTGTCAGTTCAATCGCTTGAAAAAGCAGTGAAATGAGCTTACAAATTATAAATTCATTGAGTATAAGAAATCTGTGTTATAGGTAATCCAGAATGTGAGTCATGTATTAACACCTTCTAAACATTTAAACTGATCCACATTTATTAATTTACTTTTATTATGGTGCTTATTTGCAAATGAATGCTTTGCAAATGGGAAACAATTGTTAATTAAGGAATGGCACAGAATCAATAGAGAATTACTTAATATAATTTAGAGAATAAAAGCTATAGGGTTGACTGATACATGTGTTAGTCTTGGATAGTTCCTTACAATTCAGATAAATTTTCATTATAATTACAACACCCACACAAGAACCAAAACAGAGAGAAAATTTACCTTTGCTTAGTTTCAAATTAATCTAAAACCCATTAGGTCTCAGTAGTTGCCATAGGCTCATTCCTGACCCATGCTATTTTTAATTTAATGCTACTAATCTGTGACAGCAAGATTGAAATCTCTCATGGTTCTGAGCAAACTTGTTTATTTCCAAATATAGGTTTTCAAAGCATTTTCCTCTAATGGCTCAGATTAGAAAAAAAGCTTGCTTACATATTTAAAAGGCCTGGATCTCATGAAGCATCAAAGCAATAAATGTGGTTTTTCAGTAATACAGCTTCCAGCTAAAGATATAGATGGTGTTAGAGCTGGCTGCCACTGCACACTGATGTTGATTGGCATTTTTTTGAGGAATACTCAACAAGTGTATGAGTCTTAGCACTTAATTTCATTTGGAACAAAATACAGTGTAAGTAACAAAATATACACACACTTTTTAAGTCTTCTGTCTCAACATTTTTCTTTTCAGTAGATGGACACAGATCAAATAGCACCTTTCAGTTTTATACTGGAAACACTTTATAATGTTTAACTGTTATTAATAATAATAAAATAATAATACAGTTATTTATAATTTGAATTTAACTTTTTGGTAGGATTTATATGAGGAAGAATATATCAAATATGATTTGTTAATCAAATTTTTCTTGCAGAATGTGTAAACAGGAGAACACATACAGAATAAAATCTTCTGTCATTGTCTGAAGACCTTTCTGACATTATGGGCAGCTAGGTACTTCTTTATTTAAGTCTTCCTCCCAACTCCACACCTTCTGTTTTTGCCTTCTGTGCTTTTTGCACTAGTGGGTAAGGTTACTTAACTGTGTGTTTGGTTATTGCTCAATAGTTCATGCTCTCCTTATTTGAAAATTGTCTGTCAATAATAATCTCATGAATGTTGGGTAAATAAGAATACCCTTCTTGATTTATCAGATGGACACAGCATCCCATGCATCTGAGACAGGCCTCATCTAAAGAAAGGAAGTGAACTGATAGAACAAAAAAAGACACTGGCATGAATTTGAATCTTAATTCTTAACCTAAGTGAATCTTTTAAAAATATTTTATTGATTATGCTATTACAGTTGTCCCATTTCCACTCATCATTCACCTCCACCCTGCACCTCTCCTCCCACCATTATCACCCTGCCCTTAGATCATGTCCATGGGTCATACATACAAGTTCTTTGGCTTCTACACTTCCCATACTATTCTTAACCTCTTCCTGTCTATTTTGTACCTACTGTTTATGCTTATTTCCTATACTTTTTCCCTCATTCTCTCCCTACCCCCTCCTCACTGATAATCCTCCATACAATCTCTGTTGCTGTGATTCCGTTCCTGTTCTAATTGTTTGCTTAGTTCATTTTTGTTTTTATGTTTTTTAGGTTAGATTGTTGAGTTATGAGTTTGTTGTGATTTTACTGTTTATATTTTTGATATTCTTTTTATTAGATAATTCTCTTTAACATTTCATATAACAAGGGCTTGGTGATGATGATAGTTTCACTGGATAGAGTAGTCTTGGATGTAGGTCCTTGTCTTCATGACTTTGAGTACTTCTTTCCAGTCCCTTCATGCCTGCAAGGTTTCTTTTGAGAAACCAGCTGATAGTCTTATGGGAACTCCTTTGTAGACAATTGTCTCCTTTTTTCTTGCTGCTTTTAAGATTCTCTCCTTATCTTCAATCTTGGGTAATGCAGTTATGATGTGCCTTGGTGTGTGGTTCCTTGGGTCCAACTTCTTAGGGACTCTCTGAGCTTCGTGGACTTTCTGAAAGTCTATTTCCTTTACCAGATTGTGGAAGTTCTCCTTCATTTTTTCAAATAAGCTTACATTTTTTTTTATCTTCTTCTTCTGACACCCCTATGATTTAGATGTAGGAATGTTTAAAGTTCTTCCAGAGTTTCCTAGGACTCTCCTCATTTATTTGAATTCGTGTTTCTTCATTCTGTTCTGGTTAAATGTTTATTCCTTCTTTCTGCTCCAAACCATTAATTTGAGTCCTAATTTCCATTCTGCCACATTGGGTTCCCTGTACATTTTCTTTTATTTCACTTTCATTGCGTTCACTCGTTCCTCTTTTTTTGTGACCAAACTCAACCATTTCGATGAACATCCTGATTACCAGTGTTTTGAACTGTGCATCTGTTAGTTTGGGTATCTCTTTATTGCTTAGTTGTATTTTTTCTTGATCTTTGATCTCTTCTTTCATCTGTGCTATTTGTTTTTATCTTGGTGCATCTCTTACATAGTAAGGGGCAGAGCCTTAGGTATCGGCCAGGGCAGGGATACTCACATCACTGCTTTGTGGTGCTATATGTGGGGGAGGGGTTCTTGAGGGAACAGTCCACTTGCTCCACTCTTGGCCATCTTTCAGTCACTTCATCTTTTACCCACAAGCAAATTGGGCCCTTCTCATGCTGATTCCCAAGAGAAAAGAAGGGAGAAAGAAAGAGTCAGAAACACCAGTGTGTGGTTGCCCTTCACAGGGCTCCCAACAGGGACCTGGCCTACAACCCAGTAATGTACCCTGACTGGCAATTGAAGTGGAAACTCTTTGGTTCACAGCCTGCACTCAATCTATTGAGCTACACCAGCCAGCCCCCACACACAGGATTTTTCAGTCAGAGGCTTTGAGGCTTTATTTCCTAATGCTGGAATCCTGGGTTGCATGATCTGCCTTGGTCCCCCGTTGTTCCTACTGGTTTATCCACAAGCAAATGTGAGGATGCCTGGTTCACCCACTGCCACCTCATCTGGTCCTCCAACTTGAGCCTTGCTGCAAGTTCTCTCTGCCCTGCCACTGGTCTGGATGAATATTTCTTCTTTAACTCCTTGGTTGTTAGAGTTCCGTACAGGTTAATTTTCTGGTAGTTCTGGTTATTTTTTTAATTCGTTGTTTTTCTTCTCTTGGTTGTGGAAGGATGCAAAGTCTATCTACCTATGCCTCCATCTTGACCAGAAGTCCCAAGTGGTTCTTTCAATATGAGTCAAGAGTAGAACTGAGAAAGCTATAATTAGAAGCTGAAGCTGGGCCAAAATAATCTCACTTAGGAAATAATTAACCAAAAATTAGATTGTATTAGAATATGTATTATGGTATTAAAACTATTTGTAGTCTTTTATTTCACATTTAGCATTAACGATGGATTATTTGTAAGTATTACTCTGGGTAAGTCACTTATTTTTTTTTCTGGGCCTTAGTGTGCTCATATGCAAGGAACTGAATAGTTTTTAAAGTGTTTTCCCATTGAAATTGTTCTTATAGTTCTATGATTTATACAGTGTCAAATATATTCTTATGATGTTCATGTTCATTATTAAAGCCAAGATTTAAAAATAATCTTTGGGAAAATGAACTAAAATAATTTGAGTCAGTTTCTGTTCTCAACAGTTAAAATAAACCCAGATAGTTTTTACCCTAGTACCATACATACTTGCAAAATTGAAAACTGGTTACTCTTTTCAAATTTGCTTTAACCTATTTCAAAAATTGACATGTTCACCTCAAATCAAACTACCTTAAATATATTTCAAAATGCTCACATAGAATTTTTTATAGGAAAAAAGTATTATGTCATAAAATTTAGAAACTTTCACTGGCTAGATTAAGTCTACACTGCTTACAATGTTAACATAGTTATTATGAAAGCAATAATGTTCATCATTTTCACCTGGGCTTACTATTCAAGAATTTTAAAAACTAATAATTCAGTTCTTTCTGCATCTTTTTTGGACATTGGAAATGTGATCAAGGTGAAGAGTCTTCAGCACTGCCTTTGTCCTGTGTGATTTATATTTTTCAGCAAATTTCCTTTTCTGTCTGTTCTCTACTTTCTAGCAGCGAACAAATGATTTTTAAGAAATATAGATTTTCTTATGGAGAAATGTTGAGCATATGTTAATAAGCTTTAAATTTAAAAATGGTATTAGATAAATATGTATGTTGGTTGGTTGAGGCTGTGCAAGGATGCAAAGTCTATCTACCTATGCCTCCATCTTGTCCAGAAATCCTAAGTGGCTCTTTCAATATGAGTCAAGAGTAGAACTGAGAAAGCTATAATTAGAAGCTGAAGCTAGGCCAAAATACAGTCTCACTTATGAAATAATTAAGCAACAATGAGATTATATTAGAATATGTATTTGGTATTAAAACTATTTGCAGTCTTTTATTTCACATTTAGCATTAACAATTGATTATTTTTAAGTATTACCCCAAGTTATAGATAAACAATAAAAAGAGTTTAGGTAACATTACTAGTGCGACAACATTCTAACTAATGGAACATGAATTCAAACTCCAGGCCAGATATTGATCTGTAACTTATTTAAGATTCTCTTGGATGCAATTTTGATTCAGAAATCAATGAAAAGAATGTATTAAGGTATTGTAACATATTTATTACTTTGAATCCTCATATGTCTGTGCCCAAGTGTATCTTTAGGTAAGTCCATTAAAAATAATGAGGATGTAACCTAGATATAACAGAAATACTTGGGAATGTATATAGCACATGAGGAGAAATGTGTGTGCTTAGAAAAAAATGGTTGATGTGCATTAATAACAGACATGAGTAACCCCATCATTTTTAATATTTCCATTTCATACTCTAAATCAGTCTGTGCCATGATAAAATCCAAGCTCTTTTGGCTGGATGTTTTCCAGTAAAACATGGGATGCCCTTCCACTTCCCATTTGCGCAAGTTGCACCAGTGTTATCCAACTCTATCTCCCTATGTAACATTATCTCTCTTTTTCCATAATGTTTTAAAATATAGTTCTAGGCATTACTATTTTCATTTCTCTTTATTTGCACTGACACCAACCAGTGTAGTATGACATTAGCCCCTAGTCTTCTATTGAAAGTGTTCTCAGTAAGATAACAAATGTACAAATTGTGTTCTCTAACTCTAACTCTTTTAGCATTTGACATCTTGACTTTTCTCCCCATGTTCTGTAATATATATTTTGGTGACATAATTCTCTGTTCAGCATTTACCTCCCTGGGTTCTTCTCATTCTGCTTAATGCACTCATATATCAGTGCTGAAAAGAATAAGATTGATTTCACAGTTAAACCATATAGTCATGGTATTGACCATTCTTGGATGGTAGCCATACAACTGGGACAGCCTCTCTAAAGTGTACAGGTCACAGTAACAGAAGGAAAAGTGATCACAGCAGAAAGAAAATAAACTGGCCACTAGAGCTTCTGACCATTCATTTTCATCACATTTCATTGGTCAAATCTAGTCCCATGAGTGAGCCTGACCCCCAGTACTTAAGATATGCAATCCTCTTCCTAAGAGTAGAGATAATGATATAGAAATATTGTTATGTCTACTACATGTCCAAGCTCTCCTTTTGTCTACTGGCTTATTTTTATTATTCCTTTCTCCTAGAACTCTTTTCTTATGTGTATAATCCTTATGATAGAGTTCATCCACAGCAAGGATATGAAATCTTCCTGGAAGCTGATGAGTCCATCAAACCATATCTTCACCTCTCTTCTGAATTTCAGTCATTTTGTCCTAGTACAAATTCATGCAAATTTTAGTGATCCAAGGGATAACTCCCAGGGCTGTGTGGAAGAGTAAGAAAACAGGATGAGGCTGGGTGAAAGTAATTAAGAGGGGCATGGGAGGATTCTCTGTTAATAGAAATAAAACATTGATGTGATCGGCAGGTTTCTTTTTTTAACTGAAAGTTTTATTATACTACTTCTGTTTATTTGTAGAATAGGAATAATAATAATTTCTATTAAATGGGATGGTTCTATAGACTAAGTTCAAATATGCAAACTTGTAGGAATGATGGCTGGTTTACATAACCATTTTTTTTTTACTTTGGAATTTAAACATTGAGAGATATCTTACTAGGCATTATCTAGTCTAGCCCTCTACTTCTATAGGTGAGACATACAAAGTTAAGAACAATGCAATGACTTGCAAAGTTGACAACTAGCTTGTGGATAGGCTAGCTCTAGCAATCAACATAATTGATGCTTCATTCATCTATATTTCTGGGATAGCATATTGCCATTTTTTAAGTGAACCATACAAATTTAAACCGGATATGCAGACCAATGTCATGTAGTTATAGCATAGGTTTTCTTCTGATTGAGCTCCACTACTGGAATTTGTCTCATTATATGTGCTAACCCATAGAGAAGTTATGAGCTTGAGAATTTGCACTCTGTTAAGTGAGGTCCAGATCTTGCAACAAAATTTTGTCTATTGGTTTAATTTGGAAAGTTGCACAGAACTTCCTGGCCTCCCATAATTTAAAATAGAGTTATTATAATGTAGGGCTTAACTATACTACATAAAATCAAATTATATTGTGTTACTATTGTGGTAGCTATCCTTAAAATATATCACTATTAAAAATAATGTCAGTATATGAAAAAAAAAAAACCTCTGAACTTGTCAAATGCACCAAAAATTTCTGTTTGCATGAACAGAAAAGAATGTCTGGAAAGTAACAAGTTGTTTGGACAAATTTGTTTTCTTTTGTTGTGACTGATTGTCCATTATAACTGTGTCCATTATGGACACAGTATTATTTAAGTAGTGGTTGGTGAAGAATGAGGCAAATACTATGTTATTCGGTTGACCAAATACATCTTAAAATCCTATTAATGTTTCAAGAGGATTTCCTGCATACTTGGCTGTGCAATGTTACAAAATTAAAATACTTTATTCAAGTAAAGATTTTATTCCCAAGGAATTCTTAATTTAGAGATTCTGTATTGAAAGGATTTGTGAGAAATGTACTGAGACTCAGAACCAAGAATAAATATCCAATAAGTTGTGCAATTGAAGACTATAATAGAAACTATGGGTACAATTATGTGGAAGAAAAATACATTGAAATCTTCACATTTACTTTCTTTTCATTTTCATAGAATGAAGAATAGAAGCCACCCACACTTTTTTCTATATTTTAACTTTTCCATTCCAAGAAAAATGTTTAGGCTATTTTATGTTTTTCCCTTATACAATAATCCATAAAAATATTGGAGACAGTCTTTTTGTGAAAGGTTATGGCTATGTAGAGTGTGTGAGAATAGAAAAGATGGAGTGCTTTTGAGGGAAGGGCGATAAGAGAAGGAGAGAGATGATATTCCCAAGACTAGGTCAAGGGCAGATATTTACAGGTTCCTCAAGAATTGATGGCCTATATTTCCATTCTATACCACACTAATTTTCAGATCCTCATGGCAATAACTGCAGTAGCAATTAGAAAGGATTGGCTCCAAAAACACTTGAACTTCAAGCCTCAGTAAAAAATTCTCATGGCCAATATCACACAGTAGAAGAAGTATTAGACATCACTGAGCCCTTCAGCTTTGTACAAGGGACATAGTAGAAGTGGTCATTATGTCTCAGAGATCATAGGATGCTTTTTATATGTTTTCATCTGATTTGCACACTTTAACTTAAAAAAATATTGTGCAGGTAGAATAAAACCCTCAAAATGGTTGAGATTGAAATTCCCTCTAGTTTAAGATTAGCCTTAAATTAAATTTCCTACACACTGGTTTAACCAGTTTAAACTGGTTTAAAGAGAGAACATCATAGAAGACAAGTGCCTGAGAAATGGGTAACTCCAACAATATAAGCATAAAACAAATGTGTTTTATGCTACTTAAATTATCTTATAGTTTTGTTCAGTTTGAAGAATTAATTAGTATTTGACCTTCTGAAAATTATTCAAAAAAGCATAAAATATACTAAAAGTTAATCCAGAATGTTGAAAATGTAGATATGTCTACTTTATTTTTGTTAATACTTTATCAGGCCTATTAAAGTGTACACTAAATATAATGAAATCCAGCATTTCAGGTATATAGTTTAATGAGTTTTATAACAAATACAGCTACACCACCACTTGATTTCAGTGGGCTGTATAACAGCCCTCAAAATTGCTTCCTGCCCTGCGGTATCCATCCTTCTGCCTTAACCTAGCCTTGGATAACCACCAATCAGCTCTTACTACAGTTTTTACCTTTCCCAAATTTCTAGTGTATAGTTGTTTATGTGACTTCTAGCACTTAACATAATGCTTTTGAGAATCATTCATGCTGTTGCATCTATTAGTAGTTCTGTAAAGAACTATGAAGTGCATAAAATTTTACACTGTTTGTATGTTAACCAGTGAGGCTGCTACAGTTTCAGAGATTATCACAGACTGTACTAGACTGCTGGGCCAGAGATGAAGGACTTGATTACTTATGACACAGCAGGAAGTATAAATTTCCTTATGTTCTCTTTTCCATCCAAATTCTCAAGCATCACGGGGAAGGACCTGTGAGCTTATGAATCTAACAGTAAATGTGCTAGGAGACCTGCCTAGTTTTCACCCTGGAGGAAGATACTATCTTTACTATACTAATAAGGAAACAGAGCATAAACAGGCAGACACTAACTTTGTCCTCCCAGACATATTTTTTTTAAAACAAGCATCCCTTAAACAGCAGTCTGGTAAAAAGGTATGAAGAAGCTTCATGGGAAATTGTCATCAAGTAAATTCATACCTTTTTATTGTTAAATAGTATTCCATTATAAAGCTACACAACAATAAATCCATTCAGCAGTTGATTAGCGCTGGTTGTTTAGGGGTTTGACTAATAAAGCTACTTTAAACATTTACTTATGATTTGCCATGTAGACATATGTGTTACTTTTTTATTTACGGATTTTTATTATTTATTTATTTTTAAATATTTTATTTACTTATTTTTAGAGAGAGGGGGATGGAGAGAAAGAGGGAGAGAAGAATCAATCTGTGGTTGCCCCTCGAGCCCCCACTATTGGAGACCTGGTCTGCAACCAGGCATATGCCCTGAGTGGGAATTGAACTGGTAACCCTTTACTTTGCAGTCTGATGCTCAATCCACCAAACACCAGCCAGGGCATTATTTATTAATTTTTATATATATAGAGAGAACAACATTGATTTATTGTTCTACTTATTGATGCATTCATTAGATAATTCTAGTATGTGACCTGGTCGGAAAATGAAAATGCAACCTTGGTGTATCAAAACTGAGCTACCTAGCCAGAGCATTATATGTTTTCTTTACCTTAGTAAACTTCCAGGTATGGAGTTTCTGGTTAATATGGCAAGTATAAGTTTAACTTATTGAGAAAATTACCAAAATACAAAGAGGTTACTTACCATTCTGCCCTTCCAACAGCAAAGTATGAGAGTTTCAAGTGCTCCAAACCTATGCCAAACTTTAATTTAAACCCCTCTAGCACTTATAAAGTAGCAATTCATTGTGGTTATAATTTACTTTTCATTAGAGAATAATTATGTTAACCATATTTGTTCGTTCTTATTTACCATTTTGTATGTTCTTATTTACCACTTTATCTTTGATCAACTTTCTATTCAAATCTTCCTTTTTAAAAATCCGGTTAGCAACCAGAGGAGGTCCCGTGACTGGGGGCGGCTCTGCAACCGGAGGAAGCCCTGCATCCAGAAGCACCATGCAAGGAGAGGTGGCCCTGTAACCGGAGGAAACCCTGTAACCTGGGGTGGCCCTCCAACCCAAGGTGGCCCTGGGACCAGGATTGGGGGTGGCTCTGTGATGGCGGGCAGCCCTGCAACCAGAGGCAGCTGAGAGACCAGGGGTGGCCCTGCGACCCTGGGAGCCTCTGTGACTGGGGGTAGCTCTGCAACCTGAGGTGGCCAAGTGACTGGTCTGGCCGAAGAGACTGGGGCAGCCCTGTGATGGCTAGAGGCTCTGCCACCCGAGGAAGCACTGCAATCGGGGGTGACCCTGCGACTGGGGGCAGCCCTGTGACAGAAAGTGGCCAAGCGACCAGAGGCAACCCTGAGACCAGGACCAGAGGTGGCTCTGCAACTGGCAGCCCTGCGACCTGATGAGGGGGCTTTGTGGAAGACCCGGAGCTCACACCCATGATCCTAGGTGAGACCAAAAAAAAAAAAAAACTGGAACTGTGATAAAAACAGAGTTGGATCCAAGAAAGGAGCATTCCAACAGCTGAAATAGTCGAAGCTGTGAACACCAGGATACCCAAAGGAGACTGCACCACTGAATCTCACAGGTATTCTACCACAGAAGTTCACACCATAAACCCAGGGAGCCAGAACAGATCAATTTAAAGAGCTGACAAGAAGAGTCTCACAACAATGGGAAGACAAAGAAACAATCCCCAAATAAAAGAAAAGGAGAAAGACCCAGAAAGAATGCCAAATGAAATGGAACTCAAAGATCAGATATCAAGTTCAAAGCAATGGTTGTCAGGAAGCTCCGTCAGCTCTCAATGAGCTACCAGAAACTACAGGGAAGCTATGAATGAACTCACTGCAAACTATATCAACATGAAAAAGGAAACAGAAACTATCAACAAGGCCAAGAGAAAATGAAGAACACAATTTCTGAACTGAAGAACACAGTGGAAGGAATGAAAGGCAGAATCGATGAAGTAGAAGATTGGATCAGTGAGTTGGATGACCAAGTAGAAAAAAACACCCAGAAAGAGCAAAAAAGGAAAAGAGGCTCAGAAAGAATGAAGAGGGGTTAAGAGAAATGCAAGACAATATGAAATGTAATAATATCCGTATAATAGGGATTCCAGAAGGAGAAGAAGAAGAGCAAGGGAGAGAAAATCTATTTGAAAAAGTAATGATGGAAAACTTCCCTAATTTGATGAGAGTAAAAGTCAAACAAACCCAGGAAACACAGAGAGTCCCAATCAGAGGAACCCAAAGAAGCCCGCTTCAAGGCACATCATAATTAAAATGGCAAAAGTCCAAGACAAAGAGAGAATCTTAAAGGCAGCAAGGGAGAAACAGGAAGTAACATACAAGGGAGCTCTAATAAGGTTAGCAGCTGACTTCTCAATGGAAAGGCTCCAAGCCAGAGCAGAATGGCAAGAAATATTCCAAGTAATGAGAACCAGAGACCTGCAACCAAAGCTACTTTACCCAGCAAGGCTTTCAATCAAGATAGAAGGCTGAATAAGGAGCTTCCGAGACAAAAGAAGTCTAAAAGAATACACCTCTAACAAACCAGTTCTGCAAGAGATATTAAAGGGCCTGCTTTAAGGAAAAGAAGCAAGGAGAAAGAGAGGGAGAGGAACACAGGTACAAAAATGGCAATGAATCAGTACCTATCAATAATAACCTTAAATATAAATGGATTAAATGCTCTGATCAAAAGGCATAGAGCACCTAAATAGACAAGAAAGCATGACCCACACATACACTGCCTACAAGAGACCCACCTCAGGACAAAAGACCTACACAGACTCAAAGTGAAGGGCTAGAAACAATTTTTTCAAGAAAATGGACAGGAAAAAAAAAGCTGGGGTAGCGATATTCATATCAGACAAAATGGACTTCAAAAGAAGAGCCATAAAGGGAGACCCAGAGGTCACTTCAAAAACTCAAGGGAAGAATACAACAAGAAGACATAAACATTGTAGATATATATGCACCCAACATAGGAGCACTTAGTACATCAAGAAAATCTTAGAGGACTTCAAGAAAGATATTGACAGCAACACAATTATAGTAGGGGAATTTAACACCCAACTGTCAAAAATGGACAGACCTTCTAAACAAAACGTCAACAAAGGTATTGTGGCATTGAATACTCTAGATGAAATGCACTTAACTAATATATATAGAGAGAGCCCTTCATCCCGAAGTAACTAAATACACATTATTTTCAAATGTACATGGAACATTTTCAAAGATAGACCACATGATAGGACATAAAACTAGCTTCAACAAATTCAAGAAAATTGAAATCATACCAAGCATTTTCTATTACCACAAGGGACTGAAACTAGAAACCAACCCCAAGGGGAAAAACCCAAAACACTCAATCATGGAGATTGAATAGCATGCTATTAAACAATGAATGGGTCAAGAATGAAATTAGGGAAGAAATCAAAAAGTTTTTGGAAACAAATGAAAATGAACTCAAAATAATCCAAAACTTATGAGACACAGCAAAGTCAGTCCTCAGAGGGAAGTTTATAGCAATACAGGCCTACTTAAAAAAGATAGAAACATTTCAAACAAACAACCTAACCCTATGTCTACAAGAACTTGAGGAACAACAACAATGACAACCCAGAGCAAGTAGAAGGAAGGAAATAACTAAGATCACAGCAGAATTAAATAACATAGAGACTAAAAGCACAATTCTAAGGATCAATGAATCCAGTAGCTGGTTCCTTGAAAAAATAAACAAAATCGAAAAGCCCTTAAGCAGGATCATCAAGAAAAAAAGAGAGAAGACCCAAAGAAACACAATCAGACATGAAAGACAAGAGATTACAACTGAGACCACAGAATCACAAAGGATTGTAAGAAATTACTGTGAAGAACTGTATGCCAAGAAATTTGAAAGCCTAGGTGAAATGGATAAGTTTCTAGAAAAGTATAATTTTCCAAAGCTCAATGAAGAAGAAGCAGAAAGCCTGAACAGACCAATAACAGCAGATGAAACTGAAGCAGTAATCAAAAAACTCCCAGCACACAAAAGCCCAGGACCAGATGGTTTAACAGGAGAATTCTACAAAGCATTTAAGGAAGAGCTAACCCCTATCCTCCACACACTATTCCAAAAACTCCAGAATGATGGAAGACTCCCAAACTCTTTTTATGAAGCCAGCATCATCCTAATCCCAAAGCCAGATAAAGACAACAAAGAAAGAAAACTTCAGGCCAATGTCACTGATGAATATAGATGCTAAAATCCTCAACAAAAAATTGGCAAAGCACATCCAACAATACATTAAAAAGATCATACACAATAACCAAATGGGATTCATCCCTGGGATAAAATGATGGTTCAATATTTGCAAATCAGTAAATGTAACACATCACATAAACAAAAGCAAAGACAAAAATCACATGATCATATCAATAGATGCTGAAAAATCATTTGATGAGGTACAGCACCCATTTATGATAAAAACACTAAGCAAAGTGGGAATAGAGGGAGCATTCTTCAACATAATAATGGAAATATATGAGAGCCCTACAGCCAACATCATACACAACAGGCAAAAATTTAATCTGTTCCACTAAGTTCAGTAACAAAACAAGGTTGTCCACTTTCACAACTTCTATTCAATATAGTATTAGAAGTCTTAGCCACAGTGATTACACAGGAAATGGAAACAAAAGGCATCCACTTGGAAAGGAGGAAACAAAACTATCATTATTTGCAGATGGCATGATAGTGTACATAGAAAATCCTATAGACTTGGCCAAACAGCTGCTCAACCCAATAAATGAATTTGGCCCAACAGCAGGATGCAAAGTCAATATCCAGAAATCAAAGGCATTTTTGTATACCAACAATGAAAGAGCACAAGCAGAAATCAAGAAAAAAATCCCATTCAATATAGTAAAAAGAAAAATAAAATACCTAGGAATAAACCTAACCAAGGAGGTAAAAGACCTGTATGCAGAAAACTACACAACACTGAAGAAAGAAATCAAGGAAGACACAAACAAATGAAAACATATACCATGTTCAGGGATTGGAAGAATCAACATCATCAAAATATCCATACTACCCCAAGCAATTTACAAATTCAATGCAATAGCTATTAAATTACCAATATTTCACAGACATATGGCAAAACACTTCAAAATTTATATGGAACCATAAACATCCCCGAATAGCTGCTGCAATTTTGAGAAAGAAGTGCAAAGTAGGAGGGATCACAATACCTGATACCAAACTGCATTACAAAGCCACTGTAATCAAAATAGCCTGGTGCTGGCATAAAAACAGGCACATGGACCAGTGGAACAGAACAGAGAGCCAGGAAATAAACCCAAGTCTCTATAGTCAATTAATATTTGACGAAGGGGGCAGCAACACAAAATGGAATAAAAATAGCCTCTTCAACCAGTGGTTTTGGGAGAACTGGACAGCTATGTGCAAAAAAAAAAAAATGAAACTGGATCACCAACTTATACCATACACAAAAATAAATTCAAGGTGGATAAAAGATTTAAATGTAAGCCATGACACCATTAAAGTCCTAGAGGAGAACATAAGCAGGAAAATCTCAGATATTTCACGCAGCAACATTTTTACTGATATGTCCCCTAAAGCAAAGGACATAAAGGAAAGAATAAACAAATAGGATTTCATCAAAATAAAAAGCTTCTGAATGGCCAATGAAAACAGTATTAAAATAAAAAGAGAACCAACTGTATGGGAAATCATATTCTCCAATGATACCTCAGACAAGAGTTTAATCTCCAAAATATATAAAGAATGTGCATGACTCCACTCTAAGAAGACAAGCAACCCAATTAAAAAATGGGCAAAGGTCTTACACAGACACTTCTCCAAGGAGGACATGCAGAGGATCCAGAGATTCATGAAAAGATGCTCAATATCACTAGCTATCGGAGAGATGCAAATTAAAACCACAATGAGATACCACTTCACACCAGTCAGAATGGCCATCATAAATAAAGCAACAAACAACAAGTGTTGGGGAGGTTGTGGAGAAAAGGGGACCCTAGCGCACTGTTGGTGAGATTGCAGATTGGTACAACCACTATGGAAAGCAGTATGGAATTTTCTAAGAAAACTAAAAATGGATCTACCTTTTGACCCAGCAATCCCACTGCTTGGATTATATCCTAAGAACCCTGAAACACTAATCCAAAAGAACCTATGCACCCCTATGTTCATAGCAGCACAATTTACAATAGCCAATCTATTGGAAGCAACCTAGGTGCCCATCAGTAAATGAATGGATCAAGAAACTATGGTACATTTACACAATGGAATTCTATGCAGCAGAAAGAAAGAAGGAGCTCCTACCCTTTGCAACAGCATGGATGGAACTGGAGAGCATTATGCTAAGCGAAATAAGCCAAAAAGTGAAAGACAAATACCATATGATCTCACCTTTAACAGGAACCTAATCATCAAAACAAACAAACAAACAAGCAAAATATAACCAAAGACACTGAAATTGAGAACAGACTGACATTCACCAGAGGGAAGAGAGGAGGGAGGATATGGGTAAAAGAGGAAGGGTTTACATGAACAAGTATAAAGGATTCATTGATAAAAACTAGAGGGTTGGAAATGGGAGGTAGGTGGGGAGGGCTGGAGAGGTGGTCTGGGATGGGATACAGAAAACTGTACAAGAACAACAATTAAAATAAATTTAAAAAAAATGCTCATAAACATTTTCTGTTACAAAACCAATATAATATTTTATAAAATTATTTCAATTCTTCTTTAAGGACAAAAATAAATAAATAAATATCTGGTCAATTATTTTCTTAATATTGGGTTATAGTCATAAGTGTTGTTAAAAAATATTCCTTAGCCTAAATTTAGAAATATTGCTCTGACCTCTTTTGGATGAGGCATCACCCTTGCGCCCTATGTTCAGCCTTGCCAATGCAGTATGGCAAGAACCCTAAGTCAGTTAGACAATAACTTCTGTCTTTAATATGTAATTACCATTGACATATAATCAAATCCCCTATTTCCACTCTTCATGTCTAAGCACTTATTTTGCCTTCAGCAAGAATTTTGTAAAGTCAGTTTAGCAAGAATCTTCTTATTCACTGTGTTCATGTCTTGAAGTCCTTAACTATCTTTGCTGTATTTGGTGGTCAACCTGATCTCTTTCTCCAATTAAAATATCCCGGACACTATTGAAATTTTCTACAAGTTCTCGCCATTATTTTAACAAGTGTCAGAATAATTTTAGCAATTTAAAAAATATATTCTAAATAATTCCATAATCACATGTATACTTTGAAAATATTTTCTCCAAGCCTGTGGCTTACATTTTCATTTTCTTAAAATATTGTGGCATATAAAAGGTTTTAGTCCTCTTGAAGTTCAATTTATCATTATTTTCTTATGCATAAAAACTTTTTTGTGTTCCGTTAGTTATTTTTGCCTAAACTCAGTTCACAATGATGTTCTCCTGTTCTCTTTTACATTTGTTTATAGTTAATTTTTATTAAATTTTCATATATCATATAATGTAATATTTGATATATTTTTATTTTTTCATATGTCTATCCATTTGTTTAAGCATTATGTATTGTTTTCCTTTAACTTTCAAACTGTTTTAATGCTCATGTCAAAAAATCAACTGTCCTATTGTGGGTCTACTTCTGGATTCTATTTTGCTTCATAGATCCATGTGCTTATATTTATATTAGTACCATACTATACTAATTCTAGTAGGTCTTGACAGCAGATAATAGATCTTCCAATTTTATCTTCCCTCAATCTTTTCTACTCACTATAGGTTCAATGATTTTCCATTTATAACTATCAAAAAAAAAAAATAACAAGAAGAGTAAATACTCCCAAACTCTTTTTTATGAGGCCAGCATCATCCTAACCCTAAAACCAGATAAAGAAAAAACAAAGAAAGTAAACTACAGGCCAATATTGCTGATGAAAACTTGGATGCTAAAATTCTCAGCAAAATAATGGCAAACTGCATCCAGCAATGCATCAAAAAGATCACACACCATGATCATTAGGATTCATCCCAGGGGTGTAAGGATGGTAAAATATTCACAAATCCATACTGTAATATATCACATAAACAATAGGAAAGACAAAAACCACATGATCATGACAATAGATGGTTAAAAACATTTGATAAGGTACTGTACCCATTTATGATAAAAACACAGCCAAGTGGGAATAGAGAGAGCATACCTCAACATAATAAAAACTGTATACAAGAAACTTACAACATCATACTCAACAGGCAAAAATGAAAAGCCTTCCCTCTAAAATCAGTAAAAAGATAAGGCTGTTTGTTCGCTTTCAACATTTCTCTTGAACATAGTGATGGAAGATCTAGACAAGTGATCAGACAAGAAAAAGAAATAAAGACAGTCAAATTGGAAAGGAGAAAGTAAATCTGTCATTGTTTGCAGTTGATATAGTGTACACAGAAAACTCTATAGCAGGGTGCTCAAACTCATTTTCACCAGGGACCACATCAGCCTCATGGTTGCCTCCGAAGGGCTTAATGCAGAGCTCTGTGTCCCTAGTTAAGGAGTAGTTACATTTATACAGTCCTAAACTTACATTTGGCCCTTTGAAGGCAACCATGAGGCTGATGTGGCCCCTGGTGAAAATGAGTTTGACATCCATGCCCTATAGCTCCACCAAAAAGTACTCAACCTAATAAATGAATTTGACAAAACCATTGGATACAAAATAAACATTCAGAAACCAGAGGCATTTTTGTACATTAACAATGAAATATCAGAAACAGAAATTAAGGGGGAAATCCCATTTACTATAGCAAATAAAATTAAAAAAATAAAATAAAATAAAATATAAAATAAAATAAAATAAAATAAAATAAAATAAAATAAAATAAATAAGTAAAATAAAATAAATTAAATTAAATTAAATAAACACATAAGAATATACTTAGACAAGGAGGTAAAAGACATACTCAGAAAACCTAAGAAAGAAATTAAGGAAGACACAAATAAGTGTGAGTACAAACCATGTTCATGAATTAGAAGAACTGATGTCATTAAAATGCCCAAACTCAATCCCTATCAAAATACTAATTATGTATTTCGCAGATATAGAGCAAAAATTTCAAATATGTATATGAAACTATAAATGACCCCAAACAGCAAAATCAATTTCAAGAAAGAAGAACAAAGGAGGAGGGATCAAAATACCTAATATAAAAACTGTATTGCAAGGCCACTATTATCAAAACAGTTTGGTACTGGCATACACACAGGCCAATGGAACAGAAGAGAGGACCCAGAAATGAACCTGTGTTACTATAGTCAATGAATATTTGACAGAGAGGACACAAACATAAAAGGGAGTAAAAATAGCCTCTTCAACAAGTGGTGTTGAAAGATTTGGACAGCTCTATGCAAGAAAAAAAAATGAAACTAGGTGACCAACTTACATCACACAACAAAATAAACTCAATATGGATAAAAGTTTTACATATAAGATGCGACACCATACAAATCCTAGAGGAGAACATAGGCAGGAAAATTTCAGATATCCCAAGCAGCAACATTTTGACCAATAAATCCCATAGGACAGGGGATATAAAGGAAAGAGTAAACAAATGGGACTACATAAAATTAAAAATATTTGCATAGCTAAAGAAAACATCAGCAATATCAAAAGGGAAACACCTGTATGGGTAAATATATTTGCCAATCATACTTCAGTGAAGGGTTTGATCTCCAAAATATATAAAGAACTCACATGTCTCTGCACCAGGAAGACAAACAACCCAATTCAAAAATGGTCAAAGGACCTGGACATACACTTCCCCAACGAGGACATACAAAGGGTTCTTAGACAAATGAAAAAATGGCAAACATCACTAGCAATTAGAGACATGCAAATTAAAACCACAATGAAATACTACATCACACCAGTCCAAATGGCCATCATACACAAATCAACAAACAGCAGGCATTGGCAAGGGTGTGGAGAAAAGAGTACCCTAGCTCACTCTTGGTGGGAATGCAGATTGGTGCAGCCATTGCTGGAAACAGTATGGAATTTCCTCAAAAAACTAAAGATGTAAATGCATTTTGATTCCACCCCTGGAGTTATACCCAAGAAAACTGAAACACCAATTCAAAAGAACCTATGCACCCCAATGATCATAGCAGCATTATTTATGGCAGCCAAGTGCTGGAAGTAACTTAAATGCCCAACGGTGAATGAGCGGATCAAAAAACTGTTGTTCATTTACACAATGAAATACTATGCAGCAGAAAGAAAGAAGGAACTGCTATCCTTTGTGGCTACATGGATGGAACTGGAGAGCATTATGTAAGTGAAATAAGCCAGGTGTTGAAAGACAAATACCATATGAATTCTCCCATAAATGGAACCTAATCAATGAAACAAACTAGTGAATGAGGTATAACCAGAGACATGGGAATGAACAAACAGTGATTGGGAAGGCAGGAGGGATATAACAGGGTAATGAAGGGGAAGCAGCAAGTAAAGGAACATGAATAGAGGACTCTCAGACATGGACAATGTGTTGAGGATTGACTGTGGAATGGAGCAGCTCAGGGGGAGGGACAGGGAAAAAATTAGGACAACTGTAACTGAAAAACAATAATAAAAAATAAAACTAGATTAAATAAATGAAATCATTTAAAAATGAATAAAAATCATTTTTTATATTCCCTAATGGTCTAATGATTGTGGTGGTTTCAATCTGTAAATCAGCTTTGGAGAGATTTGGCATTTTAGCAATTTTAAGTGATCTGTTCCATTAACATGTTATATTCTTCTATGTAATTTGGGCTTTAATTTCTCACAGGACAGTTTTAATGTTTTCAGTGTAAAAGTCTTACACAAAATTTGTATAAAACACCTAAACTTATTTAATATTACAATAAAAAGTATTATTTATTTATCTTCAATTTTATTTTTATGGTATGCAGAAATGAAATGATTTTTTTTTTTGCATCCTTCTTTGCTAAACTCACTTTAATGGTAGATTTTCAAATTTCTTATGCTTTTCTAGGTAGGCCATCATGTTCTTTGTAAATAAAGAAGTTTGACTTCTCCCTTTTCTATCCATATGCTTTTGGTTTCTCCCCATAGCCTATTGCACCACCTGTAAAATTATGAACTAAGAGTATGGTAATGGACAGCGTTACCTTGTTCTCAGTACTCCACTTAGTAAACTGTTAACTGAAGGTTTAATTTTTACATTCTTAATCAGTGGAAGAAGTTTTTTTCCTATTCGTCTTTTTTTAAGAACATTTATAATGATACATGTTGATATATTCTTAAATGATTTGATGTACCTATTAAAATAATGGTATGGTATTTAATTTATTTTATTATTATAATGATTACATTGTTTAATTTTAATTATTAAACCAACTTTGCATTCCTTATATAATGCCTTTTGATCATGCTATAATATCTATTTTGTATATTGATACATTTTATTTGATAATACTTTGTTACACATTTTGTATTTATGTGTACAGTTTTCTTATGCTTTTTTTTCTTCTGGTTTTCCTACCAGGGTAATTCTGGACTCATTAATCAAATTGGAAGATGTTTCCACTAATTCTATTTTCTGGATGACTGCCTGTAGATCTAGTATATTTTTTCCTCTCTTTTTATTGTAGCTCAAGTAGAGTTTTGATGTGGGTCCTGGCCTGCAAGATCCGTGTGTTGTGGTTGCTATGAACAAATACACACAGACAACAGAAGTCCTGTGGAGAGAAAGGGATGGCATGACCACTCTCTGAGACAGAGAGAAGGTGCAAGAGGGCCCCAGCCCCTGCCTGGACAGGCTTTTATTGCTTCTCTGGGTACATTACATCCAGGACTGTCCTCATTTACTATGCTCAGGTTTGCTGCAGGTGATTACCTTTTACAGATAACAAAGGAAAGAATGTTGAAGGATATTGAAGACCAAGGGGAAAAGTGGTTGAACTGGTTACACTTCATACTTGGGGAAATTTAGCACAGACTTTAGGAAGTTATAGTAAGTACTTGCTACCTCAATTCAGGGTGAGGGATTTGTAGCATAAGCACATCTCATAGCAGTATAGGTACAATGCAGGCCTGATTCCCCACAGGAAAACCTCTGTGGACATGATCCTGTGAGCCAACTCACTTCTCACTGGTTTTCCACAGTGAGAACTGAGCTATATCTCCATGCCATGCAAAACGGTTCCCTACAGAATTCTCTCCACTTTATCCCCAACACTCCCCTACACCCCAGCCATCTCCACCTCCCACCCTCGATCCTATCCCCCTTTGTCTTTGTACATGTGTCTTTTAACTTTTTCCTTAACAATGCTTCCCCTTCTCCCCCACCCTCCATTATTCCTTCCCACCTCCCCTCTAGTTGCAATCAGTTTGTTACTAATTTCATTGTCTCTGGTTATATTATCCTTGCTTGTTCTGCTGATTAGATTACACTTACAGCTGAGATCAAATGGTATTTGTATTTCACCACCTGTTTTTTTTTTTTCAATTAGGATAACACCCTCCAGATGCATCCATACTGTTGCAAAGGACTGGAGCTCCTTTTGTTCTTCTGGGTAGTATTCCATTGTGTAAATGTATTATAATATTTTGATCCACTCAATTACTGTTGGGCACTTAGGTTGCTACCAACACTTGACAATTGTAAACTGTGCTGCTATGAACATTGGGGTGCATAGGTTCAGGATTCTCAGGGGATAATCCCAGCAGTGGAATTTCTGGGTCAAAAGGCAGTTCCATTTTTAGTTTTCCAAGGAAATTCCACACTGTTTTCCACAGTGGCTGTACCAGTCTGCATTCCCACCGAAAGTGCACTAGGGATCCCTTTTTCCCACAACCTCACCAGCACTTGTTGTTTGTTGATTTGTTTACGATGGCCGTTCTGACCAGTGTGAAGTGGTATATCATTGTGGTTTTAACTTGCATCTCTCCAATGGCTAGTGATGCTGAGCATCTTTTCATATGTCTCTGGATCTTTTGTATGTCCTCCTTGGAGAAGTGTCTGTTCAAGTCTTTTGTCCATTTTTTAATTGGGTTTTAGGTCTTCCTAGAATGGAGTCATGTGTGTTCTTCATATATTTTGGAGATCAAACCCTTCCCTGAGGTATCATTGGAAGGTATATTTTCCCATGTGGCTGGTTCCTTTTTCATTTTGCTGATGTTTTCTTTAGCTGTGCAGAAGCTCTTTATTTTGATGAAGACCCATTTGTTTATTCTTTCCTTTATGTCACTTACTCTAGGGGATATGTCAGTGAAAATATTGTTGTGTCACATATCTGACACTTTCCTTCCTATGAGGTTCTCCTCCAGGACTTTTATTGTGTTGTGAATTACACTGTTCATAGCAATATTATTTACAATAGCCAAGTGTTGGAAACAGCCTAAGTACCCATCAATAAATGAGTAGACAAAAAAACTGGTATATTTACACAATGGAATACTATGCATCAGAAAGAAAGAAGAAGCTCCTACCCTTGGAGACAGCATGGATAGAACTAGAGAGCATTGTTAAGTGAAAGAAGTCAGGTGGTGAGAGACAAATACCATATGATTTCTCCTATATGTTAAACCTAATCAACAAAATAAACAAGCAAGCAAAACATAACCAGAAACATTGAAATTAATAACAAACTGGCAGTAACCAGAGGGGAGGTGGGAGGGGGAAATAAGGGGGCAAGGGGAAAGGTTTTCAGGAACAACAATAAAGGGCATATGGACAAAACCAAGGGGGATGGGATCAGAGGAGTGTGGTGGAGATGACTGGGGTGGGGGGCATGGGAGCAAAATGTAGACAACTGTACTTGAACAACAATAAATAAAGTAAAATAATAAAAGTTTTAAATTTAGCTTTCCAAAAAAAATGTTCTCACTTGGCCTAGGTCAACATGGGGAAAATTCAGGCATATAATGCAACTGATACTAAAAGGGACTTGCGTACTAAATCCTGCTATATCAACAGAAGAATGAGGCTCTTAATTTTTCTTTTTCTTCATTCCTTTTTCCCCTTTTTATATCTTAGCTGAGTTGTCTAGAATAAAATATCAATATCAGCCTCATTTGGCATTATTGCACCTGAGTGCTGACCCTAATCAGCCAGGCATAAAATCAGATCTGACCCATTTACGTGAACAGTGTGGAGAGAAAGGCAGATGTGAGTCAGCTCACAGGTGCATGGCAAGGCACAGCTATGTGAACCAGTCAGAGACATACCCTCTGTCCCATTCATTTATTAGCATTTTCAGATATCCCTTTGGCCCATTATAAAGCAAAAACAATAAAAATTGGATTTCAACTATTCATAGAAATTGGAGATTTATGTGCTAAGGAGTTTTTTTATTATAAGTATGTCATCAATAACTACTTGTTTAATATATGCTTTCTGTTTACCAAGAAATTCAATATCTTTGCAAAAAATAGAAAATACATGAGTGTAAAGAAAATTGCCCCTATTCTCACTTATTAGATAACAATTGTTAAGTGATTACATTTTGGTGTGCATATGCTGCAATTTATTCTCTTTTTATCTCCCCATACAGTATTAACCTTTGTTACTTGAAATAAAAGTGATATAGAATATTATATCAAGCTCTTACATAGTTTTGCACAATATAAATGAGGCTAGTTTATAAATTATTTTATACTGTTTTATTTTTGTCACTGCTGTTTAAAAAGCCACCTTGACATACCATACTATAATAGTGACTTGTATGTTTTCTATAAGTGCTAAATTGCAACAAATTTGCTAAGAGACAGAGGGTTGCCAATATTTATTCACCAGTATAGGCTCCAGTATCCCAAGGACAATTTTTAAATATAAAAAATAAAAAGAAACCAGAAATGAAAGTTTGAGCTCTGAGTAAATTGAAAGCAGGAAGTCAGGAGACCCCAACAAAGAGGGTTTATGGTCCCAGGACAGTTTAATCTCACACAACAGAAATCAAAGTTCCCTCTGAGAAGGAAAGAGTTAATTTCTAGTTATATCTATGGTGTCTCCATTTTCTCTTTCTTTTTTCTTTTTTTAATTCTCACCCATTCCCCCACCTACCATTGATTTGGCAAGCAACAGCTTGATCTCTATATCTATGTATCTGTTTCTGATACTATATCTATGTATATCTATGTATCTTTTTTTTTAAGATTCCACACACAAGTGAAATCATACAGTATTGTTCTTTCTCTGACTGACTTATTTCCCTTAATATCTTCTGGGTCCATACATGTTGTTGCAACTGGCAAGTTTTCATTTTTTATTGGTGATTAATATTCCATTGTACCTAGATATACTACTTCTTCTTTATCCATTAATCTATTGATGGATACCTAGGTTGATTCCATATCATGGCTATTGTAAAAAAATCCTGAAATGTACATAGGGTAGGCGTGGATATACCACCTCAAACTAATGTCTTTATTTTCTTCAAATAAATGCCCAGCAATGGTATTTCTAGGTGGTATGGTAGCTTTATTTTTAATATTTTGAAATTTTCCACACTGTTTTTTTGTAGTGGCTGAACAATTCCACTAACAGTGTACAAAGGTTTCATTTTCTCCACATCCTTATAAGCACTAGATATTTGTTGAGTTTTTAAATTTTATTTTTATTGTTTATTTTAGTTTTTTAAGAATTTTTTTAACATTTTACTTATTTATCTTTAGAGGGGAAGGGAATGAGAGAGAGAGAAATACCAATGTATGGTTGCCTCTCGTACATCCCTTGCCAGGAACTGGCCTGCAACCCAGGCATGTGCCTTGACTGGGAATTGAACCACGATCCTTTGGTTCACAGGCCCGCGCTCAATCCACTGAGCTACACCAGCCAGGGCTATTTTTTATTGTGTTTTTTTTATTTTATTTTAATTGTTGTTCTTATACAGTTTTCTGTCTTCTACTCCCATCCCAGCCCACCACCCCAGCCCTCCCCAGCTCCCTCCCATTTCCATCCCCGCTAGCTTTTGTCCATGTGTCCTTCATACTTGTTGCTCTAAACCCTTCCCCTTTTCCCTGGATATTCCTATCCCTCTCCTCTCTTGTTCTCAATTTCAGTGTCTTTGGTTATGTTATGCTTGATTCTTTGTTCTGTTAATTAGGTTCCTGTTAAAGATGAGATCATATGGTATTTGTCTTTCACCTCCTGGCTTATTTCACTTAGCATAAGGCTCTCCAGTTCCATCCATGCTGTTGCAAAGGGTAGGAGCTCCTTCTTTCTTTCTGCTGCATAGAATTTTATTGTGTAAATGTACCATAGTTTCTTGATCCATTCATTTACTGATGGGCACCTAGGTTGCTTCCAACACTTGGCTATTGTAAATTGTGCTGCTATGAACATTGTGGTGCATAGGTTCTTTTGGATTGGTGTTTCAGGGTTTCTAGGATATAATCCTAGCAGTGGAATTGCTGGGTCAAAAGGTAGGTCCATTTTTAGTTTTCTTAAAAAATTCCATACTGTTTTCCATAGTGGTTGTACCAGTCTGCAGTCCCACCAAGAGTGTACTAGGGTCCCCTTTTCTCCACAACCTCTCCAACACTTGTTACAGACACTTCTCCAAGGAGGACATACAGAAGATCCAGAAACACATGAAAAGATGCTCAATATCGCTAGCTATCAGAAAGATGCAAATTAAAACCACAATGAGATACCATCTCACACCAGTCAGAATGGCCATCATAAACAAAGCAACAAATAACAAGTGTTTGAGAGGTTATTTTTTATTGTTTATACTGTTACATTTGTTCCTGCTTATTTCCTCATTCCCCACCTCTACCCAGCCCCACCCTCTCCCCTCCCCAAGTCAATCTTCATATTGTTGTCTCTGTCCAAAGGTCATGAAAAAATGTTCTTTGATTAATCCCTTCATTATCTTTCATCACGTTCTCCCCAACCCCTGCCTGTTATCTGGCAGGTCTTGGTCTCTTTCATGTATCTAAGCATCTGTTAGAATTTTGTTTGTTAATTTATTTTATTAATTAGATTTGCCATAGAAGTGAGATCATGTAGTATTTTCCTTTCACTGACTGGCTTAATTCACTTAGCATAGTTTTCTCCAAGGTCCATCCATGCTATTGCAAAATGTAACAGTTTTTTCTTTGTTATTGTGGCATAACGTTTTATTATGTATATATACCACAGCTTTTTATATCTATTCATCTGCTGATGGGAATTTAGACTGCTTCCCAATCTCAGCTATTGGAAATAGCACTGCTGTAAACATAAGGGTGCCTATATTTTTTGTATTCATGTTTTTAGTTCCTTGGGGTATATTCCCAGAAGTGGAATCATTAGGTCAAAAGGGAGTTCTATTTTTTTTTAAAGATACTCCATCCTGTTTTCCACAGTGGCTGCACCAGACTGCATTGACACCAATAGTGAACCAAGGTTCCCTTTCTCCACAACTTCACCAGCACTTGTGTTTGTTGATTTGTTGATGTCAATACTCTGACAGGTGTAAGGTGATATCTCATTGATGTTTTAATTTGTATTTCTCAGATGATTAATGAAGTCAAGCATTTTTATATGTCTATGGGCCCACTATATGTCCTCTTTGAAGAAGTGTCTATTCAGGTCTTTTGCCCATTTCATTGGTTGTTTGTCTTTCTAGTATTAAGCTGTATTTCTTCTTTGCATATGTAGAGATTAAAACCTTATCAGATCTGTCATTGGCAAAAATATTCTTCTATACGGTCAGTTCCCTATTTGTCTTACTGATGGTTTATTTAGTGTACAGAAGCTTTTTGCTTAGAGGTAGTCCCATTTGATTATTTTCTGCTTTGTTTCCAGTGCCCCAGGAGATATATTGGCAAAAATATTTCCACATGGAATATCTGAGATTTTACCATCTACATTTTCTTCTAGGATTTTTATGGGTTTGTGACTTACATTTAAGTCTTTTATCCATTTTGAGTTTATTTTTGTGTATGATGTAAGCTGGATGATGTAGTTTCTTTTTTTCTTTTTCTTTTCTTTCTTTCCTTTCTTTCTTTTTTTTTTCATGTACCAGTCCAGTTTTCCTGACACCATTTATGGAAGAGACTGTCTTTGTTCCATTGTATGCTTTTGTCAACTTTGTCAAATATTAATTGCTTATAGAGTATTAGTTTATTTCTAGGGCTCTCCATTTTATTCCACTGATCCGTATGTCTGTTATTTGCCAGTAACAGGCTGTTTGTTTGTTTGTTTTTAACAGTGCCCTTATATTATAGTTTGATATCAGGAGTTGTGATACCACCAGCTTTGTTCTTCTCTCACAAGATTGCTGAGGCTATTTGGGGTCTTTGTTGTTGTTGTGGTTGTTCCATATAAATTTCTGGAATATTTGTTCTAGATCTGTGAAATACACCATTTGTATTTTAAAATGTATCCAGCCTCAGCTGCACTTGGACAGGGGGAGAGGCTGGAGGTCAGACAATTCCCACCACTGCACCAGGGAGGAGGGTTTTCAGTCTATGCCATTTGTGTTTTAATAGGAATTGCATTAAATGTATAGGTTGCTTTGGGTACAATGGCCATTTTAATGATGTTAATTCTTCTAACCCATTAACATGGTATATGCATCCCCTTACTTGATTTCTTTATTCAGTGGCCTATAGTTTTCTGAGTACAGATCTTTTATCTCCTTGTTTAAACTTATTCCTAGGTACCTTATTTTCTTTGGTCACAATAGTAAATTGAATTTTCTTAATTTCTATTTCTTTATTTAAGATTTTATTTATTTATTTTTAGAGACAGGGAAGGGAAGGAAAAAGAGAGGAATAGAAACATCAATGTGTGGTTGCCTCTTACATGCTGCATACTGGGGACCTGGCCCGCAACCTAGGCATGCCCCTTACTGGGAATCAAGTCAGAAGCCCTTTGGTTTACAGCCTGCACTCAATTCACTGAGATACAACAGCCAGGTCCTTAATTTCTACTTCTGATAGCTAATTTCGGTGTATAAGAATGTCTTCAATTTCTGGGTGTTAATTTTGTATAATCCTATTTGCCAAATTCATATTAGGTTTAATATTGTTTTTGTTGTATTATCCTGTAAGGTTTTCTATGTACAATCTTCTGCGGATAATGACAGTTCTACTTCCTCTTTTCCAACTTGGATGCCTTTTATTTCTTGTCTTCTCCAATCATTGTGATGAGGACTTCCAGAGCTATGTTGAATAAGGGTGCTGAAAGCAGATGACATTGTCGTGTTCCTGATCTTAACTAGAATATTTTTATTTCTTGTCCATTGAAAATGATGTTAATTGTAGGTTTTTCATATATAGCCTTTATTATGTTGAGGTATGATTTCCACACTGCTAAAAGTTTTTATCATAAAGGGAGGTGCATTTTATCAAATTTTTTTTCTGTATCTATTTTTATTATTGTTCAAGTACAGTTGTCTCCATCCCCTGCCCCCACCATTCCCTCCCTACCTCAGCCATCCCCACTTCCCACCGTTGATTCTACCCCTCTTTGGTTTCTCTTCAGATCCTATAAATCTTTTGCCACTTTCTGTATCTATTAATATGATCATTTGATTTTTGTTTTTCATTTACTTTATGTGGTGAATTACATTTATGTATTGGCAAATATTATACCAACCTTGCATCCCTGGGATAAATCCCACTTGATCATAGTGTAAGATCCTTTTTATGTATTTTTGGATCCAGTTTGCTAATATTATGTTGAGGAGTTCAACATCTATCATCACGAGAGATATTGGCCTGTAATCTTTCTTTGTTATAGCTTTACCTTGCTTTTGAATTAGGGTAATACTGGTCTCATAGAAAAAGCTAGAATGTCTTTCCTCCTCTTGAATTTTTTGAAATACTTTGAGAAGAATCAGTGATATTTCTTTGAGTGATTAGGAGAATTGGCCTGTGAAGCCATCTGGTCCATGGCTTTTGTGTGTCCAGTTTTTTAACTACAACTTCAATTGTATTCATTTTATCAGTTTATTCCAGTTTTCAGCTTTTTCCTGTTTCAGTTTTGGGAGATTGTATGCTTCTAGAAATAAATCTATTTCACCCAGGTTGACCAATTCTTGGCATGTAAATGTTCATAGTAACTTCTTACATTACCTGTATTTATATGATTGTCACCTCTTTTATTTCTGATTTTAAATATTATTTGGGTACTCTCTATTTTTATTTATTTTTTGATGAATTTGGTTAGAGGTTCAACAATCTTCATTATATTTTCAAAGAAACAGCTCCTGGGATTATTAATCATATATATATATTTAGTCACTATGGAATTGATTTCCACCCTGATCTTGATTATTTTCTCCCCTTTTACTTGCTCCAGACTTTGTTTATCATTATTTTTTCTTGTTATTTTATGTGCAGTGTTATATTGTTTAGTTCATATTTTCTTGCTTCTTGAGGTAGGTCTATAGTGCTATGAACTTCCCTCTCAGGACTGTTTTCCCTGTGTCCCACAGATTATGGGTTGTTGTGTGTTCATTTTTATGTTTCCAGGAATTTTTCTGATCTACTCCTGGATCCAGTTAGTGATTCATTATATAATAAAGCAGTATTTAGACCCCAACTATTTGAAGGTTTTGAGTCTTTTTAATGAGTTTAATTTCTAATTTCATGACATTGTATTCTGAGAAAATGTTTGATATAGACTTCTGGCCAAGATGGAGGCATAGTTAGATATACTTTGCCTCCTCACACAACCAAAAAAAGGACAACAACAAATTTAAAAACAAAAAATAACCTGAACTGCCAGAAAAGAGAACTGTATGGAAGTCCAGAAACCATGAAATTAAAGAAGATACATTCATCCAGACAAGTAGGAGGGGCAGATACAGGCAGACAGGATGCTGGTGGACTGGGCAAGGCTGTGTCTGCTAGAGCAGGCAGTCCCACATTTGCATGCATATAATCCAGGGGGAACAAATGAAGAGCAAGGCAGACTATGCAACCCAGGGTTTCAGTGTGGAGAAATAAAGCCTCAAAACCTCTGACTAAAAAGAACCTGTGGGGCATCTGGGAAATAACACCAAAAATGGCTCAATTAGCTAGTGGGTCATGGAGGAAGTTACCAAAGGCTGGGAGAGGGCTGAGCAAGTGGCATTGTTCCCTGTCTGACCCCTCCCTTATATACAGCTCCACAACATAGTGATGTGGGTTGCCCACCCTGGTGAATACCTAAGGTTCCACCCCTTACTATGTAACAGACATGCCAAGACAAAAATTGGCCCAAATGAAAGAACAGATCAAAGCTCCAGAAAAAAATACATCTAAGAAATGAAGAGATAGCCAACCAATATGATGCACAGTTTAAAACACTGGTAATCAGGATGGTTACAGAAATGGTTTAGTATAGTTGGAAAAAAGAGGGAAAAGTGCAGGCTATACAAAGTGAAATAAGGGAAAATGTACAGGGAAACAACAGTAACAGGAAGAAAACTGGGACTCAAATCAACAGTTTGGAGCAGAAGGGAAAAATAAACATTCAACCAGAACCAAATGAAGAAAGAAGAATTCAAAAAAAATGAAGAGAGGCTTAGGAACCACTGGAAAAAAAACATTAAAGATTCCAACATCTGAACCAGAGGGTTTGCAGAAGGAGAAGAGGAAGAAAAAGAATTTAAAAAATTATTTGAAAACATAATAAATGAAAACATATATAATCTGGCAAAGGAAATAGACTTCCATAAAGTTCTGGAAGCTCAGAGAGTCCCTAAGAAGTTGGGCCCAAGGAAGCACACACCAAGGCACATCATAACTATATTATCCAAGATTAAAGATAAGGAGATAATCTTAAAAGCAGCAAAAGGAAACAGTTATCTACAAATGAGTTCCGATAAGACTATCAGCTGATTTCTCAAAGGAAACCTTGGAGGCAAGAAGGGGCTGGAAAGAAGTACTCAAAGTCATGAAAGGGAAGGACCTACATCCAAGATTACTCTATCCAGTAAAGATATCATTTAGAATGGAAGGACAAATAAAGTGCTTACCTAGATAAGGTCAAGTTAAAGGAGTTCATCATCAACAAGCCCTTATATGAAATGTTAAAGGGGCTTATCTAAGAAAAAGAAGATGATTAAAAATATGAACAGTAAAATGACAACAAACTCACAGCTATCAATAACTGAATGTAAAAAAAAACAAAACAAAAACAAAACAAAAATGAACTAAGCAAACAATAGAACAGGAGCAGAATCACAGAAATAGAGATTGCATGGAGGGTTATCAGTGGGTAGGTGGAGTGGGGAGAATGGGGGAAGATACAGGGAATAAGCATAAATGATAGGTACAAAATAGAGATGGGGAAGTTAAGAATAACCTCCATCCTTTAATCTCAACCTGTGGAAATATTTTGCTCTAAGGTGGGTGTCTTATAAACAGAATATATATGGCTCATGTTCTCATATCCACGTGGCTAGTTCATGTCTTTTGATTGTGGCATTTAGTTTATTTACTTTTAAGGTTATTATAGATAGGTACTTATTAATTTATATTGTACTTACGTGTATTTTTCTCTATTTCTTTTTATTCTTCCAGAAGGTCCTTTTACATTTCTGGAGGTGATGATTTGGTGGTAATAAATTCCTTTAGCATTTCTTTGCTTGGGAAGCACTTTTTAGCCTTCAACTTTAAATGATAGCCTTACTAGGTAAATCCATCTAGGCTGGTTGTTCTTACCTTCCACTTGTACTCTGAATATTTCCTGCCAATCTCTTGTGGCCTGTAGTGATTCTGTTGAGATATCATATGACATTCTAATGGGGGTTCCCTTGTATGTAACTGACTGTCTTTCTCCGGCTGCCTTTAATTTTTTTTTCTTTATCTTCAAACTTTGCCATTTTATTTATAACATGTCTTGGCATAGGTCTCTCTGAGTTTACCTTTATTGGGACTCTGTCCTTCCTGAACTTGTGTGCCCTTCTTTTCCTTCATGAGGCTGAGGAAGTTTTCTGCCATTATTTTCTCAAATAGGCTCTCTATACCCCTCTCACACTCATCTTCTTCTGACATCTCTATGATACAATTATTTTTGCTCTTGATGTTATCCCAAAGGCCCTTTAGACTTTCCTCATTCATCTTAAGTCTTTTTTGTTTTTCATTTTCTCTTTGGATGAATAGTATTATCTTGCCCTCTAAAACAGTGATTCAATCCTCTACGTCATCTAAGCTATTGTTGATTCCTTCAAGCAAATTCTTCATTTCAGATAATGTAATCTTCATTTCTATGTCCTTTTTTCTATTATTTAAATTATTTTATTGTTGTCCAATTATAGTTGTCTGTATTTTCTCCCCACCCCTTCCCCCTACCTCCTCCAAAACCACTTCCCTCCCTTGCTTCCACCTTACTCCTTGGTTTTGTCCATGTGTCCTTTATAGTAGTTCCTGAAAACCTTTCTCCCTGCTGTCCCCCTTCCCCTCTGGCTATTGTTAGATTGTTCTTAATTTCAGTGAATCTAATTATATATTGTTTGCTTTTTTTCTTTTGTTGATTATGTTCCAGTTAAAGATGAGATTATATGGTATTTGTCCCTCACAGCCTGGCTTATTTCACTTAGCATAATGCTGTCCAGTTCCATCCATGCTATGTAGAATTCCATTGTGTAAATGTACCAGAGTTTTTTGATCCACTCATTTGTTGATGGACACTTAGGTTGCTTCCAGCATTTGCTATTGCAAATTGTGCTGCTATGAACATTGAGGTGCATAGGTTCTTTTGGATTGGTGTTCCAGGGCTCTTAGGGTATAATCCCAGCAGTGGGATTGCTGGGTCAAAAGGCAATTCCATTTTTAGTTTTATGAGGAAATTCCATACTGTTTTCCTTAGTGGCTGCACCAGTCTGCATTCTCACCAATAGTGCACGAGCACGTGAAACGATGCTCGGCATCACTAGCCATCAGATAGATGCAAATTAAAACCACAATGAGAGGCCATTTCTATGTCCTCTTATAATGCTCACTTTCTCTTTAAGTTCTCATCCAAATTATTTATCCTTCCCCTAATGTTTTTGAGCATCTTTATAACCATTATTTTAAACTCTGCACCTGGTATTTGTACTGCTTGTCTTTCATCTATATCATTTAGTTCTTTTTGTTGGCATTTCTGTTGTTCTTGAGACATTTTTCTTTGTCACCCCATTTGATCTCTGTGTGTTAGGCAGGTGTGCTGTGTCTTTTGAACATATTTTGATTTATAATGAGTTTTGGGGTTGGTTTCACAATACTTCAGAGCACCTGAATTCCATGGTCTGCGGGTGTAAAAGCTTGCAGGCTTAGAGCCCCCAGTGCCCACCCTCTACCAGCCTAGCTTGGGGACTTAGAAAAGCAACAGAATTATTTTGCATATCAATAATTGCAGACCAGTTTCCTAGCCCCCATGAAACCAGGAAGGTATGCATGACTTTAACCCATGATGTAACTGGGAAGTGGTTACAGTGCCTACGTGAGAGCTTAGAGATGGTTCACTCCACACTTCAGGGCCACGCCTGCCCAGACTATTAATGGCAGCTGAGAAAAGCAGAAGACACCAGACTAACAGGTGTAACCAATTGTGGGAGGAGTCAGAAATGGGGTTACTGGGAAAGATCTGTACTGGGATTTAAACTCAGGTGTGGCAGCCATGCTGGGGTTTTACCATGCAGTTGTGGGAGCAGAGAGGGAGCTCCCTTGAACATGCAGCCTAGGAAGCAAGAAAGTAAGATGTAGCAGTGATGCAGAGCTCCTTCTTAGTGGTTTGAAAGGATGTAGAAAGATTCCCAAGTTTGCCATGAGGATGCAGTTTTGGATTAAAAAGTGGATATCACATGACACAGCTGATGGTGCTAGAAACTGCAGGGGACCTGCCAAGCTGATCATGAATTACTGAGAGGATCTGGGAGTCTAACTGAGCTATGGACTTCTGTTTCCTTTCCTGAAATATGGTACCCCTGACTGGCCTGTTTTGGCAAGGTAAGGCAGGACCATGTGTGCATTTGTGGGTGTTTTAAAGAGACTTTGAGATTTAAGAGTGACATTCTGCCATTACTCTAAACCTTTACAATGTTGTTTCTTCCTGAACACAGGCCTCTGACCTTCAACCTTTCTAACTTTTGAATAAATAGTTCCTTTCTTTTTTACTAAACTCTGGCATTGAGTGCCACCATTCATACCAACAGTGGGCAAAGATGAGCCTAGAACAGAAAGACATTGGGGGAGGGACCTTGTTATGGTAACAGTATCTCAGCTCCCAAGTTAGTTGTTTCTGTAACAAGGTTGCTTCTTGTGGGTTCAGTGACCCCTTGATGTAGTTGTGTCTTAAACGCTGGTGGCTTTTCTGGGTAGAGTTATCCCTTCAGGCTTGACAACTCTGTGAGTAAACTTTGACTCCCATATGTGGGATGCTATGCATTTACTGACTACTGATGAGCTGTTGTTCCTAGAAGAGACTGGACCCTGTAGGAATTCCCCTTTGGGTATATTGATTGAGAGGTAGTTGATTCAACTTTTTGTGTAGGCTGAAACTCACCACTGACTTCGTTGGTGCTGGCCCAGTTCGGTTGGGTTCAGAAACAAGTTCTGGCCCTAGGCTATCTCTCTGTAGCTGCCAGGTTGTTCACTGCTTGTGTTTGTGTTTACTAGACCTGCTTGTGTATGTGAGGGGTTAATCTGTGTAAGAGTCAGTGCTTTCCTTCTTGGAGATAGTGAGCCACTCTGTATAAGAGCCAATGCTTCCTGATGCCAGCCTCCCCCTTTCAGCCACTCTGCCCTGCCTTGAAATGACCTATTTTTCCTCCAGATCCTTTTGATGAGGGTCGGCATGCTAAGATCAGGTCTGCTGAGAGAGGGCTAGCAGTTTTCCACTTTGTTGGTCCTGTAGTGTTGGGAACTGCCTTGCCTGGTTTCAGGAGCTGTAACCCCCCCATGGCTAACTAAGGCTGAGTGAGCAACCTTTGGACCACAAGCCACCAAGGAGATAAGGCTTATCTCCCTGGCAGGGGTGCCACTTCTGCTCCTTTTACTTCATCCATAACTGGCCCCTAAAGCTTGATTGGTTAGCCAATTACAGGTAAGATTTCCCAAGGGGGGAATGACCTAAGACAGGCACAATGTGGGAGCCCCAAGGAAGGACTTGGGGGGCTCAGCAAAAGGGGGCATAGGGCCCTTGCCCCTCAGCTATCCTGACATAGCCTGAGTCCTCATTCTGTTTGCAAGAAACCTCGTAATCTCTTGGCTGCCTTAGTGACCCTGTATGACTTAAGCCTGAGACAATGCCTTAAGTCTGAAACAATACTGGTGGTGGGTATAGCCCTGTGCTGGAAAGGATGGGTTCCCTAGGGTGATCAGGCCTAAGAAAGAATATATAAAATCCTGTGAAACCTTCTTTGTTTAGAATGCTCTGAATTAAATAATGGCCCAAGCAAAAAGTGGGTTTGTTCCTCAAAGTTTTATAGCTCTTTAATTATCTGACCCTGACTCACAATAGGCCCTCAGAGTTCTTTTTTTGATCCTTACTGCCTGAACAATGATTAATGAGCTTTACCTGTATTCCTGTGCAAAAGGAACCTAATAAAAGCCCATTGAAGAAAAGGCTCTTGGCCCTTCTCCTTTGAGAGATCATTCACCTTTCCTCCCCAAGCAGTTCATGTCTTGGTAGACTTATTCTCATCCATGGCAGCCGGGGGGGGGGGCTGAATGTGGAATCCCCCCCCCAACCGCAGTCTGTAGAGTAGAGCACTCAATGAGGGGAGTATAGCCCCTATGCAAGGCCAACTCCTTCATTCTTAGCCGGATATTCTGGCACTTGCTTTTTTAGGAGGATTCACTGCTGATTCAGGATGAGTACATTCAACTTTCCCCTTTGCAGGAGTGAGTTGAGCAGCTCTGGACTTTAGGGGACAGATAAAAAGCATCTCCCATTGGGACTGGGCAAGACCAGGCTACAGGTAGGGGTTAAACTCTCTCTCTCTAATTCAAAGACCTCAGTAGGAGGCTAAGCTTTCTGTCCTGTTCCCAGACAATATCCTCCAAATGTCTCACACATTGAAAATCCCCATTTGGAATTTCTTTCTCTTTCTCTTGTAAAAATGCACTCAGTGAGGGAATCTCTGATCTGGGAGAGCTGTTCTGCAGAGATTCCCCAATGGGGTTTGTTCCTGAAACCCTACAGGAAGAGGACAGGTGGTCCTTTCCCATTCCAGTGGATTTTAGGTTGACAGTGTGTTTGCCTTGTTGCAAAGTATCCCAGGTGCTCAACACTAGCCCACAGCCCATGGCATTTGCAGGAGACAAAGTCCAGAACTCCTCACTCTGCACAGCCCCCAGTATGCTTTTAATCCTAGCTGAGAGGGGCCCAAGAAACTCCATGTTGCAGAAATTTCTGATCTATCTTCCTAGCTGGTCTCAGTGGAAATGTACCCGAAGGTCCAGCATGGCTTGACATGGCTGAGAAAACTTTAGAATGGACTAAAAAAAGGTTTTCCATTCCACTAGGTTTATCTCTGTTGCTGTAGCAGCAGGAGTAGCTCACAATTGGGAGTGCAGTACCAACCCAAGTCTTGGAAGTGGTGAAACTGGTTCTCTTTTCCAATCCAGTCAACCAATTCCCTGTTTTGGTCTTCCCTCTAAACCTTCCTCATAGAGATATACTTTCTGCCACTCTTGTCTGCCATCCTCAGAAGCCCTGTTACATCAGCTTGGATTGTCTTAGTCTGAGCTCATATAGTGAACTCTTCAGCCTAGTACCCAAACCATAGAAGCACTTCATGATGATTTTGCAATCTCTGATTTTTTCAGGTGTAATGGAACCTCACTACATTTGATGACCAGAGATTCTACAGTCTCCCTTTCCCTCTCCATTGCTGTATTGTATGCCCCTTAGTTCCAAGGGGAAGGAGCCCTGGAGCTGCAATTTCAACTTGACAGCAGAGAGACCAAGTTGAAATGGCAACATATGGGGTCCTTGGCCATCCCTGTTTCAGTTCCTTCTAAAAATCTCTAGGCAGTACCCATGCCACAGAAATGAGTCATTGTCTGGTTCTCTGCACATAAAATCTCCACAAAATGTCTTTCAAAGTCACAGCTGGCCTCTTACAGACCTGGGAGCATGTTCCCTTTAGCAATATGAGCCCCTATCCTGAGCTCTCCAGGTTGGTGTTGCAACAATGAAATCACTGCTCATGGTAAATGGGCAGCCTGAGTTTCACAGTCTCAGTGAATCCCTCAAGTTTCCCCCAAGTTGGGTTGGGGATCTCTGCATGGTACTAAGACCCCTCATTCTAAAGGGAGAGGGAGTTCCAAACCGGTAATTCCTATCTGGGCTCTCAGCAGTGACAGAAACCACAGAGTATTTCCCCTTCCACTCATGAAGTCCCCTTATTGGATGGTACAAAGCATTTCTCTACTCCTTAGCTTCAAAAATTTATATCAGCTAAGATTTCATTGATTGTTCAGAGTGATTGTCAGAGTTCAGCTGGAAATCAAGATTAGAGGCAAGATCAAGTGGACTCAGCCTCCACATATTCAGACACTATCTTCAGCAGTCTGTTTTTTATTATTATTTTCTGATAATAACTGCCATTCTGAGAGCTATGGGATGATATCTCATTGTTGTTTTTGCATTTCTTTGATTAGTGGTATTTAGGATTTTTTTTCATATGTCTATTGCCTATCTGTATGCCATTTCTGGAGAAATGTCTATTTAGGTCCTCAGACCATGTGTTGCCTGAACATTTTGTATATTAACCCTTTATCAAATTTATCATTTGCAAATGTCTTCTAATACTTGGTAAGTAGTTTTTTTGTTTGTTTTGTTGATAGGATTCTTCATTGTAAAAAAACTTTTTAGTTGAAGTCCTATTTGCTGATTTTTACTGTTGTTGTCCTTGCCTGAGGAGATATATCTAAAAAATGATATAAGCAATGTCAAAATGTTTACTGCATGTTATCTAGAAATTTAATGATTTCTGGTCTTACACCTAAGTCCTTCATACATATTGAGTGTGTTTTTGTATATGGTACAGGAAAGTAGTTTAGGCCATAGCTGGGTGGCAAAGTTGGTTAAAGTGGGGCCCCAATAAAACAAGATTGTGGTTCTGATATTTGAATAGGGCACATACAAGAAGCAACCAATAGATGAATAAACATGTGGAACAACAAATAAATATCTCATTCTCTCTCCTTTGTTCCCTTCTCCTTTATGTCTAAAATAAATAAAAAAGTAAATGATATAGTTTTATTTTTTGCATGATTCTGGTCAGTTTTTCCAATACCAGTTTTTAATGAGACTGTCTTTATCCTATTGTATATTGTTGCCACATTTTATGTAGATTAATTAGCCATAAAAGTAAGAATTTATTTCTGGATTCTCTATTTTACTTTATTATTTTATTTTTATTAAATATTTTATTGTTTGTGTTACTATTGTCTCTCCTCTGCCCAGCCCAAATACCACCATGTTGTCCATGTCCATAGGTCATTCTTAAATATTCCTCAACTAGTCCTTTCCCTTCTTTCCACCCATTTTCTCCTATGATGGGCATTCTCATTGCTACCCATCTGTTCTTTATTTTCATGCCTCTGGTTTTATTTTTCTCATTTTTTTTTTGTTTTCTCCAAGGTTCTGCTTCAGGATGCGATCATATGGAATTTATCTTTCACTGCCTGGTTTATTTCACTAAGCATAATATTCTCCATTTAATGCACATTGCCTCAATGGGTGGGAATTCCTTATTTCTTCTGCATGGTATTCCATTGTGTAAATGTAACACAGTTTTTTGATCCACTTATTTACTGATGGGTACTTAGGCTGCTTCCAGCACTTGGCTATTGTAAATTGTGCTGCTATGAACATTGGGGTGCATAGGTTCTTTCGAATAAGAGTTCCAGGATTCTTAGGTTATAATACCAGCAGTGGAATTGCTGGGTCAAAAGAAAGTTCCAATATTTTTTTTGAGGAAATTTCATACTGTTTTCCACAGTGGCTGTAACAGTCTGATTTCCCATCAGTAATGCACTAGGGCTCCCTTTTCACAACAATCTCACCAGCACTTATTTGTTGATTTTGTTTTGATGGCCACTATGACCAGTGTGAAGTGATATCTTATCGTGGTTTTAATTTGCATCTCTTTGATGGCTATTGATGTTGACCAATTTTTCATATGTGTTTGGGCCACATGTATGTTCTGCTTGGAGATGTGTCTATTCATGTACTTTACCCATTTTTTAATTGGACTGTTTGTCTTCCTGTTGTTGAGTCATATTAGTTCTTTATATATTTTGGAGATGAAACCCTTTTCCAGGGTATCATTAGCAAATATGTTTGCCCATAGTCAGTTCGCCTTTCATTTTGATGATGGTTTCTGTGGCCATACAGAAGCTTTTTAATTTGATGATGTCCCATTTATTTATTTTTTTCCTCTATTCCTCTTGCCCTAGGAGATATTTTGGAACAATATTGCTGCATGGGAATAGCTGAAGCTTTACTTCCTATGTTTTCCTGTAGGACTTTTATGAATATTCTTAGGGTATAATCCTAGCAGTGGGATCACTGTATCGAAAGGAAGTTCCATGTTTAGTTTATTGAGGAAATTCCATAGTGTTTCCTGCAGTGGCTGTACCAGCCTGCAATCTCACCAACAGTTTACTAGGGCTCCATTTTCTCCACAACCTCACCAGCACTTTTTGTTTATTGATTTATAATGATGGCAACTCTTACCAGGGTGAAGTGTATCTCATTGTGGTTTTTAAGTTGCATTTATCTGATGGCTAGTGATTTTGAGCATTTTTTTCATGTGTCTATGGACCCTGCATGTACATGAAGACTGAATAACATGCTATTAAATAATGAATGGGTTAACAATGAGATCAAGGAAGAAATCAAAATGTATGTTTCCAGAAAGTTTTTGAACTTTTTTTAAGTTGGTTTCTAGTTTCAAGCCATTGTGATCTGATAACATGATTGATATGATTTCAATATCTTGAATTTGTTGAGGCTTGTTTTGTTTCCTATCACATGGTCTATGGAAATGTTCTTTGTGTATTTGAAGTAGTGTATATATATTTTTTCATTTGGGTGAAAAATTCTGTGTATATCAATTAATTCCATATATGCTGGTGATGGTTTCTTATCCATTCAGCTATCCTATGTCTTTTGATTGGAGCATTTAATCCATTCACATTTAAGGTTATTACTGATAAGTGTTTGTTCATTGAATTTTTTTCCTTTGTACCTCTGTTCTTCTCTCCCTCTTTCTTCATCTTCTTAAAAGGTAGTCCTTTCAGCATCTCCTGAAATGCTTATTTGCTGGAAGTGTGGTCTTTTAGTCTTTATTTGTCTGGGGAACTTTTTATTTTGCCTTCCATTTTAAGACAAAATAAAAGAGAGCCTTGCTATGTAGAGTAGTCTTAATTGCAAGCCTTTGATTTTCATTACTTAGAATACTTATTGCCACTAACTTCTGGCTTCTAGTGTTTCTGTTGAGAAATCAGCTATAGCCTTATCAGAGTACCCTTGTATGTTACTATCTGTTTCTCCCTTTCTGCCTTTAAGATTCTATCTTTGTCTCTAAATTTTTCCATCTTAATTATGATGTGTCTTGGAGTGGGCTTCTTTGGTTTCATCTTTATTGCAACCCATTGTGTTTCCTGGACTTGTGTGATTTTTCCCTCATCAAGTTAGGGAAGTTTTCTGTTATTACTTTTACAAACAGGTTTTCTATCCTTTGCTCCTGTTCTTCTCTTTCTGGTATACTTCTGATATGGATATTTTTACATTTCATGTTGTCCTACAGCTCATTTAAATCTTCTTTGTTCTTTGTGAGTCTTTTTTCATTTTGTTATTCTTAGTGGGAGTATTTTTCTACCTTACCCTCCAGCTCACTGATTCAGTCCTCTCCTTCATCTAGTCTGCTTTTAGTTCCTTCTAGTATATTCTTTTTTTCAAATACTGAATTCTTCATTTCTTTTTGGTTCTTATTGACAGCTTCTATGTTTTTTTCCTTGCTGATGTAGTTCTTAGTAAGCTCCCTGTAGTTTCCATGAAGTTTCCATGAAGTTCTATGTACTTCTCAGTGAGCTCCTTGTGCATCCTTATAAAAATTATTTTGGACTCAATATCTAATAATTTACTTATTATAATTTCATTTAGCACTTTTTCTAGGAATTCCTCTTGTCCTTTTAATTGGAATTTGTTTCTTTGTCTCCCCATAATAGGTGACACTTCTTGTTTGTCTGTTTTAGATTGATCTGGCTGATTCTGTTTCTTCATGGTATGAACTTCTATGGTAGGAGACCTGTGGAACTAAGTGGTGCAGTCTTCTTGATCTCCTGAACTGGATGCTCTTTGGATACTCTTTATGTCATTTAAGTTGGTGCTCTTGTTGTAATTTGGTTTTTCTTATTGTTGGGTCATTCTTTGTTGATTCTCCCCTCCATGTGATTGTCTCAGAGTCACACTGCTTATCATATCTTGTATGTTGTTGTACAGGTAATGCCAGAACAAAGCAAATCAACTCAGTATACAAAACCCACACTCACAATGACAATCTACACACACAACCACACTGTCAACAGCAAATGAGCAAATATTAATAAAGGCATAAAGATATTAAGACCATTATAAGAAAGGAACAGTGAATACGATTGACTAATTGAAAGAAAAATCATTTTGAGAGGGTAGAGGGGGGAAATAAGTGTGGAAAATAGAAACAAGGTGAAGAAAAAAAGAAAATAGAGTTTATATCATAATTTTAAAAATGGGGGAGAAGACAAATGGAGTAAGAAAAAGAAGCATATAATATGAGGTTTTTTAAAAAAAAATTAACAAGAGTGAAAATATTACAAACCAAGTTCGGGAAAAATATCCCCCACAGCAGTATCAACAACAAATGAGCAAAGGATAATACTGGTGGAATTGGAATAAAAAGGAAGAAATAAAGAAATCCTTAAGAGATGTCTAGAGGAAATAAAAGTGATTTTGAAATGATAGAGATAGAAGAAATACTAAAAGTGAGGAATGAAAACCAGGCTAAGACAGGGAAAAAGGTAAAATTTAAAACAAAAAGATAGGGAAGGAGGAAGGTAAAATGTAATAGCAGAGGGAAATGGTAAAATTTGAGATTTAAAATACAAAACTAGTGAAGATCTGGAAATAAAAATGGAAGAAATGTAACAACTACCACATCAACAACCAACAAGTGAAGTTTGATAAAGGGGAGAAAATAAGGGTATTTTTAGAATGGGGAAAAGAATGTCAGATGACTAATGATAAGAAAAATGGTTTTGGGGGACTGAAATGGGGAGAATTAGTAAAAGAGGAATAGAAACAAGTAGCCAGAGAAAAATAAAATTTAAAGCAAAAATAAGAAGAGTAAGGAAGAAGGTAAAATGCAGAAAGAAGAGAGCAAAATATAAGATTTGAAATAAGCTAAAATTAAAAAAAAAACGGTGAAATAAGTAGGCACAATCTTGAAGAAATGAATGTTAAAAAGCTATGTAGAAGAGAAAATAATGCAAATCATGAAGAAGAACACAATGAAATTCTTCTCTGTAGAATCCAATGTTTACCACTGTCTTCTCTTTCTGGATCTGCCCCTGGTGATGTCAGGTGGTGTCTTAATCTAGCTCTATGCTACCTGTTCTAGATTACAAGCAATCCACAGTCTGTGGCTATCTCCTTCAGATTCATCTGCTCCCCATTCTTCTGCCCTGCCAGCTTTCTACCAACCCAGGGCCCAGGTGTGGTTCAATTAAGGACTTGAGAGGACTTCCAGTACTTTCTAAACTTGCCTCTAGAGGGGTCATCTGGTGCACTCAGGAGGGTGGGAAACCTCAGTCAACCCCAGGAGGCACTGTTCAGTTTTCAGAGAAGATGATGGAAGTGTTTCATCACACCCTCACAACCTGACTTGGTCTGTCTTAGATTCTTTCCAATGATGTATGGTTTCTGGTGAATTAATTGTCCATTTCCTATGAATTGCCAATCTGTATAAAAAGGGCAGCTGTTTCCTCCTTGGTGCAGATAGCAGCTCTGTCTAGGCACAGATGCTGAGTGGGTCCTGAGCAACTCTTGTTGCATCTATTTCTAATCTCTCTGCTCTGCTGGTTTCAGTGTATCAGGGCCTGAGGAAAAGTATAACTTGTAGTGTCTGCTCAAAAGGGGGCTTCAGAGCTTATAGCTTTCCCCTGCAGATAAATGCCTTGATGAGGACTCCTGATCCTGGCCCCCAAAATCTGTAGAGCCTGTAATCCCATAGGAGGGATGGCCTCCTTGTGATGTGACCTGCCTGGTTGCAGCAAATCTCAGACATTCAACTCCTGGCAAGTACATGTGAGCATCAGGTCCCTACTGGGGAGCCTGTTCTCCACATGCTCCCCCTCTCCACAAATCACAGAGTCTGAGTAAGGGTTGGCCACAACCTGTCAGAGCCTCTGACAGTTTTAGATAGTTTATCTCTGGATATCTCCCAGACGACAATAGGAAAAGTCCTGCAGAGATACTATAACACAGGGTGGTGGCAGGGTGCTCTTGCTGCTCCCCCTAGTGATTCTCAACCTTGGGCAGGTCTATTCCCACCACACTGTTTCTTCACCCAGAACCACCATGGCAATCTCTCTCTGCCCCCAGAGCTCACAGCTCCTGAGCAAAACCACAGCCTTCTCAGTCATATTCTGTCTCATTTGTATTCCCAGTGTAAAGGAGGTGACAGCCTCTTCCCAGTAATTACCACAGTCTCCTGACAGTACTGTTTGGGAGGACAGGAGAAGGACACATCTGGGCACCAAGGTGCAGGCACTCCAGCAGTTTCTTTCCAGGGAGGATATTTTAAATTCCTCAATATGGCCCCCACCCAAAATCTGCATAGCCAGAAGTGCTATGTTGAGCAGTGGTAGTGGCAGCTGCTCTGCAAGGAGAGCCTGGCTGCACACTCCCCTGTGCCCTGCAGCCAGGCAGGCTTTTGCCCATTCACATACACACACACTCCTAACACTCCTCCACATACAAATGTACCCATGTGTGCTCTCATTCATTGTCAGCTGGATTTTTGAGTTGATTATTCTGTGGTTTAGCTGCAAGACTGTTCTGGGTCTGGGAACAAGTGGACAGATCTTTTGGCTACACTGCAGCTATCTTGTACCCTCTCTATTCTATTTTATGGGTCTACATATCTGCTCTAATGCCAGTACTACACTGTCTTGATTTTGTAGCTCTGTAGTATAGTCTGATATCAGGGAGCTTAATATCTCCCACTTTGTTCTTTCACAGAGCTTATTTGCCTATTGACTTTTTTTGGTCATCTTACAAACAATTTTTAATTATTTTATAACTGTTCAATTACACTTGTCTGCATTTACCCCTCGCTACTCCCTCTCTACCCTGGCCAAACCCACCACCCTCCCACACTTCTACCACCCTTGGTTTGTCTGTGTGTCCTTTATAGTTGTTCCTGAAAACCCTTCCCCCCATTATCCCCTGCCACCTCCCCTCTGGTCACTGTCAGATTGTTCTTAATTTCAATGTCTCTGATTATATTTTGCTTACCTTTTCTTTTGTAGATTAGGTTCCTGTCAAAGGTGAAATCATATGGTATTTGTCTTTCACCACCTGGCTTATTTCACTCAGCATAATGCTATCCAGTTCCATCCATGTTGTCACAAAGGGAAGGAGCTTCTTCTTCCTCTCTGCTGCATAACATTCCATTGTGTAAATGTACCATTGTTTTTTTGATCCACTCATTTACTGATGGGCACTTAGGTTACTTCTAGCATTTGGCTTTTATAAATTGTGCTGCTATGAACTTTGGCGTACTTAGGTTCTTTTAGGTTGGTGTTTCAAGGTTCATAGGGTATAATCCCAGCAGTGGAATTGCTAGGTCTAAAAACAGATCCATTTTTAGTTTTCTGAGGAAATTCCATACTGTTTTCCATCATGGCTGCACCAGTCTGCATTCCCACCAACAATGCACTAGGGTTTTCTTTTCACCACATCCTCTCCAACACTTGTTTGTTGATTTGTATACGATGGTCATTCCGACCTGTGTGAAGTGGTATCTCATTTTGGTTATAATTTGCATCTCTCTGATGGCTAGTGATGCTGAGCATCTTTTCATATGCCTCTGGGCCCTCTGTATGTCCTCCTTGGAGAAGCATCTGTTCAAGTCTTTAGTCCATTTTTTAATTAGGTTGTTTGTCTTCCTGGAGTGGAGTCATGTGTGTTCATTATGTATTTTGGAGATCAAACCCTTGTCTGAGATTCCATTGATAAATATGCTTTCCGATATAGTTGGTTCTCTTTCCATTTTATTGCTGTTTTCTTTAGCTATGCATAAGCTTTTTAATTTAGTGAGGTCCCATTTGTTTATTCTTTCCTTTATGTCTGTTGTTTTAGGGGACATGTCAGTGAAGATATTGCATGGAATGTCTGAGATTTTCCTGCTGATGTTTTCTTCTAGGGCTTTTATGGTATCATGACTTATATTTAAGTCTTTTATCCACCTTGAATTTATTTTTGCGTATGATATAAGTTGGTGTTCGAGTTTCATTTTTTTTTGCATGTAGTTATCCAGATCTCCCAACACCATTTGTTGAAGAGGCTGTCTTTGCTCCATTTTATGTGGCTGCCCCCTTTGTCAAATATTAATTGACCATAGAGATTTGGATTTATTTCTGGGCTCTCTATTATGTTCCATTGGTCCATGTGTCTGTTCTTATGCCAGTACCAAGCTGTTTTGATTACAGTTGACTTGTAATACTGTTTCACATCAGGTATTGTGATTCCTCCAACTGCATTTTTCTTCTCAAAATTGCAGCAGGTTTCAGGGTCATTTCTGCTTCCATATAAATTTCTTAAATATTTGTTCTATATCTGTGAAATATGCCATTGTTGTTTTAATAGGGATTACATTGAATGTATAAATAATTTTGGGTATTATGGACATTTTGATGATGTTAATTCTTTCAATCCATGAGCATGCTGCATACTTCCATTTGTTTGTGTCTTCCTTTGTTTCTTTCTTCATTGTTGTGTAGTTTTCTGAGCACAGGTATTTTACATCCTTGCTTAGGTTTATTCCTAGGTATTTTCATTTTCTTGTTGCTGTATCAAATGGGATTTTTTCCTGATTTCTGTTTCTAATATTTCATTGTTGGTGTACAAAAATGCCTTTGATTTCTGAATATTGACATTGTATCCTGCTCTTTTGCCAAATTCACTTATTAGATTGAATAGTTCTGTGGTGGAGTCTATAGAATTTTCTGTGTACACTATCATGTCATCTGAAAATAATGTCAGTTTTGCTTCCTCCTTTCCAACTTGGATGTCTTTTATTTATTTTTCTTGTCTCATTGTTCTGGCTAGAACTTCCAATACTATATTGAATAGGTTGTCAGTGAAAGCCGACAACCTTGTCATATTCCTGATCTTAGTGGGAAAGCTCTAGGCTTTTGCCCATTGAGTGTGATGTTGGCTGCAGCTCTCCCACTAGGAGTCAACTGCTCCCCCTATTCCAACTTTACTGAATGTTTTTATCATAAATCAGTGCTGTATCTTATCAAATGTTTTCTCTACATGTACTGATATGATCATGTGTTTTTTGTTTATGTGATGTATTACATTTATTGATTTATGAATATTGTACCATACTTGCATTCCTGGGATGAATCTCACTTAATCATGATTTATGATCTTTTTAACATATTTCTGGATGCAGTTTGCCAACATTTTGTTGAGGATTTTAGCATCTATGTTCATCTACAATATTGGCCTCAAGTTTTCTTTCTTCATTCTGTCTTTATCTGGTTTTGGGCCTAGGATGATGCTGGCCTCATAAAAAGAGTTTAGGATCTTCCAACTTCTTTGATTTTTTGGAATAATCTTTGAAGAATAGGGGTTAGCTCACCCTTAAATGCATTGTAAAATTCTCCTATGAAACCATCTGGTCCAGGGCTTTTGTGTTTCAGGAGTGTTTTGATTACTGCTTTGATTTCAACAGCTGTTATATTCAGGCATTCTGCTTCTTTTTCATTCAGATATGGAGGATTATATTTTTCTAGAAAATTTTCCATTTCACCTAGGTTATCAAATTTCTTGATACATAGTTATATTACTAATTTCTTACAATCCTTTATATTTCTGTGGTAATCTCTCCTCTTTCATTTCTTGTTTTTTTCCCCCTCTTTGGGTCTTTTCTCTTTTTCTTGATCAGTCTGCTTAAAGTCTTGTCAATTTTCTTTATCTTTTCAAAGATTCAGCTCCTGGATTTATTGATCATTAGATTGTGCTTTTAGTCTCTATGTCATTAATTCTGCTCTATGTACTTTAATTCTACTATGATATTGGTTATTTCCTTCCTTCTATTTACTCTGTGCTATTTTGTTGTTGTTCCTTGAGTTCTTGTAGGTGTAGGGTTAGGTTGTTTATTTGAAATGTTTCTATCTTTTTCATATAGGCCTGTGTCATTATGATCTTTGCTCTCAGAACTGCCATTGCTGTGTTTCATAGGTTTTGCATTGTTATATGTTAATTTTCATTTCTTTCCAGAAACGTTTTCATTTATTACTTGATCTCATTCTTTACCCATTCATTGTTTAATAGCATGCTATTCAATCTCCATGAATTGGAGTAGTTTTTAGTATTTTTCTTGAGGTTGGTTTCTAGTTTCAGTCCCTTGTGGTTGGAGAAAATGCTTGATACGACTTTAATTTTCTTGAATTTGTTGAAGCTTGTTTTGTGTCATATCATGTGGTCCATCTTTGAAAATTCACCATGTCAATTTGAAAAGAATGTTATATATATATATATATATATACACATTCATATGGATGATATGAATATATCATTCATAGGGATGAAAGGCTCTATATATATCATTTAAATCCATTTGATCTAGGACATTGTTCAATATCACAATATCTCTGTTTATATTTTGTTTGGAAGATCTATCCATTTTTGACAGTGGGGTGTTGAAATCCCCTACTCTAATTGTGTTGCTATCAATATCTTTCTTGAAATCCTCCAAGATTTTCTTTATGCATTTGGGTGCTCCTACATAGACTGCATATGTATTTATAATGTTTATGTCTTCTCGTTGGATTTGTCCCTTGACTATTATGAAGTGACCTTCTGAATTTATTTTTATGGCTCTTTTTAAAGTCGATTTTGTCTGATATGAGTATTGCTACCCCAGCCTTTTTCTCCTATCCATTTGCTTGGAATATTTTTTTCTAGCCATTCACTTTCAGTCTATGTATTTTTTTTTCTGAGGTGGTTCTCTTGTAAGCACCATAAGTGTGGGCCATACTTTCTTATCTATTTAGCTTTTTTTTTTTTTTTTTGGATTGGAGCATTTAATCCATTTATGTTCAAGGTTATTATGGTTAGGCAATTATTGCCATTTTTTTGTACCTCTGTTCCTCTTTCTCTCATTGTTTTTCTTCCTGTTCTTAAAGCAGACTCTTTAGCATCTCTTGCAGAACTGGTTGAAGGAGATGTATTCTTTGAGGCTTCTTTCTTCATGGAAGCTCCTTTTTTGACCTTTCATTTTAATTGAGAACCTTGCTGGATAGAGTAGTCTTGGTTGGAGGCCTTAAGTTTTAATCACTTGGAATATTTCTTGCCAATCTCTTCTGGCTTGGAGCATTACCATTGAGAAGTCAGCTGCTAGTCTTATCAGGGCTCTCTTGTATTTTGCTTCCTTTTTCTCTCTTGCTGCCTGCAAGGTTCTCTCTTTTTCTTGGAATTTTGGAATTTTGATGATGATGTGACTTGAAGCGGGCCTCTTTGGGTTCTTCTTGATTGGGACTCTCTGTGTTTCCCTAGATTTGTATGAATTTTTCTCTCATCAGGTTAGGGAAGTTTTCCATCATTAATTTTTCAAACAGGTTTTCTATCCCTTGCTCCTCCTCTTCTTCTTCTTCTTCTTCTTCTTCTTCTTCTTCTTCTTCTTCTTCTTCTTCTTCTTCTTCTTCTTCTTCTTCTTCTTCTTCTTCTTCTTCTTCCTCTTCTTCTTCCTCTTCTTCTGGAATCTTTATTTATACAGATATTATTTCTTTTCATGTTGTCCTGAAGTTCCCTTAACCCATTTTCATTCTTTCAGTGTCTCTTTTCCTTTTCTTGCTCTTTCTGTTTTTTTTTTCCTACCTTGTCATCCAGGTGGCTGATTCAATCCTCTGCTTCAACTAGTTTGCTTTTTATTCCTTCTATGGTGTTCTTCAATTCAGAAATTGTATTCTTCATTCCCTCTTGGCCCTTGTTGATGGTTTCTGTATCCATTTTTATGCTGATATAGTTTGCAGTGAGTTCATTGTAATTTCCTGTAGTTTTTGATATTTCTCTGTAAGCTTATTAAGCATCCTCATAATCATTACGTTCATCTCAATATCTGATAGGTCACTTGCCTCTAGTTCATTTAGCATTCTTTCAGAGGCTTGCTCCTTTCCTTTCTTTTGGGAATTGTTTCTTTGTCTTCCCATTGTTTGTGAGACTCTTTCTTTTAGCTTCTGCTTCTAAAATTGATCTGTTATAACTCCCTGGGTTTATGGTGTGAACTTCTCTGGTAGAACACCTGTAAGATTTAGTAGTGCACTCTCCTTGATCTTGTGAACTTGCTGGTCTTGAGCCCAAGACCAGGATGGCTTGTTGGGATGGCTCTCTGTATGTTTTGGGGGTTTGATTGTTGTTGGGTCTTTCTCTGGTGTGTTCTTCACTCCAACTGGTTAACTGAGGGTCACTCCATACACCATGCCTTGTGTTCTGTTGTGCCAGTGTGGACAGGTTGTGTTGAAGCTCATTTTGTTTGTAGGAAGTTTTGAGCCTTCTCTCTTGCTGTTGTTCAGTTGTTTGTTCTGGGTAATTTTCCATCATTTAGTTGTATTTCCAGGTTGGTCCTGGATTGAGGTCAGTGTGGCTTCTACTCCCTCCTTCACCTTCTTCCATTGTTATCTGTTGGTGGTTCCTTTGTTGTTAGGTTTCATATTCCAGCAAGTATACTGGTGTTCACAGCACCCACCTACTCCTTTATGTGATCAGCTGCAGGGGGAAAGCAAAATGGATGAAGACAGCAGGAGTGTATTCTATAGTATTTAATTTACCAACCCATAGAGAAGAGATAGGAGATTCTTTGGATATGCATAGTGTTAACCATGATATTCCATCCAACTAGCCACTTTTTAGAAATAATGGGAAAAAGATAAGACTCTGGTTGAGGGGGCAGGATTGTGTGTTGGTTCTAGAAAGCAATGAGCTTGTTTGGAAGTCAGATTATGGGATACAGTGAGAATAAAGTATAGAAAATAGGTGTAGTGTGCATTAAAATAGAGTTTACCACAACACTAATAAAGTTCCAGAAATACTGAAGTGAGATAAGGTCTGGGAGGGGTGCTGTGTAGTACTTACAATTGTATGGAACAGCAATCATTTACAATAAATGGAGCAACAATCATATGTCAGAATCTATGTGATCTGAATAACAAGAGTGTGAAATACATAACCTGGAGTAGGTTCTGTACTCTATAGGAACACAAGTGAAGTGAAAGAAGGAAAATTAAAAATACACCATGATGAGGGAAGAAAGCAGTGAGATAGGTGGGAGCAGAGTCTACTCATAGCTGTGCATAGGTGGAAATAGCTAACCAATCATCTGAGGAATAGAGTGAACATCCAATGGTATCTCAGCATATATGAGGATTGGAGGCCAAAATTTTAGAGTACATTGTAAAATCAGATGGTAAGGAGAATGCTTTGGGACTATAAGATCCCCTGGAGCAGTGCAGGGACCAGGGTAGCTACAGCCCTAGGCCTGGCACCTTCCAGGTCTGCTGCCAGATTCTTGGGACAGATCCAGGTCAATGGCTCCCTCCTCTACCAAACAAGGTTTGAGGAGCACCAGGAGGGACCTGGATGCTTGAAGTAGCAGGGGAGGACTAAGGATGAAGTAGCAAGCACACAGGGGCAGTGTGCACCTGCTGAGACTGTGGGCACAGCTCAGAAGAGTTGGAACACTGCCAATGGGCCCTGACCAAGACAGTCCCTGGTCAGGTTGGAGAGTTACGTTGTGTGAGAGGCCAGGCCCTTGTATGGAGTGGCAGTCTTGAGCAGGAGGAATTATTCAATAAGACAAAGAAAAAAAGAAACGCTCACTGACTGTTTGGGAAATTTCACCAGGGCAGCCACCCCAGCCTCCCTGGGCTATGCCCAAGCAGCCTCTGCAGCCTCAGCCATGGCCCACCTCTGCTGCCAGGACTGCAACTGCAGTACTAACCCCAGCTCCAGCGGTGGAGGGCACCCAGCCACACCTGTGACCCCAAAGGTGTGCCACCAACCCAGCTGCACCCTACCCACCCCGGCTGTCACAGCAGAGGCTGCATGCTCACACCTGAAAGTTCTGGGATGGTATACACCCAAACCTGTGGCCCGCAGCCAGTCCCATTTCAGCGGTGGAGGCTGAATGCCCATGGCAGCCCCAAGGGTGGAGCATGCCTGACCATGCTGACCCAGCTGTCTTGGCACCTGCGGCAGAGGCCACACACTTGGACCTGAGGCTTGCAGGATGGTATGCACCTGAACCCCCAGCCCAGTGGCTTCCCATCCTTCCCCAGCAGAGGAGGCTGAGCACTCATGCCCACAGCCCTGGGGACAGTGCATGCCCAAACCCATGGTCCAGTGGCTGCTGGTCCCACCAACTTCAGTTAATGATGAAGACTTTCCTAAAATCTGTCACAGGGCTCCAAACCCCAAATGTGAAGTGGCAGGTCTCAGCATGCTCTGTCTTTCCTACTAAGTGTACCTTGGTTCTGGTTTCAGTCAGCCTCAGTTGTAGCATAGCATTTCCCATGTGCCTCCAATTCCAGCATAGTCAGTTACCAACTACATATCACTTTGTAGTGCCTATTAGGTGGCCCCTGTGAAGGGAATAGACAGTGGTTGACCTGGGCCTACACTGGAACCTCTGTCAAGAGGAACCCAAACCAATATACCTGGTAGATTGATTCAGACAAAACCAAATCACAGGCTAATTTGCCCCACAACTGAAACACCCAGGGTAGTCTTGGCAGTCACCAGAAAGTCCTGCTGAAGCAAATCACACTCCATGGTGTCAGTTCCCTCCTATCAACACAGCTCATCTAGTGCAGTCACAGCCAGTTCTCACAGCTATTCAACCTAAGGGTCAGTAAAACCCAGTGACATTCCTATAGCAATAAAGGTTCACCTTCAACAAGAGGACACACAAAACCCTAAAATGGATGGTCCTGGAGTACCCGGCTGAGATGACTAGGGAGTCTGAACCACTGGGACCCACAAAACAGCTAACCCACAAAACAGCTATTACATAAAACCACCTTTCCAAGACTAGATCTACCAAGTGCATAGAATCCCACAGAGAAGGAGGCAGCCAAAATAAGGAAACAAAGAAACATGTCCCAAATATAAGAACTGGACAAAACTACAGAAATAGAACTAAATAAAATAGAGGCAAGCAACCTACCTAATGCAGAGTTTAAAATATTGGTTATAAGGATGATCAATTAACATGGGAAGAGAATAGATGATCTCAGTGATAACTTATAGTAGAAGATAGAAACCAGGCAAAAGAAACCATGAGAAATAAAGAATATAAAAATCTCAAATGAAGAACTGTATGGAATCAATAACATTAAATAAAGCAGAAAATAAAGCCAGCAATTTGGAAGGCAAGGTATCAGAGAAACACCCAACTGGAATAACAAGCAGAAAAGAAGAACTTTAAAATATAAGAATAGTTTATGGGATCTCTGAGACAGTATCAAGTATAACAATATTCACATTATAGGGGTACCAGAAGGAGAAGAGAAAGATCAAGGGATTGGAAATTCTTTGAAAAAGATAGTTAATAAAAATCTCCCCTAACCTGGTAAAGAAAATAGAAATAAAAGTCCAGGAGGTACAGAGTCCAGGACAAAATGTACCCAAAGAAGCCCATGCCAAGCCATATTATAATTAAAATGGCAACTGTTAAATACAAAAAGATAATTTTAAAAATAGCTATAGAAAAGCAGTTAGGTGCTAGTGAGCTTCTACAAGACTGTCAGCTAATTTCCCAAGAAAAACTTTGCAGTCCAGAAGAGAATGGCATTCAATATTCAAAGTGATAAAAAGCTAGAACTACAACTAAGATTACTCTGTCAGCAAGCTATCATTTAGAATCAAAGGAGAGTTGAAAATCTTCCCAGGAAAGAAAAACCTAAAGGAGTTTATCACCACCAAACTGGTATTACAAGAAATATTAAGGAGATTTCTTGAAGAAAGAAAAACAAGATTGAAACTATGGATAATAAAATGGCAATAACTAGATACTTATGAATAATTATTTCAAATATAAATGAACTAAATGCTCAGATCAAAAAAATATATAGGGTGGCTGAATTGAGAAAAAAAATACCTATACATATGATACCAACAAAAGACCCACTTCAGATTGAAAGACACATACAGAGTGAACACATAGAATGGAGAAAAATATATTTCATGCAAATGAAAAAAGTTTGAGTAGCAATATTTCTTCAGAAAAAAATAGACTTTAAAACAAAGGTTATAACAAGAGTCAAGAAAGGCCATTTTATATACAATATTCAAGATATGGAAGCAACCTGTGTACATCAATAAACAATTGGATAAAAAAGATATAGTAAATACACAATGGAGTATTAGCCAAAAAAGTGAAATTTTACAATTTGCAACAACACTAATGGATCTAGAGGGTATTGTGGTAGGTTAAATAAGTCAGGCAGAGTAAGACAAATGTTATATGATTTCACTACTAGTATATGGAATCTAAAAAATAACAAAACAAATAATCAAAACAAAAATAAACTCATAGAGAATAAATTTATGGTTGATAGGTGGGTGAAAAAGATGAAGGGACTGAGAAATACAAATTGGCAGCTACAAAACAGTCATGGGAGTATAAAGTACAACTAAGGAAATACAGTCAATAATATTGTAGATATTTATTAATAATATTGTATATAAATATTGTAAATATTTATGATGTCAACTGGGTACTAGACTCATGGGGGAAATAATTTCATGTTATGTAAGTCTCTAAACACTATACTGTACATGTTAAACTAATATATTGATTGTCAACTTTAATTAAAAAAATTTAAATTAACAAAACATATATTTTTTTTTTTCTTTCTCTGACTTGCCACTAACTCTCTGGGCCATGTGACTTTAATGGCCACTTGAACAATAAAATTTTCTCTTCCAAAGGACTAATGAGACTTCAAAGCCCAGGGTTAGTGAACTCTTGGCCAAGTTGAAGGTATCTCCTTTTGGGTTTACTAGCAGCATAATAATTTTACTACTGATGGGTTCTGTAGTGGTGTCAGTACCTCTACTGCTGATCATTTCTTTTTTAATTCAGTGATCCCATTGGATACACTGGTCCAAATCACTAGCTGGTTGATGGACCAACACATCTCTCAGATTTTCCCAGATTTTCAGCTTTCAGTGTTCAGAGCCTCTGCTCTCCATCAACTGAGCTGTATCATTTTAGTCCATTATAAAAAGCTCTAGCAGGATTCCAGTAGAAAGGTTAGCAGGAAATAAACTATAGCTTTTTATTAACTTATCATCTCTCTTACCTTAGGTTCCTGTTTTGCTATGATTCACTCATAGATTTGTTAACACACATATCAAAACCTTCTTACAATAAGAGAGACTGAGACAGTATTTCTAAACACTTTTAACATCCCCATACTCCCTCACTTGGTAGAACTTACTTAGATATAATGCAAATGGACAGACATGGTTTCCAACAAGGATAAATTCCATTTGTGATACTTAAATTATCTTCATCAAAGAAGCTATCAATTTAGATATGTAAAGCAAAAGTAACCTGAAATAAACAAGCACATATTCATTCATATATTGAAAGCCCATTATGAGTTAGACATTGTAACAGATCCCATAGAAGACCAAAAGATTCATCAAATGTCAATCCATATATCAAGTTGTGGATCATCTTAGCTGCCACAAATGCTTGCCTATCATAAGAAAATAGTGATCATTAATAATGAAAATGATTAGAAATATATATGAATAAGTGAAAATAAAAATTTAAAGTGTCATGTGGAAAATAATACTCCACTCATCATCCTCATGTACTCTTTTCCATATGAAGAAGATTGGCTGCCAAATAACATACATGCGTAACACATAGACACAAACAACAGTGTGGTATTGGCCAGGGGTTAGGGGGTGCCAGGGCTGAGTGGAGGTGGGCAAAGATGGGGGAAATGGGAACATCTATGATTGTATCAAAAAGAAAGAAAGAAAGAAAGAAAGAAAGAAAGAAAGAAAGAAAGAAAGAAAGAAAGAAAGAAAACAGTAATCATTAACTTGTATATACAAATCCCAGTTTTATCGATGAAGAAGCTGAAGCTTCAGTGATACTAAATGACCTAAATCAGACATGCAGCAATATCTTCACTAATATATCTCCTAGAGAAAGGGATATAAAGGGGAGAATAAACAAATGGGATTAATCAAATAAAAAAGGTTTTGCGCAGCTAAATATGACATCAGCAAAATGAAAAGGAAACCAAGAAGGCAAGATCATAGAGGAGTGAATGGAAGCCACACTAACCTCCTCCCAGGACCAATCTGGAATTATAACTAAATTGTGGAGGAATCACATGGAAGAAACAACAGAACAATAGGAATAGAGAAGCCTTATAACTCCAGACAGACAGAAGAATCAGCTTCAGCACAAACTGAATGGTAAGGTGTGGTAGATGCTTGAGTGAGCTTACTGGGTGCCAATAGGGGCCAGCACAAGAGGAATAATTAAGTATTTGGTTGGATACCCTGAGAAGAATAGGGACTAAACCCTAACTTAAGATCCCCATCCTACAACACCAGAACCCAAAAAGTACACAAATAACAACCAGCAGTGAAAAGCACCAGGGTTGCTCTCTGTCAGAGATGGATGGCTGGAGACACAAAGAGCCATTTAAAGGGCCAATGCACAAATTTTCATTTGTAGCCACATACCCAGGGCTCCAGCAATGGCAAGGGCAGAGTGGGCTACAGACACCTGAGGAGAGACTGGGATGGAACCTTTGGAGAGAGAGCTGAGAGAATAAATTCTCTTAGCTTGTGGTTCTGAGTCATCTCCCATAGGGCAGCAGCCACCCTGCTCAGGCAGACCACTCCCCTCAGAGCAGCAGCAGCCTGAGTGAAAACATCTCCAACCCCAGGAGGTATTCTGCTCTATATTAAGGGGCTTAAGCCTCACTGCTGAGTGCAGAGTAACTAGATTAACAATTGAATGAGACATCAACAGACGGTAGATTCCTGGAAGTCCCAGAGAAGGCTGCATAAGGTCAGATGGGGTCAACATCTGACACGACCAGAGGTAGATCCAGAAAGAAAAAAGCAGTGGTAAATAATAGAGGCGACTGAGATGAATTCCACTGTGGTCTTCTCAATGATTAGTCATATTTTCTTTCCTGCATAGCTTTTTAACATTCATTTCTTATACAGCAAATTTATGCATATTAACTCACTAGAATTTATACTATTATTTATTTATCTCTTTTCTTAGAATAGTTTTTATCTCTTCATATCCTTATTAATACTGGTTCATTTGATGTGGATAGTGGGATTGCCAGGGAGAGATATTACTGCAGATGTTTGTTTTAGCCTGGGCTTTCTGGTATTGTTCGGCAGCACCTGCACAACAGCATACAAGATGTGGTGGGTAGAGTGACACTCAGTCCAACCAGGAGGGAAGTACCAACCAAAGAATGACCCCAAAATAATCAAAACCCAGTTACATCCAGAGAGCCAAATAAAGGGCATCAAGGGCATCCCAAGACCATCACATTCAGAAGATTAAGGATAGTGAACCACTGAATCACAAAGGTCTTCTACCACAAAGGTTCATACAACAAACTCAAGGAGTCAAAACAGATCAATTTAAGAAGCAGAGGCAGATAAGAACTGTCTCACAAATACAGTGAAGACAAAGAAACAACCCCCAAATGAATAGAAAGGAGCAATTCTCAGAAAGAATGCTAAATGAAATACAGGCAAGTCAACTATAAGATATTGAGATCAAAACAATGATTGTAAGGAATCTCAATGAGCTCAGTGAGAATTACCAAAAACTGCAGGAAAACTACAAGGAAAATACTGTAAACTATATCATGAAAAATGACATAGAAACTATCAACAAGAGCCAAGAGGAAATGAAGAATGCAATTTCTGAACTGAAGAACACAGTAGAAAGAATCAAAAGTGGGTTAGATGAAGTAGAAGATTGAATCAGTGAGCTGGAGAACAAGGTAGGAAAAAAAATCCCAGAAAGAGCAAGAAAAGAAAAAAAGACTAAAAAAAATGAAGAGTGGGTAAGGGTAATGCAGGACAACATGAAACAGTATAATATGTGTATAATAGGGATACCAGAAGTAGAATAGGAGCGAGGGATAGAAAACCTGTTTGAAAAAATAATGATGGAAAACTTCTGCAATTTGATAAAAGTAAAAGTCACACAAATCCAGGAAGCACAGAGGGTCTCAATTAAGAGAAAACTGTACAGGACCACTCCAATACACATTAAATTAAAATGGCAAAATTCCAAAGCTAAGAGAGAATCTTAAAGCCAGCAAGGGAGAAACAGAAAGTAACACACAAGGGAATACCAATAAAGCTAGCAGCTGATTTCTAAATGGAAACACTACAGTCCAGAAGGGAAGGGAAAGAACTATTCCAATTAGTGAGAAGCAAAGGCCTGCAACCAATATAGTTTATCCAGCAAGGCTCTCAATTGAAATGGAAGGTGAAATAAGGAGGTTTACAGAGAAAAAAAAAGGCTAAAAGAATACAAGTCCACAAAACCAGCACTGCAAGATATGCTAAAGGAACTGTTAAAAAAAAAAAAAAAAAACAGAAAGAAAAAGGGTGAGAGAGAACACAGATACAAAGGGAAGAAAATGGAAATGAATAAGTACCTGCCAATAATAATCTTAAATATAAATGGATTAAATACTCCAATCAAAGTTCATAGGGTAGCTGAATAGATAAGAAAACATGACCCACACATATGCTGCCTACAGGACACCCACCTCAGAAAAAATGTCCTACATAGACTGAAAGTGAAGGATTAGAAAAAATATTCCAAGCAAAGAGACAGGAAAAACAAGCTGGTATAACAGTATTTATGTAAGACAAAATTGACTTTGAAACAAAAGTCATAAAAAGAACCCAGAAGGACACTCATAATACTCAAGGGAAGAATTAAGAAGACATGAACATCATAACCATATATGCACCCAATGGAGGAGAATACAAATATATAAGAAAAATTTTGAAGGACTTCAAGAAAGATATAGACAAAAACACACTTATACTAGGGAATTTTAACATTCCACTGTCAAAAATGGATAGATCTTCCAAACAAAATATCAACAAGTATATTGCAACAATGAACAATGCCCTAGTCTAGAAGGCGCCGAATTGGTAAGTGCCCCAGGGGACCAGCCCAAGATCAGCTCCACTTTTGTAGTGGAAAGAGAGGTTGATCACCTCTCAGGCCCTAGTGGCATCAGGTATCCGGATAAGGTTTCCCTTTCTTGGGAGGGAATGCAATAACCTCTGAAAGCCTGTGAGTGTGGAAGAGTGTGACTGTGTTTGTGACTCCACAGGCATCAGCCTACGGAGCATGAGTGGGCCCTAACCTGCGGTTCCTTGGTCTGTCATACGGCATAACGGCTGGGAAGCTAACCCGGACTCTACACGGGCAGCCTTAGTTAAGACAAACCTAAATTCCTCTCAAGAGGAGAGGCCAGGTGGGCGAAATGGAAGTTCCCCCACCCTTGTTTGTCCGCGCCAAATCGGGTAGCTAGCCATGGGAGGAGGGCCCATCCACCATTTTAGACTTCATGCTCCAGAACTTGAGTCAGTTCTGGGGCCAAGACCCCTCCATGACTCCAGGACAATTGGAGACATTTTGCACATCAGAGTGGCCCACATTCAGAGTAGGCTGGCCCCCTGAGGGAACCCTTCTGCCAAGCCTGCACCATAGAGCTCAGAGGACATACTGTGCAGCATGAGTTCCTCAACCTGCCAGAGTGCCCCATACCTTTGCTAGGGCAGGACTTGCTCATGAAGCTTGGGGCACGTGTCACTTTCCAGCCCAAGGGAGAGGACAAGTCAGTACTAAAGGCCCAGTTGTGCCAATACTATCCTGGGGTTTGGGCAGAAGACAATCCACCTGGATGGGCAAAGAACTGTCCTCCTGTAGTTATAGAACTGAGACCCGAGGCCAAACCCTGCCAGATGCGGCAGTATCCCCTCTCCCGAGAGGACAGGCTAGGGGTAGCTAAAGTTATCTGGAGGCATCTGTGGGACAGAATCCTGGTCCCCTGCCAGTCTCCCTGGAATACCCCTTTTCTGCCAGTTAAGAAGCCAGATGGGAGCAGATACTGGCCAGTCCAGGACCTGAGGGCCCAGACACAAAGCCTCTAGAGTGGGGATCAGAAAAAGGAAAAGCATTCCAAGACATAAAAGAACGCCTTAGCTGTGCCCCACTCTAGGACTGCCAGACCCCTCATGGCCCTTTGACCTCTTTACCAATGAGAAAGGGAAAATAGCCCTTGGAGTTCTAACCCAGCCTGTAGGACCTTGGCACAAGCCTGTAGCCTATCTGTCCAAGCAGCTAGACTAGACAAGGTTGGAGCACCATGGCCCCCCTTGCTTGAGGGCTATAGCAGCCACAGTAATCCTCCTACAGGAGGCAGATAAGCTTACACCTTGGGATAGGACATTAGCCTTCACATGCCACATGCTGTAACCAACCTCCTAGCTGGACAAGGACACAGATGGCTCTGGTGCTGAAGGTCTTTAACGGAGGTCCAAGGGTGACCATCTGACTTATAAGGTGTTTGCAAGGTCTAAGTTTTAGGAAAACTGCAAGATGTGCCTGCAAATTTAGGGACTTTTAGTGGAAGGTACCAGTAGTGCTAGGGATTTTTTTGCTGCCGCATACTATGTTTAAGTATAGTCCTTCCCAGTGTGGGAAAGAAACTAGGATTAAGAGTGAATAATGGTTAAATCTGGATGTGTAGGAATATGTATAAAGGATGTGAAAGTTTTAAACCTGGAAGAAAGGAAACCTCAACTGCACTTTTTCTGGTATTATGGGAATTTGTTTTCAGTAGGGTATTCTTTCTGATCAGAATCCTGTATCTGTAAGACCTAATTTAAGGTCGCCTGTGACTGGTTGGGGAGAATGCCCTTGCCACTTGGGATCCGGGAAGGGTCATTTGGGGCTGATCTGTTTCAGCCTGAGGAGAAAGAGCATGTCTCTGCAAGGCACCAATGGACGCATCGGTGCAAGAGAATGCTTCTACCTGTGTATTGTTTCAGATTTTGCTCTGTATCTGCTCTGAAAAAGGAAATTGAGGATTCCAGGGAAGGTTGAAACTTCATAATTGTAGGAAAGTGAACAAGGAAAAGGAAGATTAGAAAGTTTGTGAATGCTACATAAAGTCTGTGGGAAACTGTAAAGATAAATGGAAAAGTGAAAGTTTTGGGGAGGAATTATGTGGTGTTAGTTAGTAATGGAATGTATAAGGCAGGGAGATGAAATTTTGGTGATATTAGAAGGAAAAGGATTTTCCTTTACACTTTGTGTTTTTTTCCCTACCTGATCCCTCCAGAATTTGGCATTCTGATGGAGTGATTGATGACATAAGGTTTCTTTGCATAAAACCAATAAGACTAGTCATTAATAGTGGTTTTGTTAACCAAGACTTTGACTGGAATGTCACACCTGAAGGAGGCATGTATGGGTTCTGGCTGTCACCAGAAAGCCATGAGGAACTGGGATTGACTTGTAAAGCTGCAAAAGCCCATGAGAAAAGGCCTCGTACTTTGGTTGGTTGTGCAGTTCATGCCAGTCTTTCCAGGGAAGGAAAAAAGTTGCTTTCCTGAAAGATGGCTAAAAAGAAACCTGTAGGCACAATGGAAGGCTCAAGGATTTGAGTGCAACAACTGGTACAGGAGAAGCCAGATGGCAGATGTGTGGCTCTGCTTCTGTGCCCTGAGGGACAGACTGAGAAGTCAATCTAAGGGTTCGCTGTGTGAGTTCCAGCAAAACAGATTTAAGGATCATAGGTGATCTAGGCTGCTCTTGGTGTGTTTATGCAAATGAACAGTCAAAATTAAAAGCAGGACCCAAAGTAGTCCCTGTGATAACAATGAGGGTGATCTTAAGGAGAAAAATTGCGGCTTAAGGAAAATCACAAAGCTCAGTATCAGACATCAGAATGGTGCAGCTACCTGTCTTGAAAATTTGCTTTCACTTGAAAGTTGAAACTGGGTTGTAATATCATCAAGGATGTGCAACTACAGGCATGAAGGACCTGTCCAATTGCAGTCGTTAAATGTCATTGCAGGAAGGGCCTTGCAACTGAGTGTCTTCCCAAAAGACTGTCTCACAGCCACAGAGACTGTTTTGGGGGATTGTTGTATGAATTAACCTGTGTGTTCTTCTGTTTTCATAGGGCGTATGCCTATGACCTCATCACCTGGGTGATTGGTTGCAATATAGGCCTCACTTGAGAAGCCCATTTTCATCATCGCCCCATGAGGCTCAACAGTTTGGCTGAACTAAGTGGTTGGGTTGGTGAAGGGTTGGGGCTGTCTGTGGGCTTCACTTTAGAACTAATTTGCCCTTTTCTGTCTTGATGGCTTGGACAGAAAGGGCCCAGATATCTGAAAGGAGGGAAATCCCAGTATTGTCCCCTCAGCCCCAGTGAAGAATACTGGCCCACCAGAGTTTTGGATAGGTGTAACATGCCTTGTATACCTTCCTCCAAATAAGCCATTTCTTTACCTAAGACCCTGCCTTGGTCATTTAGTGGTTATGATTTAGTTGTGCTTCCAACTCTCTTTCCAAATCTATCTCCTCCAGAATATGACCTGATCAGAATGCCAACTGTCCAGTAATGCCAGCCTTTGGACACCAAGCCTGTGACTTCCTGGTGACTGCCAACTGACCAGGATTCTGTAAAGTCCTTCCCCTTACAGGAAGGACTCCCTCTGTGCTGCACCCCTCCCTTTCAGGGCACCCCTGACCCAAGGGTAGGTAGGACGATATCCATGTCCAGCCGGAAGTAGTTACAAGAAGATGAGACCTTTGTCTGTTGTCTTTTATAGGATTATAAACTTTGCCAGAGGGAGGAGATTCCACATGGTTTCACCAGAGTACAGACCCCTGCAGCTTTGGTGAAGAGGGAGAGCCACGTGGCTTTGCCAGAGTGGGGACCCCTTCTCCACAGCTTTGGTAGAAGAAAATATCCACAAACTCCAAGATATCCAGAACAGGATTAAGAGCCAGGATCAACCTTGGGCATCCACCCCTTGGTGGCAATCTATCATATATTCAGTTTTAGCCCCAGTCTTAGGGCCCCTACTCATCCTTTTCCTTGCCCTATCCCTAAGACCTTGCTTACTCCACATCCTTACCCAGCAGATCAAGAGCATGGTAACCCATAGGGCCATGGCCAGATTGCTATCCCTCCAGCAGTATCACTACCAGACACTCCTGTCTGAATCTCAGGATCCCATCCAGGACCAGGGTGCATATAGTGATACTAGAACAGCTGGTACTCCTGGTTAGCATCAAAAGGGGGGAATGCTAGGGAAATGCTAGAAAAATAAACTGGGCATCAGCCAAAGCACTGTTAGGGCAGCAGCTAACCTGTAGGCTATTCCGAGGTGTCAAATTACACTTCCACATTCTGCTTCTATATTCTCCTTGGGCCATGTAGGCTTCCAGCCCAAGCGATAAGCTTCCCCCTGAATGATAGAGTATACAAGTCCCCTGAATCCTTTTTTTGGGGCCCAGAATTTGGAGACTGCCTCCTCTGGGTCCGCACGCTTAATAAAGCCTCACTCCATTACCCCGAACTGTGCCAGAGTCATTATTTTCTATATTATTTCCCATAACAATATGAAAGAATGCTCAACATGTCTAGTCATTAAAGAGAGACAAATTAAAACCATAATGAAATACCACTCCACATTGTTCAGAGTAACCCTCTTTAACAAATCAACGAACAACAAGTGCTGACAAGGATGTGAAGAAAAGGAAACCCTTGTACACTGTTGGTGAGAATGCAAATCGGTGTAGCCACTGTGGAAAACGGTATGGAATTTCCTCAGAAACCTAAACATGGAACTGCCTTTGGACCTAATGATCCCACTTCTTGAGGTTATACCCTAAGAATAGTGAAACACCAATTCAAAAGAATGCATGCACCCCAATGTGCATAGTAGCATTATTTACAATAGCCAAGTACTAGAAACACCCTAAGTTCCCATCAGTAGGCGAGTGAATCAATAAACTGTAGTATATTTACACAATGAAATACTGCAAAGCAGAAAGAAAGAAGGAACTCCTACCCTTTTTGACAACATAGATAGAACTGGAGAGTATTATGCTAAGTGAAATAAGCCAAGAGGTGAAAGACAAATATTGCATGATCTCACCTATAATTGGAACCTAATCAATAAAACAAACAAGCAAAATATAACCAGAGACATGGAAATAAGGAACAGACTGAGAGTGACAAGATAGAAAGGGGAGAGGGTTAATGGGGGATCATAGGGAAAGTTGCAAATCAAGGAACATGTATAGAGGACTCAAAGGGATAGACAAGGGGATGGAGATTGATGGTAGAATCTGGGGAGTTGGGTGGTGCAGGGGAGAAGAACAGGGAAAATGTGGGATAACTGTAATTAAACAACAATAAAAATAAAACAGTAAAAAAAATTGGGATTGATCACTCAGGAGAGAGGGATCCCAGCCCCATCTAGACTACTCAGCCCTGGGTTGCCAGCAGTGTCAGTGTCCCCTCTTTGAGCCCTCCCTACACAAAGCAAAAAAACAGTGAAACTGGTTGTCCAACCATGATGACTACCTAAAGCTCCACCCCACACAATTTTCAGGTGCCTGGCCATGCTCTGAGACAGGGATACAAAGTAGCACTACCTAATACACAGAAACAAATACAGGGAGGCTGCCAAATTGTGGAGACAAAGAAATATGGCCTGAATGAAAGAACAGATTCAAAAGAAAACAGGAAAATAAGTAAATGAAACAAACAACAGTTTGTAAGTGAAATGGAGATAAATAACCTACCAGATGCACAATTTATCACAAATTACTGGGTACTACTGCAACAGCAGAAAAAAGACCCAGGAAGAAATGAAGATTTCATTAAGTGAAGTAAAGAAAAATCTATAGGGTACAATCAGTGGAGGCGATGAAGCCAAGATTCAAATCAACAGTTGGGAACATAGGGAAGAAGTTGCTCCTGTCTATGTAGATGTCAGGTTAGGTTGTTTATTTGAAATGTATCTATCTTTTTTAGGTTGGCCTGCGTTGCTATAAATTTCCTCTCAGGACTGCTTTCGCTGTGTCCCATAGGTTTTGGACTATTGTGTGTTCATTTTCATTTTTTTCCAGAAACTTTTTGATTTCTTTCATGATCTCATTATTAATCTGTTAATTGACAAACCACATGCTATTCAGTCTCCACAATTTTGAATGTTTTTCAGTATTTTTTGTCATTTAGATGTTTATTTGTGTTTAGAATAAATTAAAAGGGAGACATAGAATTATATAAATGATAGATTTTCAAATAAATCTTCAGTATTTTTTGAAGTTGGTTTCTAATTTCAAGCCCTTGTGGTTCGAGAAAATGCTTGTTATAATTTCAATTTTCTTAAGTTTGTTGAGGCTTTGTGTCCTATCATGTGGTCTACCTTTCAAAATATTTCTTGTGCATTTCACTTCTTTAAGATAAGTATTTATATGTATCAGATAAGTAAGTCCATCTGCTCTAGGGCGATTTTCAATGTTGCAAAAATTTTGCTGATATTTTGTATGGAACATCTACCTATTGTTGACATTTGGGTGTTAAAATTCAATACTATAAATGTGTTATTCTCTATATCTTTCTGAAGTCCTCCAAGATTTTTGTTATATATTTGGGTATTCCTATGTTGGATGCTTAAGTGTTTATAATGTTTACTTCTTGATGGATTCTTCCCTTGAGTATTATGAAGTGTCTTGTTTCTCTTTTTATGCCATTTGTTTTGAAGTCAATTTTGTCTGGTGTAAGTGTTATTACCCAGGTTATTTTTTTTTTCCTGTCTGTTTGATTGGAATATTTTTTCAACCTTCCACTTTCAGTCTGTGTAGGTGTTTTATTCTGAGGTGTGTCTCTTATAGGCAGTATATATGTGGGTCATGTTTTCTTATCTGCTCAACCACTCTATAACTTCTGATTGGAGCATTTAATCCATTAACATTTAAGATTATTGATAGGTATTTATTCATTTCCCATCTTTGTACCTATGTTCTTCTCTCTCTTATTCTTTTTCTTCTTCTCAAAGCAGTCCCTTTAGCAACTCTTGCAGTGCTGGTTTGTTATAGGTGTGTTCTTTCATCCTTATTTTGCCTGGGAAACTCCTTATTTTACCTTCCATTTTAATTGAGAGCCTTGCTAGATACAGTTGTCCTGGTTGCAGGCCTTAGCTTTTCATTACTTGGAATATTTTCTGCTATTGCCTTCTGGCATATAGTGTTTCCATTGAGAAATAAGCTAGTAGCCTTATCAGAATCAGAACTCCTTTGTATGTTACTTCCTTTTTGCCCCTTGCTGCCTTTCACTTTCTTCCTTGCCTTTAAAAATTTTAGTTATGATAAGTCTTGTAGTAGGCCTCTTTAGCTTCATCTTGATTGGAACCCTCTGTGCTTCCTGAACTTGCATGGATTTTCCACTCTCCAGGTAAGGGAAGTTTCTGTCTTTATTTTGTCAAACAGATTTTCTATCCCTTGTTCATTTTCTTCTTCAGGTATTCCTGTGATTCAAATGTTGTGTTTCATATTGTTCTGCAGTTCCCTTAAGGGCTTAAGGACTTAAAACATTGATCCCTTTATTACAACAAAGTGTCCCTGGAGGGACAGTAACAAAACACTTCAAAATACCATGACTATCTGCCAGGTGTTAAATACAAAGTCACTACAGTCAAGAACAAAGGGCCAAGTCATTTCAGGAAAATAAATGTTCAACATACAGAAGCAGAAATAAAACTATTATAATATCTATCAAGTAAGTGTAATCTTCATATTAGGCAAAATTCCCAGAGTGTCAATGGAGAAGGGGCTGTTCCACAAGCTGCCTACAGGAACATCATAAAAGACCTAGGAGCAGCTTCTTCGGGAGCTGCATTACATGCCAGACCACTGTCAACTAATTTGTGGGGGATTTGAACCAGTTTCCAAAGATTTCAGATGAATCAAGAATATTCTGTAACAAATTACTTCAACCTAATAGTGAAGTGTGTCTTTGAAAAACTAACATCCACTTCTCTGAACTGCCACATGACTGTCCGAATGTCTATTTATATGGTGTTTTCCACCAACCCTGAGTGAAACTGAAAGGGGCTGTGTATCATTTTCCAAAGAGCCACAGAACCTAGCCAATTCTGGTATATCACCCACACAAAGTAAATGTATAATTGATGAAAAAACTAATGCATGAGTGAAAAGACCTGTCAAGGCAGTAAAAATATAATTACAATAAGCATAGGTTGAGCTTATATTTTCAAACAAATCATCCATTATAAAAAAAGAACATGTTTGTAAGATAGTTTTGTTTATTGGAGACCTCACACACATGTTAAGGAGTTAATGAAGAAGTTTTTATGGACAAAGAAGAAGTTCTCATAAAAGGAAAATGAAAGAGGATGAAAGACAACCTCTGTGGTGGATATACTGTCTTCAGGAAATTTAAAATGTAGAACTAACAATGTTTTTACAATGACTATTTTTTTCACATGAGAAGAAAATATGAGTTGGTTTTCCATCAACATTTATCTTCTCTTTTCCCCACCCATTATTCCTGCAAAATGGGAACATTACATGGCAGAATGTCTCCTCAGAGATTAAAAAAAGAAATATCTGATTTTTTCAAATCAGTCCAAAGATTTGCTGTCCACCACAACAGTTCTTTTGGGACAGGATTAGACTAGCTCAACCACCACTGTGTGGGAGCTAAGTACAGAAGGTTAATAACAGAACGGCAATACATATCCAAGTGGAATGCTATGGGAATTCATCAGAAATGTCTACAATTATAGCTGGAGTACCTTGAAGCTTAGCTGAACCTATCCAGGGGTGGGGGGATGGCATCACTACTTACTAAATGAACAATGAAGTTGTCCTAAATACTCCTGGCTGCAGAGTAAAAGATATGTTCAGATTGTAACACAAGACAGCTGATGCTGAGTAAGCAAACTTTTTGATTGCTACCACAAACAGTAGCACACAGTACTTACTGTACCAGCTGTCCAGAGCAGAAGAGAATGTTTCCAGTTGTTACTGACCTCAAGGTGTTATCAGTTCTATATTGAATAGAGTGATGTGAGCATTAAACTAACATAGAAGAATATCATTCTTATACTTTTTAACCTCTCTACAGTGAATAAATGAAGCATATATTCACATATATCCCCTGATGGTTTTATGCAGTTAATTCAATATAAGCCATTATGAATTATATTAATCTTCTAAGCATGCTATTTTAGAACATTTGGAATTCATATTGAAATCTTTATTTCCATAATAAAAAAGCATATATTCATCATTCATCTAATGTTCATCATTATAAAAAGCCATGAATTGTGAAATCAAATTCTAAGAGCTTGTAGTGTTAACCTTTCCTTTTAAAAGGAAATGTGATACTAAACTTAAAATAAATCGGAGATTTGTAGTGCTTCTCTTTAGGATGATATAACACTATCTTTCATCAAAATGACTTATTCTAAGTGGATACTTTATGAAGGTGAAAATGCTTAAAATGTTTAATATATGTCATTGAACAGAATTTTGGTTAAGAATGATTGAATTTAGGCTGTGGTTATAATAGGGTGATAAATTTTATCACATAAAAATTCAAGTACATAGACAAAATTTTTAAAAGCATACTTTACAAACAAATACTATGGGTAAAAAGAATAACAATAAATTTTGAAACGTCTACCATAAAATGTTAATTTGTGTAAGTGTAATGTGAAGAGGAAGAACCCAAACTAAAAATCAGCAGAAAATAGAACAAATACTTTTTCAAAAACAGAGCACAACATTTGTAAAGATGGTCAATATTTTTTAAACTTTAATACAAACAAAAGTATAATAAGATGGCAGCAAGGGAGTAATGGTAAGTAACATACAAGAGAGCCCTGATAAGACTAGGAGCTGACTTGTCAACAGAAACAACACAAGCCAGAAGGGAATGGCAAGAAATGTTCCAAGTAATAATAAAAAAAAAGGCCTGCAACCAAGACTACTCTACCAAGAAAGGCTCTCAATTAAAATGTAAGGAGAAATAATGAGGTACCAAGACCAAAGAAGGCTACAAGAATATACCTTCACCAAACCAGCGTGGAAAGGTATGCTTAAGGGACTGCTGGAAGAAGCTGAAGACAAAGTGAGAGAAGAGCACAGGTACAAAGGGGGAAATGGCAATGAATAAACACCTATCAATAATATCCTTATATGTAAATAGATTAAATGCTCCAATCAAAAGATACTGGGTAGCTGAATGGATAAGAAAACATGATCCACACATATGTTTCCTACAAGAGAGCCACCTCAAAACAAAAGACCTAGAAAGATTGAAAGCAAAGGTTTGGAAAAAATACTCCAAGCAAACAGAAATGAAAAAAAGAAAAACCAGAGTTGCAATACTTATATAAGACGAAATATACTTCAAAACGAAGTCTACAAAAAGAGACATAGAAGGACACTTCATAATATTCAAGGGAAGAATCCATTAAGAAGAAATACATATGGTAAATATATATGCACCCAACATAGATCACCCAAATATAATGAAAATCTTGAAAGATTGAAGAAATATATAGAGAGCAAAACACTTATAATAGGGTATTTTAACACCCAACTGTCAACAATGGATAGATCTTCATATATATATATATATATATATATATATATATATATATATATATGGATGTTGTGAACTGACTATCTATCTATCCACACACGTATACATTTATATTTATATATTTATATTTATATCTATATTTATTTATATTTATAAAACATTTCATCTCAAAGAAACAAAATACACATTCTTTTCAAATGCATAAGGTACAGTTTCAAAGACAGAGCAAAGGATAGGGCACAAAACAAGACTAAACAGATTCCAGAAAACTGAAATCATATAGATGATTTTCTCAGACCACAAGGGCTTGAAACTGGTACAAAACTCAAGAAAAAAACTAAAAAACACTCAAACTGTTTAATAGCATCCTATTAAACAATAAATGGGTGAAGAATGATATCAAGAAAGAAATCAAAAAGTTTCTGGAAGCAAGTGAAAATGAACACACAGAAGTTCAGAAGGACACAGTGAAGGCAGTCCTGAAAGGAAAATTTATGGCAATACTGACCTACCTAAATATATAGAAACATTTCAGGTAAACAACCTAACCCTACATCTCCAAGAACTAGAGGAACACCTACGAAGCCCAAAGTGAGTGGAAGAACAAAAATAATGAAGATCAGAGTAGAATTAAATAGCATAGAGACTAAAAGAACAATGAAAAGGATCACTAAATTCAGGAGTTGGTTCTTTGAAAATATAAACAAAATCAGGAAGGCTTTAAGCAGACTCAACAAGAAAAAAAGAGAGAGGACCCAAATAACTAAAATCAGAAATGAAAAAGGAGAAATTGCAAATGACACCACAGAAATACAAATGATTGTAAATTACTATGAACAATTATATGCGAAGAAATTTGAAAACCTGGATGAAATGGACAAATTGCTAGAAACACATAATCTTCCAAAACTAAACCAAGAAGAAGGAGAAAGCCTCAACAGACAGATAACAGCTAGTAAAATTGCAGCAGTAATAAAAACTCCCGGCACACAAAAGCCCAGGACTGGACAGTTTCACAGGAGAATTTTACAAAACATTTAAGGAAGAGCCAACCAGTATCCTTCCCAGGTGAGTCCCAAAATATCCAAGAAGAAGGAAGACTCCCAAACTCTTTTTATTAGCATTATCCTAATTCCAAAACCAGATAAAGAAATAACAAAGAAAGAAAACTACAGGCTAATATAGCTGATGAATGTAGACACAAAAATCCTTAACAAAATATTCACAAACACCCAGCAATACATTAAAAAGATCATACACTATGAACAAGTGGGATTCATCCCAGGAATGCAAGGGTGTTACAATATTTGTAAGTTATAAATGTAATGCATCCCATAAACAAAAGGGGAGACAAAAAATCACACAATCACATCACTAAAGGCAGAGAAAGCATTTGATAAGGTACAGCACCTACTTATGTAAAAAATAACACTCAACAAAGTTGGTATGGAGGGACCATAACTTAGCATAATAAAAGCTACCTACAAAAAAGGAATCACCACTTCATACCCTGTAGGCAAACACTATATGCTTTCCCAATTAGATTTGGAACAAGACAAGGGTATCAACCCCACCCCCGCTTCTATCCAACATAGTATTGTAAGTTCTAGCCACAGCAATCAGACAAGAAAAATAAAAGGCATCCCAATTGTTAAGAAAGAGGTAAAATTGTCATTGTTTGCAAATGACATAAGAGTTTTCATAGAAAATCCTAGAGACTCCACCCAAAACTACTTGACCTAATAAGTGAATTTGGCAAAACAGTGAGATACCAGTCAATATTCAGAAACCAAAGACATTTTTATACACTAACAACAAAGGATCACAATTAGAAATCAGGAAAAATATCCCATTTGATATAGCAATAATAAAAATAAAATACATTGGAATAAACTTTACTAAGGAGGTGAAAGACCTATACTCAGAAAACTACAGAACACTGAAGAAAGAAATTAAACAAGACACAAAGAAATGAAAGCATATGCTGTATTCATGGATTGGAAGAATCAACATCATCAAAATGTTCATATTAACCAAAGCAATTTATAGATTCAATGTAATCCTTATTAAAATACCAATGACAATTCACAGATATGTAACAAACATTTCAAAAATGTATATGGAACCATAAATGACCCTGGATAGCTTCAGCAATTTTGAGAAAGAAACACAAAGTAGGAGGGATCAGACTACATGACAGCAAATTATATTACAAGGCCATTGTAATCAAAACAGTCTGATACTGGCATAAAAACAGACACATAGATCAATGGAGCATAATACAGAGCCCAGAAATAAACTCATGTCTCTATGGTCAATTAACATTCAACAAAGTGGGCAGAGCACAAAATGGAATAAAAATAATCTCTTCAATAAATAGTATTGGGAGGTCTGGACAGCTACATGCAAAAAAAATGAAACTCAACCACAAATATATCATACATAAAAATAAAATAAAAATGGATAAGAAATTTAAATATGTCATTCCACCTAAAAATTCCTAGAGGAAATGTAGGCAGGAAAATCTCAGACATTCCATGCAGCAATATTTTCAGATATGTCCCCCAGAGCAAGGGACATAAAGTTAAAAATAAACCAATAGGACTTCATCAAAATAAAAAGCTTCTACTGGGCTACAGAAAATGCCAGCACAAAGAGGGCTAGGATCAAAGGGGGGGAGTGGGGATGGCTGGGGTGGGAGGTTTGGGGGGAGAAATGCTGAGAATTGTACTTGAACTACAATAAATTTTTTAAAAAGAAAAAGAAACAAACAAAATAAAAGGGAACCAACTGTATGGGAAAACATGTTTTCCAATGACACTTTGGACAAGGGATTTTTCTCCAAAATACATAAAGAACGCATAGGACTGAACACCTGGAAAACCAACAATCCAGTTAAAAAATGGACATAGGACTTAACAGACACTTCTCCAAGGATGACATACAGAGGGCCCAGGGACATATGAAAGGATCCTTGGCATCACTAGCTATCAGAGAGATGCAAATTAAAATCACAATGAGATACCACTTCACACCGCTGAGAATGGCCATCATAAACAAATCAACAAATAGGTACTGGCAAGGCTGTGGGGTATAGGGAATCCTAGTATACGGTTGATGGGAATGTAGACTGTATACCACTGTGGAAAATATTATGGAATTTCCTCAGGAAAAACAAAAATGAAACTCTTTTTTTACCCAGTAATTCCAATGTTGGGAGTATACCCTAAGAGTCCTGAAACACCAATTCAAAAGAATCTATGCACCCCAATGTTCATATCAGTACAATTTATAGTAGCCTGATGCTGGAAATAGCCTAAGTGCCCATCAGTAAATAAGTGGATCAAAATACTATGGTACATTTTCACAATGGAATACACAGCAGAAAGAAGGAACTCCTACCCTTCACAGTACCATGGATGGAACTATACAGCATAAATTATGCTACATGTAATAAACCAGGTGGTGAAAGACAAATACCATATGGTATAACCTACAAGTGGAACCTAAGAAACAAAACAAATAAGAAAGAAAAATAGAACCAGATTCATGGAAATAAAGAACAAACTCAAAGTAATCAGAGGGGAAGAGGGAGGGGGTTAATGGGCAAAGAAAGGATAAGGTTTTCAAGGAACATATATAAAGGACCCATGGACAAAGACAGGGAGGATTGAATGTGGGAGTTGGGTGTAGGAGAGTAATGAGGGAAAATGGAGACAATGATAATGAGCAATAAAAATAAACTTTAAAAATGTCTTAAGTGCTCATAGTATAATATTTGAATTAATCATGCTATGTTAATCACACCTCTGTTTTTCTATGCTTTTATCATTTAGTAGCCATGATGTTTGGGTAACATAAAACTAAAAGGTCTCTTCTTTCATTTTCATTGTTACTAATTTATTATTATAATATTAATAACAATAATTATACCCTATTATTACTAAGGAGATATTCTATTCAAGGCATCATGATGGGTGCTTAGCATGAATTCTCTCATTCTCATTATGATATATCTCTAGCTAAAAATCACATATTAGCATGTATCATTGACTAATATAATACATGCCCACCAAACATTCTATATATATTCTTTCATTTAGTATTCATAGCTATCACCCTGACTGGTGTGTTCTAGTGGATTGAGTAATGGCCTGCAAACCAAAGGGTTGGCCATTCGATTCCCAGTCAGGACAAATGTCTGGGTTGCAGGTCAGGTCTCCAGTAGGGGGCACATTAGGCAACCACATGTTGATGTTTCTCTCCCTCTGTTTCTCCTCCTTTCCCCTCTGTATAAAAAGTAAATAAATTAATAAAATATTTAAAAATTCAAAAATAATATTCTGAACTATCCTATGAAATTGATTCTCTAATTTACTTCATTTTATAGTTGAAAAAATGGAGCATAGATAAATTCATTTACATTCCCTATGTCACATATTTAGCAAAAAAGCTCAATTAAAGCCTAGGTCTATCTCATACCAGAGAAAGGTCAATTTCACACACAAAATATTTTTATTCCTAAAAGTAATATACATGTATATAAATATATTGCAAGAGTGAAGATTGTAGGAGACCATTCTGCATGGTGTGGGCCCAGCTCCCACTCGGAGATGCACAGGACCCATGCCCATGGACAGGTTCTCCTGTGGGGAATCAGGCCTGCATTGTACCTAGGCCACTTTGAGACTCGCTTTTGCTAAAACTCCCTTGCCCTGAATTGAGACAGCAAGTGCTTACTGTAACTTCCTAAAATCCATGCTAAAAGTCTCCAGTATGGAATGTAACCAGTTCAACCACTTTTCCCTTTTCATCTGTAAGTATCCTTCTTCTGTAATGTGATTAGTGGCATCGGCTCCTTTGTTTTCTGTAAAAGGTAACTACCTAAAGCAAACCTGTGCATAGTAAATGAGGACCATCATGTAAAGTGTGCCCCAAAAAAGAAATAAAGGCCTGTCATGGTGGAGTCCATGGTTTTTTCTCCCCTTGAGAGAAAGGCCATGCTGTCCCTTTTTCTCCACAGAACTCAGTAGTCCATGTGAATTTCTCATATCTCGTCCACAATATGGCGGACCCCACAAGCCGGGGTCCACATCAGAAGATGAGAGTAAAATAAAAATCAAAAGCTTTGACTCTCATTTTTTCCCCACTGGTGTGCATTGTCATGCCAGAAACCTACACACACGTACACATATCTATGTCACAAATAAGCTTACTAAGTATTGTTACAGAACAAGACCCAAGGTGGGGGACGATATACTATTATCAAAAGGACCCCCCAGGTTCGTTACATCTGCTGCCTTAGGAAAGACATTTCCCAACGCCAGAGATTTGTGAAAAGGAAAGGAAATCTTTATTTAATGTTATACAGACTTAAAGTAGTGACCTAATGTCTTCGTTAAGGTATCAAAGTCCTTTAGGATACCCACAGACACCCACAGTGTTTCCTTCTCCCCCTGCCCTTAATTCAGAGTACCATAACTCAGGAAAAGAAGCGAATATCTGGGATCCTGGCTCCTGACACCATCAGTTGTGTCACCATCCAGGCAGAATCTCTAATTAATCCAAAGCCATGTGGCACCTTCTCATGGCCTACTGTCAAGAGTCTTTCACCTGTCTTCCAGGCAAAGTCTCTCCTGCTTCCCAGGCTACTCAGTGAAAGGAAGCACCCCAAAGCCCATTGTCCTCTTCTACCAGAGCTGCAGGGGTCTGCACTCTGGCCAAACCATGTGGATCGCTCCCTTTTCACCAAAGCTGTGAGGGGGTCTCCACTCTGCCAAACCCATGGCTCTCCCTGGCAAAGCTGCAGGGGGATGGGGGTGGTTTCCACTCTGCCAAAGCTGAGTGGCAGCTCTCTGCTAAAGCTGCATGGTGATTCTCCCTCACAGGGCTGCAGGAGTCTCCCTACTCTGGCCAAAGCTGCATTGGTTCTCCCGCACTGCCACAGCCACATGGTGATTCCCCACTCTGCAGAGCTGTGGGGATGGGGAGGTCACCACTCTGGTAAAATCGTGTGGATCTCCTTTTTCACCAAAACTGTGGGGGTCTGCACTCTGGCCAAACCATGTGGCTCTCTCTAGCAAAGCCATGAGGGGGTCTCCACTCTGCCAAAGCCATATGGCTCCCCTCCACCCGGTGTCTGCTGTGTCTGGGTTTAAATCACCATGCCGATCTTGCTCTGCAGCCCCATTTCTGAATCCTCCCACAATCAATCACACTTGCCAGCACTCCCATATCCTTCCAGCTTTACTGGGCTGCCACAGTGAATCTAGGCAGATGTGGCCCCCTGGCATGGAGCTAATCATCTCCAAGCTCTCATGCAGGGGGAGGTTCCTTCCAGTTACATCTTGGGTAGAAGTCACTCCCTTCTCCCTGGCTCAAAACATGGCCACAACTATTTAACATATCTGTGCAACCAGTTAAAAGTTATAGATATATTAAATGACCATGCCAGAGGTTAGCTGCAAAGCTGTTGCTATGCACAACAGCTCTCAATGGCCCTGTTCCATTTGTCCCTTCCCTCAGCTCACACCTGAGGGGGGGGAAGGGGTGAGGACATCTTATATATCTTTCTAATATTTCCTGGACACCCTGAGTTGTGGGCCCCATTCCAAATCCCTATTTGGCCCCCACCCCTTAGCTGCACTGTTTCAATCCCTCCTTTCAGAAATACAACCACTGTATAATCATATAAAGGAAAATGGACAAAGGTCTCATCTTCTTGTAACTACTTCTGGCTGGACATGGACATCGTCTTACCTACCTTGGGCCAGGGGTACCCTGAAAGGGGGAGTGCAGCATGGAGTGAGTCCTCCCTGTAACGGGAAGGACCTTACAGAATCCCCATCAATTGGCTGTCACCAGGAAGTCACAGGCTTAGTGTCCAAAGGCTGGTATCACTGGACAGTTGGCATTCTGGTTAGGTCATATTCTGGAGGTGACAGATTTGGAAAAAGAGTTGGAAGCACAATTAACTCATAACTACTAAATAATGAAGGCAGGGACTTAGGTAAAGAATGGCTTATCTAAAGGAAGGTATACAAGGCATTCTACACCTATCCAAAACCCTTGTGCCCACTATACTTCACTTGAGGTGAGGGGATATATTCCCCTTTTCCTCCTTTCAGAATTCTGAGCCCTTTCCAAGCCATCCAGACAGAAAAGGGAAAATCAATTCTAAAGTGAATCCCACAGACTGCCCCAACCCTTCACCAACCCAACCACTTAGTTCAGCCAAAACGTTGAGTTTCAGGGGATGATGATGAAGATGGGCTCCTTAAGTGAGGCCTATATTGCAACCAGTCTCTCAGGTAATGAGACCATAGGCACATGCCCTATGAAAACAAAAGAAACACAGGTTAATTCACACAACAATCCCCAACCAGTTTCTGTGCCTGTGAGACTGTCTTTTGGGAAGACATTCAGTTGCAAGGTCCTTCCTGCAATGACATTTAACAACGTCAAATTAACAGGTCCTTTGCACCTGTAAATTGTACTTCTTTGGTGATATTACAAACCTGGTTTCAACTTTCATATGAAAACAAATTTTCAAGACAGTTAGCTGTGCCATTCTGATGTTCAATACTGAGCATTGTGATTTTCCTTAAGCCACAATTTTTCTCCTTAAGATCACCCTCATTGTTATTACAGGGACTACTTTGGGTCCCACTTTTAATTTTGACTGTTCATTTGCATAAATACACCAAGAGCAGCCTGGATCACTTATGATCTTTAAGTCTACTTTGCTGGAACTCACACAGGGAGCCTTTAGATTGACTTCTCAGTCTGCCTCTCAGGGCACAGAAGCAGAGCCACACATCTGCCTTCTGGCTTTGCCTGTACCAGTTGTTTCTCCGAAACCCTTGAGGCTTCTATTGTGCCTAAAGGTTCCTTTTTAGCCATCTTTCAGGAAAGCAACTTTTGTTCCTTCCCTGGAAAGACTGCTATGAACTGCACAACCAAACAAAGTACCCGGCTTTTTCTTGTGGGCTTATGCTAGTTTTGCAAGTCAATCCCAGTTCCTCAGGGCTTTCTGGTAATGAGCAGAACCTATACATGCCTCCCTCAGGTGTGATATTCCAGTCAAAGTCTTGGTTAACAAAACCACTATTAATGACTGGTGTTATTGGACTCATGCAAAGAAACCTCATGTCATGATTCACTCCTTCAGAATGCCAAATTCTGGAGGGATCAGGTAGGAAGAAAAAATACAAAGTGTGATGGAATGTCTTTTTCCTTGTTCATTTTCTTACAGAGTATGAAGATCTAACCTTTTCTGGAATTCTCAATTTCCTTTTCAGAGCAGATACAGAGCAAAATCCAAAATGGAGTTCCAGAGAGAGACATTCTCTTATACCAAGGCATCCATTGGTGCCTGCAGAGATATGCTTTTTCAGGTCCGGTCTCTTGGCAGAGACATACTCCTTTACCTCAGGCTGAAACACTCATCAGTCTGAGCTGACCTTCCTGGGTCCTGAGCAGCAAAGGCATTCTCCCAAACCAGTTACAGGTGACCTTTTCTAGGTCTTACAGGCTACCTTAACAGATCTTCAAGTACAGAGGGTTTCTGATCAGAAACAAAACCAATGGTAGAGACATGCTCCTTTCCCACAAAACCAGAAAATTAAGTAGTTGAGGTTTCCTTTCCTCCAGTTTTAAAACTGTCACATCCTTTATACATATTTTTACCCATCCAGATTTAACCATCATTCACTTTCAATCCCTGTTCCTTTCCAACACTGGGAAGGACTATACTTAAACTCAGTACTTAAACTCAGTATGTGGCACCCAAAAGTCCCTAGCACTGTTTCAGTATGTTCAACAAATTGTTTTCCTCATTACTTAATATATTTACAACATTATTCTACACATCTCTCTACCTTTATCTGTATCCCTATCTCTGTCTGTAATCTCTATCTATCTCTATTCTGTCTCCATATCTGTATTGTCAGTTATGGAAGGGCTTCAGTAAAAGGTGACATTGAATCAAATATTTGAAGAAGGTGAGGAGAGAGCCATGAGTAAATCTTGGGGCAGAATTATCAGAAAGAATGAATAGCAAGTGCAGCATCACTGAGAATGGAACATGTGAGCATATACCAGGTACAACAAGGTCAATATGGTGCAGGAGAGGAGCAGTTAGAAGGAAGTGAGTTTTGAAATGTGAGGATCCTGATTGAGAAGGGTCTTACAGGCTACTATAAGGACTTTGACTTGCCTTATGTAAAGAGAGTAAATTTTGGGTGTTTTAAGCCCATGAGTAGCATACCTGCTTTTGTTGTATGTCATCTTTCTGGATGCCATGTTACGTATGCCATGTAAGAGGCATGGCAGGAATCAGGAACACTTGTTATGAAGCTATTGGAATCAACCCAGACAGAGGTCATATTGTCTTGTATCCATGTAGAATTGGCAAGTGAATGAGGACTGGTACATTTCTGGATATATTTTATAGAACCAGAGACCAGAAGGTTGGAGGTTATGAAAAAACAAATCAAAATGATGCCAAGGTATTTGGCCTAAGCAACTAAAACAAGGATCAAATGGCAGTGAGAAAGCCAAGTTTGTAAGAAGTAAGATTAGCATTCAGTCTGCGGCATGTTAAATTTCACAAATACATTAGACATCCAAGTGGTGATGTTATTAGGACACTGAAGATCAAGGGAGAAGACTGATCCAGATATACAAATCCAGGCATCATTTGTACATAGATTTTACCAGTTAAAGTCTTGAAAATGTATTATATGATAAAAGAAGTATACAGAAATAAAAGAGAACTGAGATTATATATGTAAATATTTTGTTTATTTATTAACTTGGTTTATAGTATTTTTCCTAAGCTTTAAATACTACATCTGCATTTCCTAAAGGTATATTTTTTTTTTATTTCCATTTACAACAAACAGAAGCAGCAGCCATGGCAAAAAACTGAAGCTCAAAGGTATGAAGTAATGTCCCCAAAGCTTAAGAACTAATAGGTTGCCAGGCCTGGATTGATTGGCCTCTCTGTGTTCTTGTTCTAAAGCCCAAGCTTTTCTTTCTGACCAAGTGTATCCTTATAGGACTATTTTTTTTTAACACTTGGGAAGAAAATGTGGCTTACTTTGACCAAATAATATTCAATTATAAAAGAATAGATTTTCTGAGCTACACGTATGTTTGGTGCTCCTGTATTATTTTTTGTAATTCAAATGTTATTTTAATTACATACAAATAATTTGTTTTAATTTCAGGTGTACAATGTAGTGGTTAGACAATCATATACTTTACATAATGTTTCATCTCCCTCGATATTTCCAGTACCCAGCTGTAACATACATAATTATTATAATATTATTGAATATATCCTCTATGCTGTACTTTATATCCCCATGAACTAACAATTTGTTACTTATAAAATATTTCAATCCCCCAACCTTTCTGTTAGATTTTTGTTGGCACCTTAACATAGTGTATCTGAGATTCACATTGAGATTCAATAATATTGTTTAGCCTTGGCTGGTGTTGCTCAATGGATTGAGCAATGGACTGCAAACCAAAGGATCAGGAGTTCGATTCCCAGTAGGGCACATGTCTCGGTTGTGGGCCAGGACATCAGTAGGGGGCTCTCAACAGATAACCACACATTGAGGTTTCTCTCCATCTTTCTCCTTACCTTTCCCTCTCTAATAATAAATACATAAAATCTTTAAAAAATAATATTGTTTACTGTGTTCCAGACACAAGTTGGGCCTTTTAACATTCATTAATTTAAATTACAATGAATTTTCCTTCCATTGTGCAGTGAATAGAGGGGACAGGTGTCAAACATAGACCTCTAATAGTCATATTCATAGCATAATTAATTCCACAAGATGTAAATTTTTCCCTACCATGAACTTGACAAGGCCCAACCTTTAATTTAGTTAGAAAGCTCAAGTTTCCTCCTTTGTGTGCCTTATAGGCATATCTATAAAATCCATGATGTACCTCTCATATGTTCTGGAACACTATTTTGTTCAATAAATACATCAATCCAAGTTAACTGACTTGCCCAAGTTCACACATAAATTTGTATTGCTGTGACAGTTACAGACCCTGTACTTGTCTTCTGGCTCTAGGTCATGAGTCTATTCTCTTGGCAAAGTTATTTCTGTAGTTTTCAGGATTTGAAGTACACACTTTAACTTTTGTAGAAAATATCACTTGAAGGTTATAAAGGCCATGCTACAATATCTCAGCCTGTTGCAAACATTATCTTCTAGCAGGCATATTAAGTAAAACTTGCCACATGTGTTGGGGAGTTGGGGCCTGGTTCATGAGTATCTGCTTTGCTGTGGCCCTGACTGAGGTGAGCATATTGTTTCTGGGTAATAAATTAGATAATTGCCTTACATCTGTCTTATGATGGGACTAATGTGTTGCCCAGGAGGAAAATACTAAATTACTAAAGATGTGCTTAACCCATTCACACAGTGGTAGACTGGCCAAGCTTCTTTTATGAGGACTTAGGGAGATTAAATAGCATTACAAAAAAATGAACAATTGGAATTCCCTACAGGAACAATTTGGCACACAAGAGAATGTTATCTCAATGTAATAGCATTTATTGAGCATCTAGAGAGCAAAAAAGAACATCATAGGCTCATAATTTTTTTGTAAGTTTAAATAAACCCTCAATTATGAAGCCATTTTCTTAACCTGCCTTGTTTATCTAAGGTAACAATTGATATAAAAATGGGTATGCTTCAGTGTTGAGATTTATAATCATTGGTTTTGAAAACTGACTATCCTGTGTCAAATTATTTTATTCCTTTGGACATTTATTTTAATTAAATTTTTCTTCAAACTTGAATGTAGTGTATATTTAATGTTAATGGTTCCTCATCAGTCCTTTGGCTATTGCAACAAATCTAAAAGATTCCCATTTGCTGTTACACTTCATCTAGCTGAAATCCCATGCCTTTTAAGTTATCAGTGAAGAATTAAATTCATCATTTTACAATGCAAAAAATCTGTAAAATTTAAGAACAATAATTATTTTGACAACAGTATGATTTCAATTTGAGCTAATTTTAATCTACTGAGAACTAGGAGGGTGGTGTGAATTATGCCATCATATATGAGATGATAACTTAAATGCCTGCAGTTAAAAATATGAGTATGTTGTCCTGGCAGTGTGGCTCAGTTGTTTGAAGTGCCATCCCATAGACCAAAACATTGCAGGTTTGATCCCCCATAGGGCACATACTTAGGTTGCAATTTCAATTCCTGGTTGGGTTGCATGTAGGAGGCAACTGATCTATGTTTCTCTCCCACAGCAGTGTCTCTCCCTCCCTCTCTCTGTTTCTATCTCTGTCTCTTTCTCTCCCCCTTCCGCTCCCTCTAAAAATCAATAAACACATAGAGTGAGGGTTTTTTTTTTAAATGAGTGTAGTAATTACTCTAAATGGATACTTATTTCTTCAAAATAAAGTATCCAGTATAAAAAAAAAAAAGTATCATATACACAGGATTTAAACTACTAAAGGCATGATTTAATGTTTTTATAAAAATAAAGAGCAAAGTTTAAAAGAAATATCATCTCTAGCTGTAGGAAATTCAGAATAATAATGAAAAAATACTACTTCATTTATCTATAATATAAAATTGTATAATGGAGCCATATAAGTATGTTATAAAGCATTGATTATTCAATCTCTTCATTGTAGAAATATAAAGTAAATTGAATATAAAGTAAATTAAAAATATTGTAGTGCAATAACAGTAAATATAAAGTAAATATAAAATATTGTAGTGCAATAACAATAGTAGAACTTATAATAATATAATAGCTGCAACTGAAACTTACTGAGCATGTATTGATGCCACAGGTACTGCTATAAGCACATTACATTAACTTATTTCATCCTCTTGCAATGCTATGAAGTCAATACCATAAGGAAAACATATTCTTTTGATTCCATAACTTGATCCAATTATTTATTTGATAGTTGTAGGATTATTATGTGTATAGATATTTGTTTTCATCTTAAGTCTGAAGTACTTGAAGTACCTGCTGGCCCAAGGAGTTTGCTTTACTTGAGCAAAGAAACTTATGGTGAGAATCAAGAAACATGTAATATGACAAAGGAAGTTCAACCTCATGATAAAAAAAATTTTTAAATCTTAGAAATAATAAAAAAAATTCCAAAAGGAATTTACTAAAGTTGCAGAATACAAAATCAATTTTTAAAATAAAGTTGTACATATAAACACTAACAATGAGTGATCAGAAAGGAAAATAAAGAAAACAATTTCACTATTGCATCAAACAGAATAAAATACTTAGAAATAAGTATTTAACAAAGAAGATAAAAAGTCTATACACTAACAATTATAAGACACTATGAAAGAAAATAAATAAAAGACATGTAAATGGATATTTTGTGTTCATGGATTGGAAGAATGATAGAGTAAGGATTTATATCCTGTCCAAAGTTATCTATAGATTCAACACAATCTCTATCAAAATTTCAATGGGATTTTGCTCATAAATAGAAAAAAAATAATCCAGGAATTTCTTGTGAACCACAAGATATCCCAAGTAGTCAAGAAATCTTGAGGAAAAAGAAAAATAAAGGAAAAATTAAACCTGGGATCATTATGCTTTATTTTCAAATTATATTTTTCAATAAAAGTTGACATTGAATATCACGTTATATGTGTTTTAGGTATATAAGATGTAATGTAGTTCTTGACTCTTTTGTCATATATTAATTGAGAATATAGGCATAGGTTTATTTCTGGACACATTATCCCATTCCATCAACCAATGTGTTTATTTTATGCAGTTTATGCAGTTTTTATCGGTATATTCTTGTAGTATAGCTTGATATTAGGTAACAAGATAACTCCAATTTTGCGATTCTTTCTTGAGATTGCTATAGCTATTTGAGGTGATTTGTGCTTCTATTTAAATTTTTGGATTATTTTTCTTTTTCAATGAGAAATAGCATTGGTGCAAGTATAGAAATAGTATTGAACTATATATTGCTTTTGATAGTATGGATATTTTAATTATGTTATTTTTAAATACCTCATGAGAACAGTATATCTTGTCTTCTGGAAGTCTGCTCTCTTTTTATATAATGTGTTTTTAATTGTGTTCAAGCACAGTTCTCTCCGTTTTCCCACCACCACAACCCCTTCCCCACCCATCCCCATCTTGAATCCTCAAAACTACCCCCTTTGGCTTTGTTTTGTATACTTTATAAATGTTCCCTGATGCCCCTTCCCCTGTATTCCTCCATTATCCCTCCCCCTTGCTCCACTATGGTTGTTGTCAGTTAGTTCTTTATTTCCATGTCTCTGGTTATATTTTGCTTGCTTCTTTGTTTTGTTGATTTGTTTTCACCTATATGTGAGATCATATGATATTTTTCTTTCAAAGCCTGCCTTTTTTCATGCAGCATAATGCTCTCTAGTTCCACCCATACTGTTGAAAAGGGTAGGAGCTCCTTCTTTCTTTCTGCTGCATGAAATTCCATTGTGTAAGTGAACCACAGTTTTTGATCCACTCATTTACTGATGGCATTTAGGTTGCTTCCAAAACTTGGCTATTGTGAATTGTGCTGCTATGAACATTGAGGTGCATGGGATCTTTTAAATTGGTGTTTCAGGACCCTTAGAGTATACTCCCAGCAGTGGCTCATGGCTCTCTGGTGGTGGTCATGGATGTGCGCCACTGGGGCAGTGGACATGGGCGCGCAGCCTCTGCTGCCATGGTGGCTTGGGTGTGGGTGTAGCCTTGGGGCTGGCTGGGCTGGTCACACACCTCTGGGGAAGCAATGGTGGTTGGCTGCTGCTGCAGCAGCAGGTGTGGGCATGCACCCTCCACTGCTAAAGCAGTGGGGGCAGGAATACAGATGTAGTGACATCTGGTGCAGCCCCTGTAGCTGTGGGCATGGGTGTGCATCCTCCACTGCTGTGGCCAGGGCTGATGCTGTGGTGCTGTGGGGGCACAGTGGAGGGAGGTGGGGGCAGTCACTGTGGGAGAACTCCCTAAACAGCCAAGTAGATCCTCTTTTTTTGAACAAATTCTTCCTGTTAAAGCTTGCCACTCTAAACAAGCACCCAGCCTCTCTCACAGCCAAACTCTCCAACCAGATGGGAGACTATCTGGGTCAGGGTCTGCCATGACCCAGCTCTCCTCCCTTCTCCTGGCTTCACTTGGCTATCCAATTTCTCTGGTAATGACCCTGCCAACATCCACAGTCTCAGCAGGGAGACAATGCCTCTGTGCATTTGTCACTTTGTCTTCATTCCCCCCAGGGACTTCAAGCATCCAAGTCCAATCTGGTGCTGCTCTATCTTCCCTATTTGGCAGGGGAGGGAGCCATTGCTCTGGCTCTCTTCCAAGAATCCTGTGGCAGTCCTGGCAGGTGCCAGGCAGGAGCTGCAGACACCCTAGTCCCCCACATTGGTTCCAATACCTTATCATCCCAAAGCAATCTCATTACCATCTGAAATTTCAATGTCCTCTATTATTTTTTGGCTTCCAACCTTCATATATGCTGGGATACCAGGGGCTATTCACTCTGTTCCTCAGAAAATATGCTAGAGTGTTCCACCTATGTGCAGTGGGAAGTGGACTCTGCTCCCACCTATCTCACCACCATCTTTATTTTACTTTCTGTTTCAACCTAATACTATACACTTCCTTTCACTTACTCCATTCTGCTTTCTCCCTTCTCAATTTTATTTATTAAGTGAATTTTACTTTCTCTTTAAGTATTTCTCCAGACCCAACTCTCATAGTGTTCTTCCCTCTGCACTCTTAAAATAATTTTTCTTTCAGTAGGTCATCTCATATTTGCTTTCCATTCTTATAATAGTCTCAATCTCTTTATAAACACAGGTCCATTTTCTGTTGATAGTGGCAGTGCATTGGAAGTTATTTTTGCAGGTCTGAGTTTGTTTCCCGGGCTTTGTAGTTTTTGTTCTGGCAGCACCTAAACAACAGCACACAAGATATAAGAGGCAGAGTGACTCTCAGTCAATCAGCTGGAGGGAAGGAACAACCAAAGAAAAACCCAATAGCAATCAAAACCCAATTAAATCCAGATAGCCAACAGGGCATCCCGAGAGCTCAGTTCAGATGATCAAGGAGATTGCAACACTGGATATCACAAGCCTCCTACCATAGAAGTTTATACCACAAAGTCAGGAATTTAAAACAGATCAATTTAAGAAGGAGTATCAAACAGATGTCTCACAAATAATAGGAAGACAAAGAAACAATCCCCAATCAAAAGGAAAGGAGGAATCCTAAGAAACAGTGCTAACTGAAATAAAGGAAGTCAACTATCAAATATTGAATTCAAAACAATGATTATAAAGTAGTTCAAAGACCTGAGTGAGAATTACCAAAAAGTAGAGAAAAGCTAGAAGGAACTTATTATGAATCACATCAGCATGGAACCACATCTTCTTCTAAAAGGACAGAGAAACTTTCAACAAGACCCAAGAGGAAAATAAAAAAGACAACTTCTGAATTGAAGAACAAAGTAGAAGGACTCAAAAACAGGCTAGATGGAGGAGGGGATGGAATCAATGAGTTGGAGGAAAAGGTAGAAAAAACTCCCAGAAAGAGCAATAAAAGGAAAAAAGAATGAAGATGGGTTAAGGAAAATGTGGGACAATGTGAAATGTAATAATAATATTGGTATAATAGGGTTACCAAAAGGAGAAGAGGAGCAAGGGATAGAAATCCTGTTTGAAAAGTAATGATTAGAAAATGTCCCTAATTTCATGAGAAAAAAATGCCATGCAAGTCCCTGAAACACAGAGGGTCCCATTCAAGAGGAACCCAAAGAGGCCCATTCCAAGACACATCATAATTAAAATGGCAAAATTTAAAGACAAAGAAAGAATCTTAAAGGATTCAAGGGAGAAACAGAAAGTAACATACAAAGGATCTCCAGTAAGGCTAGCAGCTCACTTCTCAAGAAAAAAATTGAAAGCTTCAAGAGAATGACAAATATTCCAAGTAATAAAAGCAAAGGCCTGCAACCAAGACTACTCTACCCTGAAATATGCTCTCAGATAAAATGGAAGGTGAAATGAGTTTCCCAAAGAAAACACTAAAAGAATACTCCTTCACCAAACCAGCATTACAAGACATGAAAAATGAACTGCTTTGAGAAGCTGAAGAAAAAGAGTGAGAGAGAGAGGAACGCAGGTACAAAGGGGGAAAATGACAATGAATAAACAAGCATCTACCAATAGTAATCTTAAATGTAAAAAGAATTAAATGCTTCAGTCAAAAGAAATAGGGTAGTTGAATGGAAAAGAAAGCATGACCTGAACACATGCTGCCTACAAAAGATCCAGCCAGACAAAGGGTCTACACACACTGAGAGTGAAGGGTTGGGAATAAAAAAATACTCCAAGAAAATAGAAAGGAAAAAATAGCTTGAGTAACATTACTTAATGTCAAACAAAATAGACTTCAAAACAAAAGCAATAAAAAGAGACACTGAAGGACACTTCATAGTACGCAAGGGAAGAATTCAAGAAAACGTAAACATTGTAAACATACATGCACCAACATAGAAGCACCCAAATATATAGGGGAAATCTAAGTGGACTTCAAGAAAGAAAAAGACAGCAACACACTTATAATAAGGGGTTTTAACACCCCACTGTCAACAATGGATAGATCTTCCAAACAAAATATCAACAAGGATATTGTGGAACTCAGCAACACACTAAATCAAATTAACTGATGTATATAGAACTTTCATCCCAAAAAATCAAAACACACATCCTTTTCAAATGCATAAGGAATATTTTCAAAGATAGACCACAGGATAGGACAGAAAACCAGCCTCAACAAATTCAAGAAAACTGAAATAATATCAAGCATTTCCTTGGATTGTAAGGGCTTAAAACTAGAAGCCAACCTCAAGGAAAAAATAGAACAAACAAAAAAATCAAACTCATTGAGATTGAATAGCATACCATTAAGCAATTAATGGGTTAATAAAGAGATCAAGGAAAAAATAAAAAAAAAAGTTTCTGGAAACAAGTGAAAATGAACAGCAGTCCAAAACCTATGGGACATAGAGAAGGAAGTCCGGAGAGAGAAGTTGGTAACAGAATTACCTGAAAAAGAAACATTTGAAATAAACAACCTAACCATACATATACAAGAAAAGGAGAAATAACAAACAAAATCCAGAGTGAGTAGAAGAAAGGAAATAATCAGGATCAGAGCAGAAATAAATGACATAGAGACTAAAAGAAGAACTCATATTATCAATAAATCCAGGAGCTGGTTCTTTGAAAACATAAACAGAATCTATCCTAGCTAGTGTAGCTCAGTGTGTTGAGTGCTGGCCTGCAAGTCAAAAAGGTCACTGGTTCAATTCCCAGTCACAGTAAATGCCTGGGTTTTGGACCGGTACCCCAGTAGGGGGCAAGCAAGAGACAACCACACATTGACGTTTCTCTCCCTCTCCTCCTTTCCCCTCTGTCTAAAAATAAATAAGTGAAATGCTGAAAAAAAAAGGAAAATAGTCAATATCACTAATCATCAGAAAAATGCAAATTAAAACCACAATGAGATATTACCTTACTCTTGTCAGAATGCTATCAACATTAAATCGCCAAATAAGTGTTGCTGAAATTGTAGAGAAAGGGGAACTCTCATGCACTATTGTTGGGGACGCACATTGGTATAGCTACCATGGAAAGCAATAGGCAGTTACCTTTAAAAAATAAAAATGGAACTGCCTTATTGTAACAGTTTGGAGGAACCCCCAGGAAATGGTAAGGGGAGGAAAAGAACCAAAAACTGCTCATGCATACATTATCGATGCTACTGGAATGACACATGCATGACTCAGCAGAAGAGAAGCATGAATGGCTGATCTTGGAGCTAAGGAGGTGCTTAGAGGGGAAGGAGTATTGTTCCACCTAATATTTCAGCACAGGGGATTATGAGAACTGTATTTAAAAGTGGAGTGTGTAGAAAATGCATGTGTTTTTCTCTGCCCTCTGCTGGCTGGTTCATCAGCAACTGGGTGTTCAGGCTCATGAAACTGGAGGACTTTGGGGAAACATGGCATCCAGGAGTATTCCCCATAACCCTCCCTGAAAGCTCCAAGACCTGTCCAGCAAGAACCACTGTGGGCACCAGGCTGGTAAGAGGAGAGGGGACACCCATGCATCTCCTACTGGTGGTAAGGTGGAGGAAGCAATTAGTAGCTGCCACCAACTCACTGACTGGGCCTTTCTCTGCCAAGGTTCCCATCAGTGGCAGCCACCACCCACCATCTGACTCCCTCCCATCAGGGAGTGCAGCAAGGCAGTTTCCATTGCTGCAGTTCTGCCTGCTCCAACCCAGGGAGGGCCTCAGACTCATCATATCAATGTGCAGGACAGGGCTTAGTGGAACTATATGTGCTGGTCCTGGCAGCTGCATGGCCAGGTGACAAGACCTGTGCCTGTCCCCTGCACAAGGAGCAGCAACAACACTTAAAACTGGCACTTTGCTACATGAGTTCCAGACACACAGTTGCACCAGAGTGCAGCAGCCAGAGGAAGAGGACAGTGCACCATGAGTAGGATGCCTGGATGCATTGATTGAAGCCAAACCATAACTGGAAACAAGCTAAGCCACTAAAATTTTTAAATGATGGTGCCTTTGGGTGGGAGAAGAGGTTCCTGGTGCAACCTTGAACTGAGTTAGCAGATAGTGGAGGGTGATTTTCTCTGAGACATTTTAAATGAAAGGGACTTTGAAGCAGAAATTTACCACTATTTCAACCTGTATATATTTTAAATAAAGGATAGTTTTCCTTTCCATTTCACACTGTCTCCAGAGTATTTCACTATGGGCAACACGCAGTAGGTTCCCATTGGCTATTCTGGATCAGCTTGAGGCTGAAGCTTAACAATATGACCCAGTGATTCCATAACTAGAGATTTATCCAAAGAAATGGGAAACAATAATTCAAATATATATATACATCTCTATGTTCATTGCAGCATTATCATTTTTATTGTTCAAATGCTGTTATTTCTATTTTCCCCTAACCACTCCCCACCACCCCACCCAGCCCTGTCTCACACCCTCAATCCTACTGACTTTGACTTTGTGCATCTGTCTTTTATATATGTTCCTTAGGAACCTTCCCCTATGTCCCCCTGTTATCCATCTCCCCCATCCCCTCTGGTTACTGTCAGTTTGTTCTTTGTCTCAATATCTCTGGTAATATTTTGCTTGCTTCTTTGTTTTGTTGATTAGGATCCACTTCTAGGTGAGATCATATGGTATTTATTTATATTTCACCACCAATATTATTTCACTTAACAGAATGCTCTCCAGTTTCATCCATGCAGTCACAAAAGGTAGGAACTCTTTCTTTCTTTCAGTTGGATAGTATGCCATTGTGTAAATGTACCATAGTTTTTTGATCCACTCATTTCCTGATGAGCACTTAGGTTGCTTCTAGCACAACTATTGTAAATTGTGCTGCTATGAACTTTGGGGTGCATAGGTACTTTTGAATTGGTGTTTCAGGATTCTTTGGGTATAATCCCAGCAGTTCAATTGCTGGGTCAAAAGGCAGTTGCATTTTCAGTTTTCTGAGGAAATTACATACTGTTTTCCACAGTGGCTGCACCAGTCTGCATTCCCACCAACGCTATCCTAGTGTTCTCTTTTCTCCAAAAACTCAAGATACTTATGGTTTGTTGATTTGGTTATGATGGCCATTCTCATGGGTGCGAAGTGGTATCTCATTCTGGTTTTAATGTGCATCTCTCTGATGGCTAGTGATGCTGAGAATCATTTCATATGTCTCTGGGCACTCTGTATGTCTTCCTTGGAAAAGCATCTGTTCACGTTCTTTGTCCAATGTTTAATTGGTTTGTTTGTCTTCTTGCAGTAGAGTAGTGTGTGTTCTTTAAATATTTTGGAGATCAAATTCTTGTCCAAGGTATAATTTGCAAATATATTTCCCCATAAGATTGGTTCCCTTTTCATTTTGCTGATATTTTCTTTGTCATGCAGAAGCTTTTTATTTTGATGAAATAGGATTTGTTTATTCTTTCCTTTATGCCCCTTGCTCTAAAGGACATATTGGTGAAAATATTGCTATGTGAAATTTTCCTGTATATGTTCTCCTCTAGGACTTTTATGGTGCCATTACTTATATTAAGTCTTTTGTCTGCCTTGAGTTTATTTTCATGTATGGCGTAAGTTGGTGGTCAAGATTCATTTTTTTACATGTAGTTGCCCACATCTCCCAACACCATTTGTTGAAGAGGTTATTCTTACTCCATTTTATGCTTTCACAAATATTAATTGACCATAGCGACTTGGGTTTAATTCTGGGTTTTCTATTATATTCCATTGGTATACATGTGTATATAGACACATGAAGATCTTATGCCACTATTTGTTCTTATACCAATATCAGACTGCTCTGATTACAGTGACCTTGTAATATAGTTTTATAGCAGATATTCTGATTACTCCTACTTTGTTCTACTACATCCAGGTTTCTATGGCTATTCAGGGTTGTTTATGGTCCCATTTAATTTTTTGAAATGTTTGTTCTATATCTGTGAATTAGGTCATTGTTATTTTAAAAAGGACTGCATTGAATTTATAAATTGCTTTGGATAGTATGGACATTTCAATGATGTTAATTCTTCTAACCCATGAACATGGCATATAATACCATTTATTTGTGTCATCCCTATTTGCTTTCTTCAGTGTTTTATATTTTTCTGAGTATAGTTCTTTTACCACCTTGGTTAGGTTTATTCCTACATACTTTATTTTTCTAGTTCCTATAGCAAATTGAATTTTTTCTTAATTTCTGTTTCTGATATTTCCTTGTTGGTATACAAAAATGTGGTTCATTTCTGAAGATTGGCATTGTATTCTACTATTTTGCTAAATTCACTTATTATGTTGATTAGATTTTTGGTGGAGTCTGTAAGGTTACCTGTGTAAACTATCCTGTCAGCTGCAAACAGTGACAATTTTACTTCCTATTTTCCAAATTGGATGGCTTTTATTTCTTTTTCTTGCCTGATTACTGTGGCTAGAACATCCAATACTATGTTGAATAGAAGTGGTAAAAGCAGATATCCTTGCCTTGTTATGGATCTCAGTTAGAAATCTTTTAGTTTTTGCCCCTTTGACTATAATGTTTGCAGTAGGTTTCTCCTTTATGGCCTTTATTATGTTGAGGTATGCTCCATCTATTCCCACTTCTTAGTGTGTTTTCCATAAATGGGTATTATACCTTATCAAATGCTTTCTGTGAATCTATTGTATGATCATGTGATTTTTGTATTTACTTCTGTTTATTTGAGTTACTATGTTTCTTGATTTGCATATGTACCGTTCCCTCCTGGAAAGAATCCCACTTGATCATAGTGTACAACCTTTCTAATTTATTTCTGTATGTGGTTTGAAAATTTATTGAGAACTTTAGCATCTATATTCATCAGCATTATTGGCCTATTGTTTTCTTTCTTCATTGCGATTTTATGTTTTTTATTTTTTTATTTAAATTGTAGTTCTTGTACAGTTTTCTATTTTTTACTCCCAATGCAGCCCTCCCCCCAGCCCTTCCCACCTCCTTCCCATTTCCACTCCCCTAGTTTTTATCCATCTGTCCTTTATACTTGTTCCTGTAAACCCTTCCTCTTTTCCCCTTAAATTCCTCCCCCACTCTCCCATCTGGTGACTGTCAGCCTGTTCTCAGTTTCAGTGTCTTTGGTTATATTATGCTTGTTTGTTTCTTTTGTTGAGTATGTTCCAGTTAAAGATGAGATCATATGGTATTTGTCCCTCACCTCCTGGCTTATTTCACTTAGCATAATGCTCTCCATTTCCATCCATGCTCTCCCAAAGGGTAGGAGCTCCTTCTTTCCCTCTGCTGAGTAGAATTATATTGTGTAAATATACCATAGATTTTTGATCCATTAATTTGCTATGGGCATCTAGGTTGCTTCCAGTGCTTGGCTATTGTAAATTTTACTGCTACGAACATTTGGGTGAATACATTCTTTTGAATTGGTGTTTCAGGGGTCTTAGGGTATAATCCCAGAAGTGCAATTGCTGGGTCAAAAGGTATTTCTATTTTTAGCTTTCTGAGGAAATTCCATACTGTTTTCCACAGTGGCTGCACCAGTCTGTACTCTCACCAACAGTGCACTCAGGTTCCCTTTTCTCCACATCCTCTCCAACACTTGTTGTTTGTTGATTTGTTTATGATGATCATTCTCATTAATGTGAGGTGGTATCTCAATGTTAATTTAATTTGCATCTGTCTGATGGCTAGTGATGCTGAACATCTTTTCATATGTCTCTGGGCCCTCTCTATGCCCTCCTTGGAGAAGTGCCCTAGAGGAAATTATCAGCAGGAAAGTCTCAGACATTCCATGCAGCAACATCTTCACTGATATGTCCCCTAGCGAAGGTACATAAAGGAAAAAATAAACAAATGGGACCTCATCAAATTAAAAAAAAACTTCTGCCTGGCTAAAGTAAAGAGCATTAAAATGAAAAGAGAACCAACTATAGGGAAAATATATTTGCCATTGATGCCTCAGACAAAGGTTTGATCTCTAAATTATATAAAGAGCCCACATGACTCTATTCCAAAAAGAGAAAAAAATCAATTAAAAAATGGGCAAAAGTCTTGTACAGACACTTCTGCACCAATTAATATTATCATTTGATTTTTTCTTTCCTTTTGTTTATGTGATGTAATATGTGATTTTTGTATGTTGCACCATCCTTTCAAACCTTGGATAAATCCCACTTGAACATGGTATATGATCTTCTTAATGCATTGTTGGATGCAGTTTGTGAATATATTGTTGAGGATTTTAGCATCTATGTTCACCAGAGATATTGGCCTATAGTTGTCTTTCTTTGTTTTGTCTTTATCTGGTTTTAGAATTAGGATGATTCTGGCTTCATAAAATGAGTTTGGGAGTCCTACCTCTTCTTGGATTTTTTGTAATAGTCTGTAAAGCATAGGGGTTAGCCATTTCTAAAGTATTTTGTAAACTTCTCCTGTGAAGCCATCTTGTCAAGGGCTTTTGTGTGTTGGAAGTTTTTGATTACTGCTTTGATTTCATCAGCTGTTATCAGGGTTTTCAGGTTTCCTGATTCTTCTTCATTCACTAGTTGCTAGATTATATTTTTCTAGAAATTATTCATTTTACCTAGGTTTTCAATTTTTTTGGCATATATATCTTTGTAGTAATTTCTTACAATCCTTTGTATTTCTGTGGTATCAGTTGTAATCTCCCCTCTGTCATTTCTGATTGTGTTTATTTGGGTGTTCTCTTTTTTTACCTTGATGAGTCTGCTTAAAGGCTTATTGATTTTGTTTATCTTTTCAAAGAACAAGCTCTTGAATTTATTGATCCTTAGAATTGTTCTTTTAGTCTCTATGTCATTTAATTATACCCTGGTCTTGCTTATTTCAGTCCTTCTCCTTGCTCTGGGCTTTGTTTGTTGTTGTGCCTCCACTTCTTGTAAGATATAGGGTAGGTTTTTATTTGAAATGTTTCTATCTTTTTAAGTAAGCCTGTATCACTATAAACTTCCCTCTCAGGTATGCCTTTGTCATGTTCCATATGTTTTGGGTTGTTGCAAGTTTATTTTTATTTCTTTCCAAAAACTTTTTGATTTCTTCCTTGATCTCATTCTTAATGCATTCATTGTTTAATATTATGCTATTCAATATCCATGAATTTGAATGTTTTTGAGTTTTTTTCTTGAGTTTTGTTTCTAGTTTCATGCCCTCATTTTGCGAGATGATGCTGGATATTGTTTCAATTTTCTTGAATTTGTTGAGGTTTGTTTTGTGTCCTGTTTTTTGGTCTATCTTTGAAAATGTTCCATGAGCATTTGAAGAGAATGTGTATTTTTCTTATTTGTAATGAAACAAATATAACATATTTGGAATGTAACATATATGGAATATAACATACATTTTATATATATATATATATATATATATATATATATATATATACACATATATATATATATTCTGTTAAATTCATTTGACCAAAGGCCTTATTCAATGCCACAATATCTTTATTGATATTTTGTTTCAAAGCTCTATCCATTTTTGCCAGTGGGGTGTTAAATTTTCCTAGTATAAGTGTTTTGCTATCTACATGTTTCTTGAAGTCCTCCAAGATTTTTCTTATATATATGGGTGCTCTTATTTATATAAGTTTACAATGTTCATGTATTCTTCATGAATAGTTTCCTAGAGTATTAAAAAGTGTCCTTCAGTGCCTCTTTTAATATCTTTTTGGTTTTTAAAGTCTATTTTGTCTGATATGAATATTGCTACCCCAACTTCTTTTCCTGTACACTTGCTTGGAATATTTCTTTCCAACCCTTCACTTTCAGCCTGTGTAGGTCTTTTATTCTTAGATGGATCTCTTGTAGGCAGCATATACGCAGGTCAAGTTTTCTTAGCCATTCAGTTACCTTATGTCTTTTGATTGGAGTGTTTAATTGGTTAACATTTAAGGTTATTTTTGAGAGGTATTTGTTCATTTTTCCCCTTTCTACCTTTGTTCTTTTCTCTCTCAATCTTTTCCTTTCTCTTCCTAAGGCAGTCCCTTTAGCAAAATTTGCAGTTGTTGTTTGGTGGAATTGCTTCCTTTTAGCCTTCTTTTGTCTGCAAATCTCTTAGTTTCACCTTCCATTATAATTGAGAGCCACACTAGGTAGAGTTGTCTTGGTTGCAAGCCTTTGCTTTTAATTACTTGGAATATCTCTTGACATTCTGTCTTGGCTTGCAGTGTTTCTGTTCTGAAATCGGCTAGTAGTCTTATAGGAGCTCCTTTGTATGCTACTTCTTGTTTCTCCCTTGCTGCTTGAAGATTTTCTCTCTCTTTAGAACTTGGCATTTTAATTATGATGTGTCCTGGGGTAGGCCTTTTTGGGTTCATCTTGATAGGAACACTGTGTTTCCTGAACTTGAATGTTTTTTCCCCTGTCTATTTTCAGAGAGTTTTCGGTCATTATTTTCTTCAAACATGGTTTCTATCCCTTGCTCCTTTTCTTCATCTGCTGCTATTCCTATGATTCAAATGTTGTTGCATTTCATGTTGCCTTGCAGTTTCATTAAGATATCTTAATTTTTTTAGCCTTTTTTTTTCATGCAGTGGCTCTACCTGGGCATTTTTTTCTACCTTGTCTTACAGCTCACTAATTAGGTCCTCTGTTTCATCCAGCCTGCTTGTAATTCCTTCTAGTGTGCATTTTATTTCAGAAATTGTATTCTTTATTTCTTTCTGGTTCTTCTTTATAGTTTCTACTTCCTTTATCATACTGTTGTAATTGTTACTCAGTTCCTTATAGTTGTATGTGAGTACCTTAAACATCTTTGTACAGATTCTTTTAAATTCTATATCTGATAGTTTGTTTTCTTCCACTTCATTTAGTTCTTTTAGTGGGAAGTGTTCCATTCCTTTCTATTACAAGTTATTTGTCTCCCTATTTTGGGTGACTCTATTTATTTTTTTCTGTGATTCTCAGTGCTCTCATTTACTAGCTGTCTTTGTAGGGTGAACATCTATGGTGTTAATTCTATGGGATTCAGAGGTATGACCTCTTATATCTCCTTGTCTGTATGCTGTAGAGTTATCCTTTTTTCTGTTTGTATGGGCTCTCTTGTTTTATTTAGTTTTACCTGTTGGTGGCTCCTTTGTTGGTGGGTTCTCTCCTCTACCAGGTTTAATACTATGCACAACTATCACCTTATATTATATGTGTTCAAATTGGGCAAAGACAAAATGGATTATGACAGTGGGAGAGTAGTGTATGAGATTTAAAGTACCAACAGCTAGAAACAGATAGGAGATACTTTGGAGAAGCACAGCAATAACTGTGTTGTTTCGTACAACTAGCCACTATTTATGAAAGGTGAAAGCATGAAAGCTCTTACTGGAGGGGAGAAGCATTATGAACTGACCTGAGAAAGCAGAACACTTTTGAATGATTAGTTGGTGAGATACAGTGAGTGAAAGGGATAGAAACATGGAATAGTGTACAAGAGAATAAAGTTAACCACAACAATAATAAAGGTCTAGAAGAGAGTGAAGTGAACAAAGAACAGTAAAGGGTGTTATATGGGATTTGGAGCAACAATAATATGGCAAGAAATATGTGATCTGAATAAAAGAATAAAAAGTAAAAGACTATGAGTGCTGTGTTATTAGCATAAGAGTGATGTGAAGGAAAAGAAATTAAAATGCAATATGAAAGAGAGCTCAAAGGAAAGCAGTGAAATGAAATCAAACAAAACACAGTAAATGGAGGAAGAGAAAGAAAAAGTAATAATTATAATAAATGATAATAATAACAAAAATAAAAATAATATAAAAATAAAGTGCAAGTTCTGTAGGATAGTAGAGTAAGTTTTATCTCAGTTTTTAGCACTAGCCTTCTGATCTTTCTCTGGATCTGTCTTTTGACCTTTCACTGCTCCAGGTCCTATTGTCTTACACTTGGAAGGAAACAAATAAAAAAAGCCTCCTGCTGACTTTAAACCCACCAAGTGAGCTATTCTGGTCTCCCTGGATGCTGCAGGCAGAGGGCTGCTCCACTTTGTTTTAGAGTCTCAGGCTGAAAGTTAATCAGAAACCAACTTTGTTCCTTAAATCAATCTCTGAGAAGAAAGGGAAAAAAATGAAAAGCACAAGGCTTATATGTTAGCAGGATGAATACTTTAAGTTTAATAAACAATAATTGCTTCCCAATTTATGTTTTCATTCCAAACTACTAACACTAAATCACAGTTGTCTTCATATTATATACAGTTATCTAAGAGTGCTTTAATAGTTGATATGGATCATGACTAATAAAATGCCATGATGAGGACAAAGGGGGCATATAGTGCCCCAAAGCCATAGTGTAAAAAATTGAAAAGTTTCAACCCGCTGTGCAGTGACACCAGAGTGTTAAAATAATAAACACAAATACACTTCTGTTTGAAGTTACTCTGTGGAATTTTGCACTACATTTGCAACATATACTTTCTTTCTAACACTCTATGATTTGACTAAGGAAGTGTTCACTTTACTGACAAACTTTATGCCATCAGAGATTCTATTCATGTTGCCTTCCACTATTTCATGAATAAAGAATTCTAGTTTTTTTAGTTGATTTTTGAATACAGTAGTTGCTAAACACATGATTCTGATTGTCCTAAATAATCCAAATACTGATAAATCAAATAAAATATCATATTTTACCTTTCATTTTGTAACAATCTATGATTTAACTTTTTTCTGAAAAGCCAGAATACTTCCACAATTCACTGTTTTCTGTATTCTAATTGCACAGTAATAAAAGAATAGTTTAACTAAGAGAACTACTTTTAAAATTTCATTTCAAACATAATGTAGTTTTTGATATAAAACATTTATTTGCATTCTTTCACATTCATGCACTTGGCTACTGTTAAAATTAGTTGCAAAGTAATTATACAGTTATAACCAATTACTTAATTTTAATAATAACAACTTTTGATTTAATGGAAATACATGACATCAAGAATATAGAAAGAGGAGTGATGTAAGTTGCCACTTGTTTTGTCCTTCCTGCCAGCAACAACAATTTAACATCATTCATGAACACAGATTCCTTTGTAAAAGCTGTTTGATCCAGCACCAGATATAAAAGGGTCAGGGAGAAATCTTGCCCCCCTGTGCATGGCATAATATACAAACAGATCTCAGTCTGGGCTCAGTGACCCATGGAAAAGGTCTAGATCTTCTTGGCCTGGTCCAGAAAGCCTTGGAGAATACTCACTTAGACAGTTATACAGAGACAATAGAGGCCTTGTGGAAATAAAGTTTCTAGAGATTAAGTCCCAGCACTTCATGATAGCAGAAATATGAATAAAAATGCATAGATATGTATTTATTGTTATTTATTATTCATGCTTGATCTTTTTTCTCCTTCTTAAACAATACCCTTTAATATTTCTTGTAATATTGATTTGTAATTAACTACTTTAGCTTTATCTTGTTTGGGAAGCTCTTTATCTTCAGTTTTAAATGATAGCTTTGCTGGGTAAAATAATCTTTGTTGTAGGCCCTTGCTTTTTATCATTTTGAATATTTTGTGACAATATTTTCTGGCCTGCAAAGTTTCTGTTGTGGTATCTCCTTGCACCTTATGAGAGCTCCTTTGTAGCTAATTCTTTCACTGCTTTTAAGATTTATCTTTTCAGTCTTAACCTTCGGAATGTAAATTATGATGTGTCATGGCGCAACTCTCTTTGCATTTATCTTGTTTAACATGCTCTCCCCTTTCTAGAATTATATGTCTATTTCCTTCCCCAAGTTAGAAAACTTGTATGTCATTTTTCCAAGTAGGTTTTCAATTCCTTGCTTCTTCTCTTCTCCTTCTGATACCCCAATGATGCAAATGTTGGTACTAGTCACAGAGTACCCATAAACAATCCCTATTTTTTCCATTTTGCTATTTTGAGCTGTTGTTTTTCTGTTATTTTATATGCCAAATTGCTGATTCTATTCTCTTCTTTATCTAATCTAGTGTCAATGCCTTTTATATATTCTTTATTTTAGTGATTGTATTCTTTAATTATGATTGGTCCTTTTTATGTATGTGTGTGTGTGTGTGTGTGTGTGTATATATATATATATATACACACACACACTTATGTTTTCTATTTCTTGAGGTTCTCACTGAGTTGATCTATTTATTCCCCAAGTTTTTTGAGCATTTTTATAACCTGCATTTGAACTCTGCATCTGGTAGATTCTTATCTACATTTTATTTACTTCTTTCTGGAGTTTTGTTCTATTGTTTTTCATTTGAAACATGTTCCTATGTTTCCTCACTTTAACTGCATTCTTTTATTTGTTTCTATATATTGCATAGAACTGTTATGTCTCCCAGTCTTGGCAGAGAGGCCATATGAAGTAGATGACCTCTGGGTCTCATTGGCACAGCCTTCCCAGTCACCCAAACTGGGTGCTACAGGGGCAGTTACCATATGTGCTGTGTGCACCCTTATGTTGTAGCCTTGATCGCTGTTGGCAGATCAATAGAAAGGATTGACCTCAGGCTGACCAGCAGCAAAGACCTGCTGAAACTACAGTGGAAGAGCTTGTATTCAGAGGCCCAACTCATGGACCAAGACTCCTTTCAATGGGTTCTTTTTGCCACCAAGTTTGTCCCTTGAGGGTTTTTGTTCATATATGTTTTTGGATGGTGCTCTGAAGCCATCCACTGAGAGTGCTAGACCTTTGGCCTCTTGAAAGGTCCAGGCCAAGATCAGATTCTGCTTGTCTGATATTCAGATGGCTGTCAGTTAAACTGTGTAAGGAGCAGCTCAGAATAAGCCAAGCTATGAACCAAGGTTGTCTGACTCTAGTACCAGGCTAGGAGCTGCTTAACAAAAAGTACTGGGCACATCAAGGCCAGATGCTTTTTGTTTAGAGTTTATAGACCTTTGAGAGATTTTAGAAAAATACACATTTAGAAACGTACATTTGCTCATGCAAATATAGGCCATTTGTATGTAAATGCCACTGGAAGAGGCTTGGATGATCCCCAAATCTGCATAGAGCAAGGTCTTAGTTAACCACCAGGGTGTGGGAAAGGGTGTTAACTAGATTGATGTATACTGCATAGTGAAGATTCAGCAAATAAACAATGGTCTTTGCCAACATTTCTGTATGGGAGAAAGTTGCCACTCCAGCCTTTCCCTGAAGGCAGACAATTCAGTTCTTCCTACATGTCTTTTGCAATTTTTGAGCTACTGTCCCAGTACTGGAACTCAAGCAAGTTAGCCTATCTTAGAATAAGTTTGTTCATGGGCTCTTTTAAGAAAAACACCTGGGACACCAGCTGCTCTACAGTTTCCCTCAGCCAAAAGCCCCTCTGGTTGTCATACATAGAAGTTATGGGAAATACTCATCCTGACTCTGGAGCACTGGGCTTGGGAAACTGGGACAACTAATTACTCAGGGGGGTATTTCCACCACTGAGATATAACTGCCAATTTTTAATTTAATTTTTTTAAATATAGTTTTCAGGTGCACAATTCTGTAATCCATTGTCTGTATATTCTGTTGTGTGTTCACCATCCCAAGTCAAGTCTCCTTCCACCACCAGTTATCCCCCTTTTACACTCTCCTACTTGTTCCCAACCCTCCTTTCCCTCTGGTTGTCTTTTTTTAAAATCCCTTTACTGTTTTCACCCAGCTCCCCAACCTCCCACACCTCTGAAAGCTGTCAATCTGTTTTCTGTCTCTATGAATGTGTTTCTAGTCAGTTTAATTTATTTTGTTCATTAGATACCACATATAATGAAATCATATGATCTATATCCTTCTCTGAAAGGCTTCTTTCACTTAGCAGAATGCTCTCAAGGTACATCCATGCTGTCACAATAGGTAAAGTTTCCTTTTTTTTATGACCAAATAGTATTATATTGTGTAACCATAGCTTTCTGATCCACTTATCTACTAATGGGCACTTGGGTTTCCTCCAAATTTTGATTATACTTAAAATGTATCTCTTCAATTTAATTCTGTAAATTCTCAACTACAAATTACATTCAGATTTTTTTGTATTAGTTTCAGATGTACATCATAGTGGTTATACGATCATATACTTTACAAAGTGTTCCCCCAAATATTTCCAGTACCCACCTAGCACCATACATAGTTATCATAGTATTATTGACTATATTACCTATGCTGTATTTTACATCCCCATGATGATTTTGTAACTACCAATCTGTACTTCTCAATCCCTTCATCTTTTTCATCCAGTCTCCCAAATTCCTCCTCTTGGTCAACAATTTGTATGTCTTCTATTTATGAAGCTGTTTCTGTTTTGTTTTTTCCATGATAGTATTGTTTAGGTTCCACATATAAGTGAAATCATGTAGTATTTGTCTTTTTCTGACTTGTTTCACTTACCATAATATCTTCTAGTTTCATTCATGCTATCACAAATGGATAGATTTCATTTTTATGACTGTGTAGTATTCCATTGTATATATGCATGACCTCTTCTTCAACCAGTCATCTGTTGATGGGCACATGGGTTGTTTCCACGCCTTGGCTTTTATAAATAATGTGGCAATGAACATAGGGGTGCATATATTCATTTGAATTAGTGTTTTTGTTGTGTTCGTATAAATCCCAAGAAGTAGAATAACTGGGTAATAAAGCAGTTCTATTTTTTTTTTTTTTTTTTTTAGGAAATGTCATACTGTTTTCCACAGTAGTTTCACCAATCTGAATTCCCACAAACAGTGTGTGAGTATTTTTTCTTCCATATCCTGCCTAACCCTTGTTGTTTATTTAATTTATTAATGATAGCCATTCCAACAGGTATAAAGTGATATTTGATTGTGGTTTTAATTTGCATTTCTCTTAAGATTATTGATATTGAGTATTTTTTCATTGTTTATTGGCCATCTGTATGTCTTCTTTGGAGAGATGTCTATTTATGTCTTTTGCCCATTTCTTTACCCTTGTGTGTGTGTGCGTGTGTGTGTGTGTTTTGGTGCTGGGTTATATGAGCTTTTTATAAACATTAAATAATAACCACTTATCATATCTATTATTGGCAAGTATATACATCCATTTAGTGGGTTGTCTTTTCATTCTTTTGTGATTGCAGCTATTGTGCAAAAACTTTTTAATTCTCTACAGTCCCATTTTTTTTTTTGCTTACCTTGTGCTTAGTGTTATTACTAAGAGAAATGCATAAGATTTTAATGCTTATGCTTCCTTCTAGGAGTTTTATGGTTTTGAGTGTCACATTCAAGCCTTTAATGTGTTTTTAGTTTATTCTTTTATATGGTGTAAAGAAATGGTATTTATTTCTTTTACAAATTTCCCCATAGCAATTATTGCTATGCCTCATTGTATTACTTAATTCTTTCATCAAATATTAATATACTGATGCATTTATTTCAAGACTCTCTATTCAGCTCAAATGATCCACATGTCTATTTTTAAATAATATTTGTTTACTTATTTATTTTTAAAATTTTAAAATTTTATTATTTTGATTGTATTTTTCCATTACCATTTATCTCCTTCATACACCCTTGCCCCTGCAATCACCACACTGTTGTACATGTGCAAGAGTCTTTTTTCTTTTTTGCTTAATCCTTCTACCCCCTAAACAACCCCAACAAGTGCTGTCATCCTGTTTTGAATGAGTATGTCTCCGTTCTGTTGTTAATTCAGTTTGTTCACTAGATTCCACATATGAGTGAAATAATATGGTATTTGTTTTTCTCTGACTTATTTCATTCAGAATAATATTCTCTAGGCCTAAACATGCTGTCAAAAATGGTAAATATTTCTTCTTTTTATAGTCAAGTATTAGTATAGTGTGTAAATTCCACAGTTGTTTTATCTATTCATCTGTTAATGGACATTTAGGCTACTTCCATATCTTGGCAATTGTAAATAATGTTGCAATGAACATAGATAAAGGTTTTGGTATTTTTTATTACTGTTTTGATTTTCTTAGTCATGATTATTCTGTTCAGAATGTCTTTTTTTTCTTGATTTAGTTTTTGAAGATTGTATGATATTAGGAATTTATATATTGTCCTAATTTGGTATTTACTTCATAATATTTCTTGTAATCCTTTGTATGCATGCAGTGTATTACTGATTTACTTTAATTTCTATTTTTATTGTTCAAGTAAAGTCTCCATTTTCACCTCACCTCAGCCCCCTGCCCCACTTATCCCCACCTCTCACCCTTGAACTCATTCACTTTGGCTTTGTCCATGTGCCTTGTATATTTGTTCCTTGATGGACCTTCCCCTATTGTCTCCCACTATTGCTCTATCCTGCCCCTCAGGTTACTGTCAATTTGTTCTTTACCTCAGGATTTCTCATTATATTTTTTCTGCTTTTTTGTTTGTTGATTAAGTTCCATTTATAGTTGAAATCATATGGTATTGTCTGTCACTGCCTGGTTTCTTTATTTATATAATGCTTTCCAGTTCTATCCATGCTGTCACAAAAGGAAGGAGTGCTTTTTTTTTTGTTTCTGCTGTGTAGCATTACTTGTGTAGATGTAATATAGTATTTTTATCCACTTATTTACTGGTGGGAATTTAGGTTACTTCCAAAAACTGGCTATTATAAATTGTGCTGCTATGAACATTGGGTTGCATAAGGTATTTTGAACAGGTGTTTTGGGATTCTTAGGGTATAATCCCAGCAGTGGAATTGCTGGGTCAAAAGGCATTTCCGTTATTATTTTTCTGAGGAAATTCCATACTATTTTCCACATTGGCTTCACCAGTCTATATTGCCAACAACAGTGTACCAGGGTTCCCTTTTCTCCCCAACTTCACCAGCACCCATTTCTTGATTTGTTTATCATGACCATTCTCACCTATGTGAATTGGTATATAAGTTTAGTTTTAATTTGCATCTCTGATGGCTAGTGATACTAAGCATCCTTTCATATATCTCTGGGCTCTCTCTATGTCTTCCTTGGAGAAGTGTCTGTTTAAGTACTTTCCTCATTTTTTATTTTTATTTTTTGTCTTCCTGGAGTGTACTCATGTGAGTTCTTTACATATTTTGGAGATCTAACCCTTGTTGGAGGTATCATTGGCAAATATATTTCCCATATGGTTGGTTCTCTTTTCATTTTGTTTATGCTTTCTTTGGCAATGCAGAAGATTTTTATTTTGATGGAGCCCCATATGTTTATTCTCCCCCTTTCATTCCTTGCTCTAGGGGACATATCAGAGAAAATATTGTTGTGTGGAATATCTGAGATTTTCCTGCCTACATTCTCCTCTAGGACTTTTATGGTGTATTGATACATATTGAAGTCTTTTATCCACCTAGACTTTATTTTTTGCGCATGCTGGAAGTTGGTGATCATGTTTCATTTTTTTTTTTTTTTTTTTTTTTGCATGTAGACATCCAAATCTTCCAACAGCATTTGTTGAAGAGGCTATTTTTACTCCATTTTATGCTTCTGCCCCCTTTGTTGAAAATTCATTGACCATGGAGAACTGGGATTATTTCTGGGCTCTCTATTCTATTCCATTGATACGTGTCTGTTCTTATTCCAGTTTTGATTATTTTGGCCTTGTAATGTAGTTTGATATCAGGTATTGTGACACCTCCTACCTTGTTCTCCTTTTTCAAAATTGCTTCAGCTATTGTCTGATTTTACTTCAGATCATATAAATCTTTCACCTTTTACAAAATTGCTTAAGCTATTCATGGTCTTTTATGGTTCCATGTAAATTTTTGAAGTGTTTTGTATATGTCTTTGAAATATGTCATTGGTATTTTAATACAGTTTGTGTTGAATGTATAAATTGCATTGGGGAGTATGGACATTTTGATGATGTTAATTCTTCTAGTCCATTAACGTGTTATAGCCTTCCATTTTTTGATGTCTTCCTTAATTTCTTTCTTCAGGTCTTTTGCCTCCTTTCTAAGGCTTATTTCTAGGTACATTATTTGTCTTTTTGCTATATCAAATGGAATTTTTTTTCCAGGTTTCTGTTTCTGATATCTTGGTGGTGGTGTACAAAAATGTCTTAATTTCTGAATATTGACTTTGTATCCCAATATTTTCCCAAGTTCACTTATTAGGTCAAGTAGTTTTTGGGTGGAGTCCACAGGATTTCCTAGTACACTATCATGTTATCTGCAAAAAATGACAGTTTTGCTTCCTCCTTTCCAATTTACATGTATTTATTTCATTTTCTCATCTAATCACTACAACTAAGACTTCCAATACTATGTTGAATACAAGTGGTGAAAGTGGACATCCTTGTTTTGTACCTGATCTTAGTGTTTGGAAAGCTCTTAATTTTTGCCCATTGAGTATGATGTTGGCTGTGGATTTCTAATTTATACCTTTTATTTTGAGGAACCTTCCCTCTACTCTCTCTTTGCTGAGTGTTTTCATCATAAACAAGTGCTGAACTTATCAAATGCTTTCCCTGCATGTATTGATATAGTCATGTGATTTTTGCCTTTCCTTTTGTTTATATGATGCATTATGTTTACTGATTGGAGAATATTGCAGCATCTTTGCTTCCTTGGGACAAACTTCACTTGATCATGCTGTATGATCTTTCTAATATAATGCTGCATGCAGCTTGCCAATATTTTATAGAGGGTTTTAGCATCTATATTCCTCACTGATATTTGCCTGTAATTATCTTTCTTTGCTGTGTTTTTATCTCCTTTTGCAATTAGGATGATTTTGGCTTTGTAAAAAGAATTTGGGGATTTTCTATCTTCTTGGATTTTTTGGAATAGTCTCAGAAGAATAAGGGTTAGCTCTTCCTTAAAGGTTTTGTAGAATTCTCCTGTGAAACCACCCCAACCAAGGATTGTGAGTGACAGGAGTTCTTTTATTACTCGTTCAATTTCATCAGCTTTCACAGGTCTGTTCAGGCTTTCTGCTTCTTCTTGAATGAAGAAATTGCAGAGATTATATTTTCTAGAAAGTAGTCCATTTCACCAGGGTTTCAAATTTCTTGGCATATATTTGTTCATAGTAATTTTTTACAAACCTTTGTATTTCTGTGATATTAGTTGTAATCTCTCCTCTTTCACCTCTCATTTTATTTTTTGGCTCTTATCTCTTATTTTCTTGATGTGTCTGTGTAAAGTCTTATCTATTTTGTTGATTTTTTAGAAGAACCATCTCCTGGATTTATTGATCCTTTGGATTGTTCTTTCAATAGCTATATTGTCTAATTATGCTCTGATCTTGGTTATTTCCTTCCTTCTACTTGCTCTGTGGTTTGATTGTTGGTGTTCCTCCAGTAGGTGTAGGGTTAGGTTGTTTACTTAAAATGTTTCTATATTTTTTAGGTATCACATGCATCACTATGAGCTTCCCTCTGAGGATTGCATTTGCTGTGACCCATAAGTTTTGGACTGTTTTATGTTCATTTTCATTTGTTTCTAGAAACATTTTGATTTCTTCTCTGATCTCATTATTAACCCATTCATTGTTTAATTACATGCTATTCAATCCTCATGAGTTTGAGTGCTTTTGAGTTTTTTCCTTGAGGTTGTTTTCCAGTTTCATGCCCTTGTCATCTGAGAAAATGCTTGATATGATTTCACTTTTCCTGAATTTGTTGAGGCTTGTTTCATGTCTTATCAGGTGGTCTATCTTTGAAAATGTTCCATGTGCATTTGAGAAGAATGTGCTTTTAGTTTCTTTGGGATGAAAGGTTCTATGTATATCATTAAGTCCATTTGGCCTGGGACATTGTTCAATGTCACAATATCCTTGTTGATATTTCGCTTTGAGTATCTATCTATTTTTGATAGTGTGGTGTTGAAATCTCCTATATAAGTGTGCTGTTGTCTATACATTACTTGAAGTTCTTCAAGACTTTGCTCATATATTTGTTTGCTCCTATGTTGGGTCCATATATGTTTATAATGTTTATGTCTTCTTGATGGATTCTTCCTTTGAGTATTATGAAATGTCTTTCTGTGTTTCATTTTAAAGCTTGTGTTTTAAAGTCTATTTTGTCTGATAGAAGTACTGCTTTCCTCCTCTTTTTTCCTGTCCATTTGCTTAGAAAAAATTTTTTTCCAACTCTTCACTTTCAGTCTATGGAGGTCTTTTGTTCTTAACTGTTTTTCTTATAGGCAACATATATGCAGGTCATGTTCTCTTATCCAATTAGCTACCCTATGTCTTTTCATTGGAGCATTTAATTCATTCACATTTAAGGTTGTTATTGATAGGTAGTTATTCATTTTTTCATTGTGTGCCTGTGTACTTCTCTCTCTCTTATTCCCTTCCTTCCTGTTCATATAGTATTCCCTTTACCATATCTTGTAATGCTGGTTTGGTGGAGGTTTATTCATTCAGTTTTCTTGGTCTAGGAAAATCCTTATTTTGCCTTCAATTTTAATCAAGAACATCTCTGGGTAGAGTGGTCTTGATTGCAGGCCTTGGCTTTTCTTTACTTAGAATATTTTTTTGCCACACTCTACAGGCTTGTAAAGTTTCTGTTCAGAAGTCAGCTGGTAGCTTTGCAGGAACTCCATTGCATGTTACTTCTTCTTTCTCCCCTTTTGCTTTTAAGATTATTTCTTTGTTTAAAACTTGGCATTTTAACTATGATGTGTCTTGTAATACGCCTCCTTGGGTTCATCATGACTGAGATCCGCTGTGCTTCTTGAAATCCCATGGTTATTTCCCCTCTTCAAGTTCAGAAAGTTTTCTGTCATTATTTTTTCAAACAGGTTTTCTATCCCACAGTCATTTTCTTCTCTGTCTGAGATTCCTATGATTCAAATGGTAAGTTTTATATTGTCTGGGGGTTACTTTAAGCATTCTTCATATTTGTTTATTCTTTTTTTAAGCAGATTCTCTGCTTGGGTATTTCTTTCTACTTTGTCTTACAGCTCACTAATTTGGTTCTTTCCTTAATCCAGCCTGCAGAGGCTGGATTTTCTATTTCCTTTTTTTCATACAGTTGTAGTTCCCACTTAGTTCTTTTACTTGTCTGTGAGTTCCTTGAGCATCCATACAACCATTCTTTTTAGATCTATAACTGATTGCTGGCTTGCCTATGTTTCATTTAGTTCTTTTCTTATTTCTAACTTTTTTATAGTTGATTCAGTACTGTTGTCTGCCTTTCCCCCCCAACCACTACCCCACACCCCAATTATCCCCACCTCCCTCTCGTGATTCCACCCACCTTGTTTTTTTCATGTGTCCTTTAAAGGTGTTCCTAAAAGCCCTTCTCTTCTTTCCATCCATTATCCCCTCCCACTTCCCCTCTAGTTACTGTCACATTATTCTTAATTTCAATGTCTCTGGTTATACTGTGCTTGCTCTTTTTTTCATTGATTAGGTTAAAGGTGAGATCATATGGTATTTGACTTATATCTCCTGGCTTATTTCACTTACAGTAATGCTCTACAGTTCCAACCATGCTTTGGCAAAGGGTAGGATCTCCTTCCTTCTTTCTGCTGCATAGTATTCCATAGTGTGAATGTACCATAGTTTGTTGATCCATTAATTTACTGATGGGCACTTAGGTGCTTCCAGCACTTGAATATTATAAATAATGCTGCTATGAACATTGGGGTGTATAGGTTCTTTTGGATTGGTATTACAGTGTTCTTAGGTTATAATCCCAGCAGTGCAATAGCTGGGTAAAAAGGCACTTCTGTTTTTAGTAGTCTGAAAAAAATTCCAACGTTTTTCCAGAATGGCTGCACCAATTTTCATTCCCACCAACAGTGCACTATGGTTCTGTTTTCTCCACAACCTCTAAAACACTTGTTGTTTATTGCTTTGTTTATGATGGCCATACTCACTGGTGTGAAGTGGTATCTCATTGTGGTTTTTATATGCATCTCCCTGATGGTTAGTGATGTTGAACATCTTTTCATATGTCTCTGGGCCCTCTGTATATCTTCCTTGGAAGAGTGTCTGTTCAAGTCTTTTTCACATTTTTTAAGTGGGTTGTTTGTCTTCCTGGAGTGGAGTCATGTGAGTTCTTTATATATTTTAAAGATCAAACCCTTGTCTGAGGTATCATTGGCAAATATGTTTCCCCATATAGTTGGTTCTTTTTTTTTTTATTTTAATGCTATTTTCTTTAGCCACGCAGTAGCTTTTAAATTTCATGAGGTCCCATTTATTTATTCTTTCCTTTATGTCCCTTATACTAGGGGATATATCAGTGAAAACCTTGATGAATGCAATGTCTTAGATTTTCCTGCCTATGTTTTCCTCGAGGATTTTTATGGTGCCACGACTTATATTTTAGTTTTTTATCCACTTTGAATTTATTTTGTGTGTTGTGTAATTTGGTGATCAAGTTTCTTTTTTTTCATGTACCTGTCCAGATCGCCCAACACCATGTGTTGAAGAGGCTGTTTTTATTTCATTTTATGCTTCTGCCCCCTTTGTTGAATATTAATTAACCATATAGACTTGGGTTTATTTCTGGGTTCTTTATTCTGTTCTGCTGTTCTTTGTGTCTATTCTTGTGCTAGTCCCAGGTTGTTTTGATTACAGTGGCCTTGTAATACAGTTGGATATCAGGTATTGTGATCCCTCCTATTTCTTCCTTTCTCAAAATTGCTGCAGCTATTTGGGGTCGTTTATGGTTCCATATAATTTTTTTATTGTTTGTTCTGTATCTGTGAAATATATCATTGATACTTTAATAGGAATTGTGTTGAATTTATAAATTGCTTTGGGTAATATGGACATTTTGTTGATATTAACTTTTCCAATCTATGAACATGGTACATGCTTCCATTTGTTTTTTCTTCCTTAGTTTCTTCATTGTTGTGTAGTTTTCTGAGTACAGGTCTTGTATCTCCTTGGTTATTTTTTATTCCTAGGTGCTGTATTTTTCTTGTAGGTATATGAAATGGGATGTTTTAAGGATTTCTGTTTCTGATATTTCATTGTTGGTGTAGAAAAGTGCCTTTGATTTCTGATTATTGACTTTGTTTCTGTCTGTTTTGCAAATTCACTTATTAAGTCACATACTTTTTTGGTGGAATGTATAGGATTTTCCATGCACATTATCATGTTTTCTGCAAGGCATGAGAGTTTTACTTCCTCTTTTCTTATTCTGGTGCCTTTTATTTATTTTTCTTGTTTTATTGTTGTGGCTATGAGTTCCAACACTATGTTGAATAGGAGTGGACATTGGCCATCTTTGTCATGTTCCTGATTTTAGTAGGACAGCTCCATTTTTTCCCATTGAATATGATGTTGGCTGTAGGTCTCTTGTATATGGCCTTTATCAGGGAAAGGAATGTTTCTTGTATTCCCACTTTGCTGAGTGTTTGTATAATTAATGGCTGCTGTACCTTATCAAATGCTTTTTAGCACGTATTGGTATGATCATGTGATTTTTGTCTTTTCTTTCATTTATGTGATATATTGCATTTATTGGTTTTTTAATATTGTACAATCCTTTCATCCCTGGGATGAATCCCATTGACCATGGTGTATGATCTTTTTTAATATATTTCTGAATGCAGATAGTCAATATTTCTGATTATTTTGGTATCTATGTTCATCTGCAATATGAGCCTGTAGTTTTCTTCCTGTGTTGTGTCTTCATCTGGTCTTTGAATTAAGATGTGGTGGCTTCATAAGAAGTCTTTGGGAATATTCCATCTTCTTGGGTTTTTTTGTACTAGTCTGTGAAGGATAGGGGTTAGCTTTTCCTGAAATTCTTTGTAAAATTCTCCTATGAAAGTGTCAGGTGCAGGGCTTTTGTGTGCCAGGAAGCTTTTGACTACTGGCACACAAAATGGTGCTCAATTTCATCAGTTTCTCTTGGTCTGTTCAGTCTATCTAATTCTTTATTCTCTTTTGGAAGATGATAACTTTTTAGCAATTTGTCTATTTCACCTAGGTTTTCAAATTTCTTGGCATATATTTCTTTGTAAAAATGTCTTACAATCCTTTACATTTCTGTAGTATGAGTTGTTATCTGTCTTCTTTCATTTCTGATTGTGTTCGTTTGGGTCCTCTCTGTCTTTTTTTTTCTTGATAAGTCTGATTAAAGGCTTGTCAATTATATCTTTTTGAAGCACAAGCTCCTGGATTTATTGATCATAAGAGTTGTGCTTTTAGTCTCTATGTCATTTAATGTCACTCTAATCTTGGTTATTTCCTTCCTTTTACTTCCTCTTTGCTATCTTTGTTGTTGTTCCTCCAGTTATTGTAGGTGTAGGGTCAGGTTGTTTATTTGAACTGTTTCTATCCTTCTTATATAGGCCTATATCACTATGAACTTCCCTGTCAGGTCTGCCTTTGCTGTGTTCCATAAGTTTTGTATTGTTGTAAGTTCACTTTCATTTGTTTCCTGAAACTACTTTATTTCTTCCTTGATCTCATTTTTTATTCATTTATTGTTTAGTAGCATGCTATTCAAGACACAAGTTTGAGTGTTTTGAGTTTTTTCCTTGAGATTGTTTTCTAGTTTCAGTCTTTGGTCATCAAAGAACGTGTTTGATATGTTTTCATTTTTCTCAAATTTGTTGAGGCTTGTTTTGTGTCCTATAATGTGGTCTATCTTTGAAAATTTTCTATCTGCCTTTGAAGAGAATGTGTGATTTTCTTATTTGGGAAGAAAGCTTCTACACATGTCTGTTAAGTCCATTTGATCTAGGATATTGTTCAATGCCTCAATATTTTTTTTATATTTTGTTTGGAAAATATATCAATTTCTGACAGTGAGGTATTAAAATCCCCTACTTTAATTGTGTGTTGACATCTTTCTTCAAGTCACCCAAGATTTTTCTTATATAATTGGGTGCTCCTATGTTTGGTGTATATATACTTATGATGTTTACATCTTCTTGATGGATTTTTCCTTCCTTGAGTATTTTGTAATGTCCTTCTGAGTCTCTTTTTATGGGCCTTGTTTTGAAGTCTATTTTGTCTAATATGAATATTGCCACCCTGGTTTTTATTTCATGTCCATTTGCTTGGATTTTTTTTTCTATCCCTTCACTTTCAGTCTATTTAGGTATTTTGTTCTGAGGCAGGTCTCTTGTAGGCAGTACATGTGTATGCCAAGTTATCTTATCCATTCAGCTAGTTTATGTCTTTTGGTTGGAGCATTTAATCCATTTACATTTAAGGTTATTATTGATACATACTTATTCATTTTATTTCCTTCGGACCTGTGATCCTGTGTCTCTTATTCTTTTTTCTTCCATGCGTTAAAGCATACCTTTTAGCATGTCTTGGTTTGGAAGAGGTGTGTTGTTTGAGGCTTCTTTTGTCTGGAAAACTCCTTATTTGACCTTGTATTTTAATTGAGAGCCTTTCTGGATAGAGTAGTCTTGGTTGTAGTCTTTGTTTTTTATGACTTGGAATATTTCTTGCCATTCTCTTCTGGCTTGGATAGCTTTCTTTGAGAAGTCAGCTACTAGTCTTATCAGGGCTCCCTTGTATGGTACTTCCTGTTTCTCCCTTGCTGCTTTCACAATTTTCTCTTTGTCATGGAATTTTGCCATTTTAATTATGATGTGTCTTGAAGTAGGCCTCTTTGGGTTCCTCTTGGTTGGGATGCTCTGTGTTTCCTGGATTTGTGTGACTTTTTCTCTCATCAAATTAGGGAAGTTTTCCATCATTACTTTTTCAAACAGGTTTTCTGTCCCTTGCTCTCCTTCTCCTTCTTTTATCCCTATTGTAGGGATATTTATTAATTTCATGTTGTACTGAAGTTTCTATAACACCTCTTTGCTCTTTCTCAGTCTTTTTTCCTTTTCTTGCTCTTTTTTGGGACTTTTTTTCTATCTTGTCTTCCAGCTTGCTGATTTGATCTTCTGCTTCATCTACCCTGCTTTTGATTCATTCTACTGTGTTCTTCAGTTCACAAATTGTATTCTGTGGGAAGTTTCATCCAGCAGAGCTCTCCCAGCCACTTTGAATGAGAAAATTCTACCAAGACATGATCTGCTTGGGGAGAAAATGCTGACCAGAGGTCTCAAGCCTATCTCTAAGTTGTGCTAGCATAGGGATGCATATCAAAGGAAGGAGGTACAGTTTACAGATAACAATTCTGGGATCATGGGTATCCATTTCAGTCAGGGTCTGATAGACAAGGTTATGCCATTGGCCACAAAACCTGGGGAAACAAATTTATTTTGTGCTTGGACTCTTAACATTTAAATTGAGGGTATTCTTAGCAAAGAAGGTTTCACAGGATTTAATGCATTCTTTCTCAGGCCTGAATGTCTCCTTACTGGGAACTGCTAGTTCTGCATCCCTGTTTGGGGGTTCAGAATGTCTCCTCACTGGGAACTGCACCACAAGCCTGCACCCCTGTTTGGCATTGTAACAGGCTTGATTCAGGTGGGGGAAGCAAGGCAGCCAAGAGATAGGGAGACATTTTACAGATAGTATGAGAACACAGACTATGATAAAGGCAAGGGGTTAGAGTCTTTTGTCCCTACTCCATAATATCCTAAGTCCTTCCTTGATGGTCCCTTCATGACTGTACCTGTCTTAGGTTGTTCCTCTTTGAGAAATTTGACCCATCATCTACTATCCTGGAATCTTCTGGGGGCCAAGTAGAATGAAGTAAAGAGGGGAGAGGCTGTTCACCTGCTGGGAGGATAAGTTTTGTCTCTTTATTGGCTTATGGTCCCAAAGTTCCCTAGCCATGGGGCCTTTTTGCCTGTCAGTAAGGTTGCATTTCCTAAAATCAGGCAGGATCATTCCCAATAGTATTCTTCATTTCCCCTTGATAGTCCTTGATAGTTTCTATTTCTTTTTTCATGTTTATATAGTTTGCATAGAGTTTATTGTCATTTCCCTGTAGATTTTGGTAATCCTCTGTGAGCTATTTGAGCTTCTTTATAACCATTCCTTTAAACTCAATATCTGATCATTGACTTGCCTCTATTTCATTTAACATTCTTTCTGAGGCTTCCTCCTTTCTCTTCTTTTGGGGTTTCTTTCTTTGTCTTCCCATTGTTTATGAGACTCTTCTTGTTAGCCTCTCCTTCTTACATCAATCTGTTCTCACTCCCTGGATTTGTGGTATGAACTTCTATAGTAGGAGACCTGTGAGATTCAGTGGTGTTTTCTCCTTGATCTGCTGAACTTGCTGGTCTTGAGCTGTTGTTTATATTTGCTCTCTAGATGTATTTGGGTTTTGATTGTTTTGGGGGTGTTTTATGGTGGATTCTCCCCTCCACCTGGTTAACTGAGGGTCACTCCACCCACCCATCACATCTTGTATGCTGTTGTACACATGTTGACATGTTGTGTTGAAGAAGGCTTCTCTGTCTGTCTGAGGTTTTGAGGCTTCTTTCTTGCTATTATTTAGTTGTTTGTTCTGAATAATTTCTCCACTGTTTAGTTATAATTCCAAATTGGTTCTGGGTGGTGGTTAGTGAGACTTTCACTCACTCCTCTGCCATCTTCCTTTATTATCTGTTGGTGATTCCTATGTTGGTGGGTTCTCTCTTCCAGCAGGTATACTAATGTTCACAGCTTCCACTTACTCTTTCATTGGATCAGTTGGAGGGGGAAGACAAAAATGGATTAAGACAGTGGGAGTGTATTCTATGGGATTTAAAGTACCAACCCATAGAGAAGAAATAGGAGATCCTTTCTATAAGTATAGTGATAACCATGATAGTTCACCCAACTAGCCACTTTTTAGAAAGGGTGAAAAGGAAAAAAAATCTCTTGTTAGAGCAGGGAAGGATTGTGAGTTGAATCCAGAGAACAGTTTGTGGGAGATCAGATTATGAGATATAGTGAGCATAAAGGATAGAAAATAGGCATAGTGTGTGAGACAATAGAGTTAACTACAACAGTAATAAAGGTCCAGAAGATAGTGAAAAGGGTTTAGATCTGGTTGGGGGTTTGCTGTGTGTAGTATTTACAATTTTATGGAACAATTATTTACAATAATCCTGGAATAACAATCATAACACAGAAACTATATGATCTGAATAAGAAGAATAGGAAGTACACAACCTGGAATAGTGTTCTACTGGAACACAAGTGAAGTAAAAGAAGGAAAATTAAAATACACTATGAAAGAGAGAACAAGGAAATCCAGTCAAACAATGCAATTAAACAAACAACTAAAATGAAAACTAAACAGAAAGAAGAGAAATAAAAAGTACTAATAAAATAAAAGAAGTAAAAAAATTAATAATAATACAAATAGCAATAACATGCAAGTTCCCTAAAATAGCAAAGTGATATTTGTCTTACTTTCTCTGTTGTTGAGATTAGCCTTGTGATCCCTCTTTAGAACTGACTCTGGTCCTTTCACAGCTCCAGGTCTTATTGGGAGGAAAAACTTGGGAGAAAAAAAAAAGGCCTCCTGCTGACTTTAAACTGGCTAAAGAAGTTGTGCTAGTCTTCCTGACTGCCCTAGGCTGAGGGACTTTGGCCTTTGTTTTTCTCCGTTCTTATGGTTTTGTGAAGATGGGGGCTAGGTCTGGACTGCAGTCTCACTGCCTGTCTGCACCAGGCCAGAGCCCGCAATCCATCAGTTGTGGTGTCCTTGAGGTACACTAATTAGGGGCAACTCATACACCACCTTGCTACTCTTTGCTGTCCTAGGTGCTAGGCACTCTCAAAGTCTCTTCAGGTTTGTTCTGAGTTAAGTCTTTCTGGAAACTGCTAACTCCCTGAGCCCTGATGCTCCCCTCTGTGTGGGGTACCTCCTCTTTCCTCTTAGCAAGCCAGCCCACCTGCACAGGGACAGGGTTGCTACCACGGCTGCTGTGGTGGTGGTAGGGACATGGCCACAGCCACTGGGGTGGTAGGGGAGGGTGTTCAGCTCTGGTTTCAGGGGCATATTTATGGTCAAGGCTGTGGCAGTACTGGTAGTGAGGGCACAGCCTCTGCCATTCAAGCACAGGGTCAGGGGTACATCTGCAGTTTTGTTGGCAGGGGTGGGGGCGTGGCTGAGGTTGTGGCTGAGGAGGCTGCAGATGCATGGCCAGGATTGTGGGGGTGGCTGTTTCAGGAGAGTTCCCTAGGTAGCCACCAAGAACCTTTTTTTTAAATCACAGTTTATTTTTTTCTTTTCTTTTTTATAAATTATTTTATTGTCTTTCACATGCAGTTGTCTATATTTCACCCCCACCACTCCCCCTAAACCCTGCCATCCTACCTCCCTCCCCTAATTCCACCCCCTTTGGTTTTATTTATGTGTCCTTTATAGTTGCTCCTGAAAACCCTCCCCCTATTATTCCCTCTGACCTCCCCTCTGTTACTGTCAGTTTGTTCTTAATTTTAATGTCTCTGCTTATATTTTGCTTGCTTGTTTGTTTTGTTGATTAGGTTCCACTTAAAGATGAGATCATGTGGTATTTGTCTTTCACTGCCTAGCTTATTTCACTTAGCATAATGGTCTCTTTTTGAATAAAATCCTCTTGTTCAAGCTTGCCACTCCTAGCAAGCACAGGGCCTGTCACACAGCCTAACTTTCCTACCAGACTGGAGACTTTCTGGGTCAGTGTCCATTATGGCCTAACTCTTCTCCCTTCTTCAGGTGTCACCCAGCTCCCCAGTTTCTCTGGTAATGACCCAGCCAGCATCCACAGTCTCAGGGGTGGAACACCTCCACTGTGTGTCTCCCACTTTGTCTTTGTTCTCCCCAGCAACTTCAAGCATTTAGGTCTGTTCTTGTGCTTCACTATCCTCTCTGCTTGGCAGGGGAGGGAGCTGTTGATTTGGCTCTCTTCCAAGGATACTTTGGTGGGCATTGGCAGACACTGGGCTGGTGGCTGCAGCAGCCCTGGTCCCCGTGCTGGTCCCAGGAAACTTATGCGCTTGTCCCAGAGCCTTTACCATTCCAAAGCAATCTCCTTACCACCTGTTTTTCAATGTTTCTACAATTTTGGCCTCTGAACTTCATGTATACTGAAATAACATTGGATATTCACTCTGTTCCTCAGAAGATCAGCTAGGTGTTCCACCTGTGCACAGGGGGAAGTAGGCTCCACTCTTACTTACCTTGCCACCATCTTTCTCCTCTCTCATTGAGATCTTATACTGGGGAGTCTTCGATTCCTTTTGATTGCAGGTTCTTTCTTTGTCTCCCCATTTTAGGTGACTTTTTTTGTTTGTTTCTGTGATTTCTGATGCTATGCTTTGCTAGCTGCCTTTGTAAGTGTCCTTTTATGGTAATACTCTGTGGGACTCAGTGGGTGGTTTCTTTGATCTTATTTGGGTGCTCTAGTGTTGCTGTTTTTTCATTTTAATAGGCTCTTTTATTGTACTTGGGTTTTACCCATTTGTGTCTCCTTTATTGGTGTGTTCTCTCCTCTAGTAGGTTTATTGGTATTCACAACTTCTACCCTATCTTGTATGTGATCTTGGGCAGAGCAAAGACAGAGTGGATTGACAGCAGGAAAGTATTCTATGGGATTTAAAGTACAAACAAGTGGATAACAAATAGGAGATCCTTTGGAGAACTACAGCAATACCCATGATATTTTCATTCAACTAGCCCCTTTTTCAATGTGAAAAAGAGATGTAACTCTTGTTAGAGGGGTGGAAAAGAATGTGAGGTGACTTCAGAAAGCAAAGCACTTATGCAAAGTTAGATGGTGAGATACAGTGATAATAAGGGATAGAAACTTGGCATAGTGTGTGAGAAAATAAAGTTAACTACAACAGTAATAAAGCTCAGGAATATAGTAAAATGGACCAAGAGTAGGGAAGGGTGCTGTATGGAAATGGGACCACAATAATATGAAAATAAATATATGATCTGAATAAAAATGATAAAAAGTAAAATACCAAGTAGTATATTAGAGGAATATGAGTGAAGTGAAGAAAAATTAAAATGCAATATAGAAGGAGAAACAAAGAAAACCACTCAAACAATGACATTAAGCAAACAAAATAAGCAAAAATACATGGAAGGAAAAGAAATTTTAAAAATAATAACAAAAAATAAAAAGTAAAACATAAAATGCAAGTTCTATAGGATAGCAAAGTGAATTTTGTCTCATTTATTGGCATTAGTCTTCTGATCTCTGGTACTGTCTTTGATCTTTTCATAGATCCAGGTCATATTGTCTTATAACTGGAAGAAAAAATAAAAATAAAATGCCTCCTGCTGCCTTTGAACACACAAAGTAGGTTCTTGTGCTCTTTTTGGATGTTGCAGGGAGAAAAGGGATGGTCTCCATTTTTTTTATTTTTCCTTTCCTATGGTTCTAAGTTGGGGGTTCTGTCTGGGTTCCATTATTGACAGGTGTCTAGCTTCCATCCCAAGCCCTCCCAGTGCTACATAACCCCCAATGTCCATATGCACCAGGCCATCACCTTTAATCCACCTTATTGTGCTACCCTTTGATTATTCTGTGAGATGTCTGGAGTGGGAGTAACTCACACCACTCCTCCCTCTTTGCTGGTCAAGATTCTGGGTACTTGCAAAGTCCCTCCAGGGCAGTTCAGTTCTCCTATTAAATTAAATCTCTCTGGGGACTGCTACCCCTCTGAGCCCATGCTGCCCCACTTTAATCAGTCTGTGAGGCATTCTGATTTGGAGCAAATCATGTCCTTTCCCCTCCCTCTTTCCTGGCCCAGTGGCCATGTCATAATTCCTTAAACAGCAGCTGAGAGCAGTTTTTTTGAGTAAATTCCTCTTGTTTGTGCCCACAGTTGTTAACAAGCACCCAGTTTGTCAGACAGACCAACTCTCTGATAAGTTGAAGACTATACAAGTCAAGGCCTGTTGTGGTCCAACTCTTCTCCCTTTTCCAGGTGACACCCAGATCCCCAATTTCTCTGGTGTTGTTCCAGCATCTACTATAGTCCCAGCAAGGGAACACTGCCTCTGTACATCTCCCACAGCATCTTTATTTGCCCCTCACCCCCCAACAACTTCAAGCATTGAAGTATCTCCTGGTGTGGGGTTGTTTTCCCTTCTCTGGTAGGAATAGGAGCTGTGGTGTTATAGTCACTTATCTGGCTCTCCTCCAAACCTCCTATGGCAGCTGCCAACCCTGACTCCAGGTGCCAGGCCAAGGTCTGCAGCAGCCTTGGTCCCTGCACAGATCCTAGGGACCTTACTGTCCCAACATAATCTTCTTACCATCTGTTTTTCAATATCCTCTACAATTTTGGTTTCCACACTTCATATAAGCTGGAATTCCATTGACTATTCATTCTGTTCTGCAGAAGATTGGGTAGGTGTCCAAGGTGGGTGCAGGAGCAAGTGGTTTCAGTTCCCATCTATTTTGCCACATCTTCAAAACCTCTATAACTATTGTATTACCTAGTATGTTTTAAAATTTCATTTATCACTTTTCCTGGAGATTTCTCCTGTTTTTTCATTTCAGGCATTTTTTTTTTTTGTCTTTGCATTTTGTCTGTGTTGTTTGGTGTATTAGTTAAATCTGCTATGTGTTCCAGTCTTGATAGAGTATCTTTATGTAATAGGTGTCTTTTGAGACTGAGTGGTGCATTCTCCCTGATCACCTGAGATGGGTGCTGCAGAAATGTCCCTCACGTGCATTTTCTGAGCCCTTCTATTGTAGTTGAGTCTTGATTGCTCTTGACTTATCTATGTGCGGAATCAACACTCAGGCTTTATGACTGTGAGAGTTTACCCCAATAACAGGTTTGAGCTGCTTTGAGTTCTAACAATCTGAAATAAAATTTGCCTTCTCAGGGCCTCATGATTTCTGAGATTACCCTTTGGATGTGCTATTTATGGAGCTGATTGGATCCTGCTTTGATATTGTCTGAAACACACCTCTCTGGGTATATTGATTCTGGGAGGGAGTCCAATGCAGGTAAATGTCAGATACAGCCTGTTGTTGGCCCTGGAAAACCTGTTTAGAATTCCAGAAAGATCCACAATTTGTTCCTGCCTCTTCTGCACCCGGTTATGTATGGGAAGGACCAAGTTGTGCACCAGGATTGGCTTCCAACAGAACCAAACCCAGAGGAAAGACAGTAAAAAGCCCAAGGAACCTCATATTTGCCTTTTCCTGACACTATTTGCCAGGTACTTGTCAGTCTCAGTCACTAAAAGAGCCTCTGGTGGTTACATGAGTTTTGTGAGCTAAATTCTCATTGAGTGAACAGGAAGGCACTAGTGGTGTTCACTAGATTTATATAGGTTCACACTTGCTTCCAGTGCTGGGTCTGAGGTTTCTCAGCAAAATCCCCAGGGTACCTCAAGAAGAGCTATCTCTCACTGAGTACCCACACACCTTGTGATGGGATGAATTTTTAAGGAGTCATCAGGGTGAGGCCAGCAAAGTTTATCAGTTACAAACAGACCAAGATTTGGCCTTGTAAAAGTGAGCTCTGCACCAGTGCAAGGAGAAAATGGCCCTGTCACAGGGCCATAAAACACAGTCACTCCCATATATCCTGTTATAGGACTTTGTTCAACTAGACTTCAGGCAGTTCTTGATTGTTCTAAACTTTAGTTGTAATTTGATGTGGGAATAGAAAGAGGCAAGAACAGTGTTTACCTACTTTGCTATTTGGATGAAAGCTGAAATATATAACTTTTATAAAGAATTATGTTAAATACTATGTGAAGCATTTTTACTATATTGCTGAAATATTTCACATAAATTCATCTCAATTGATGAATGTTTCTAGATAAAAAAATATATATATATATATACTATATTGGCTACCTGACCCTGACCACAGTACAAAAATTTTTGTTAGTTTATTTTGAGTTTGCGAATTAACGAATAACTTTTTAGTGTCTCCTTTGTGTCTTGGGCTCTGTTGTGTTTGGTGTGACAAAAAGTTATCTGTTTTCATAGGATCTGTTGGAGATAGGTGAAACATAACATAAAAAGTTACCTTGGAGTGCAACTTGTGTCAAGAGGGGAAAAACGCAGTCCATTTGGAATACTTACAACAGATTCTGAGCCAGTCAGGAAAGGTTTAAAAAAAAAAAAAAAAAAAAAACAGGTCGTTAAGGAGTCAACTGATCGAAGAGGTTAAAGAGAATAAAGTGTGAGAGGTTTGGAAGAAAGAAAGCAGGCACATTCCAGAAAAGGAAATGGGTTTAGTGATGCAGAACTGCAGAGCCACGGGGATATGGAGAAAGACACACAGTTCTTGAGATACATGTTCAAGGGTGGTGCAAACCAAGATAAGGAGATAGGACAAGTGACCTTAAAATATTTACCTTTACTCTCTTTTTTAAAAGTTACTTTATTGTTGTTCAATTACAGTTGTCTGCATTTTCTCCCCACCACTCCCCACCACCCCAGCCAAACCCACCTCCTTCCCTTGCATCCACCCTCCCCCTTGGTTTTGTCCATGTGACTTCCTGAAGTGAAGAGGGCTGTCATCTGGGATGAATTGTGTATGTGACTATGAAAATGCTCAGAGATTTGTGACATAATTGGGGGAGTTCATATAGCACCTGTGCAAGAGGTAGGAGGCAGAAGCCCACCCTGGATATTCATGCATCACTGGGAACTTTTGTCCTAACTAAAGATGTCAATCAAAAGAAACTAAAGGATATAGGGGAGCTGGCAAAAATGGCAGATAATAACATATCATAGGAAGGGCTAGATATGAGGTCACATAAAAAGTTCTGGCCTGAGCATTTAAATAAGGGTGGGTTGAAAGAGAAGAGAGAGAGCCATGAGGTCTGAAAGCTGGAGAGAAAAGGAAGCCACATTGTCTGGAGTAAGATAAGAGAGAGACACAAGTTGGGAATAAGAATGAGGTGGTCTGAAAACCAGAAGGCTAGTGAGTCACCAGAGCTGACAGTATGGCAGGGGACCTACCCAGCCACCTAGATTTGAGTCTGCCTGGAGAAGACAGGGTGGCAGAGCTAATGGAGCTGTGGGGTACTTACCTAACCACACAGATTTGTGAGGGATAATTGGAGCTGCACCGTGACTAGAAATGCTGACCTGCAGATTTCTGCTTTTCTGAAAGACAGTACCTTTGAATGGTGTGTTCTGAAATTAGCCTGGTTTGGCAAAGGGAGGCAGGACTATACATTTTTTAATGTTTTTAAAGAGAGCAGGACTTAATGGCAGAAATCTGCCATTATTCTAAAGCTGCATAATTTAAATAAATAACCCATTTTCTATTCCACCAAACTCTTGCATTGTGAGTCACACTTCTTCATGGCAGGCAACTGAACCCTACAGCTGTTCCAGAACAACCTTGGTGGGATTCTGTAACAAGACAATAATATTACTAATAGTGGCTTTAGACCAGTGTACTAGTAGAGGGAGAGGTAACAAGTGTATTTTGAACATATTGTAAAGGTAGAGCCAGAAATATTTTCTTTTGTATTGGTTGTGTAGGAGAGGAATCAGAAATGAATCCATGGATTTGGCTTAAGTAATTAAAAGATGAATTCCATCATTTCAACTGAGGTGGAGAAGTCTCTAGTAAAGCAGTTTGAGATAGAATTATCAGAAAAGCAATTTGGAGCATATTAACTTTGAAAAAAACTATTTTTACATTCAAGTGGGATAATCCAAATAAACATAAATATATGGATTTCATTAATATATGTAGGCTGCAGATAAACAATAGGGTAATGTAGGCACATAGGTAATTTAAAACTAGTAAATCTAAATTAAATTAAGGGAGTCATTGTGTTTAGAAAAGGGAATCAAAAACTAAGACCTGAGATACTTTTTGACATAGGAGGTCACATAGGATGACCTAACAGAAGACATTAACATGGTTGCACAAAAACCATGAACATGTAGGGACTTGAAAGTCAAAGGAAGAAATGCTATCAAAGGAGGGTACTTCTAACTATGGCTAATGCTACTCATAAATCAAGTAAAATGAAAACAAAAGTGACTGCAAGATTTACCCAAGTGGAGCTCACTGATAACCTTTACAAAAGCAGTTTTTTTTGTTTGTTTGTTTGTTTTGTTTTTTTTTTAAGTGGTGGAAGTAAAGGCAGATTGGGATAAAATTGTACACATTTTTTTTTTCGATTTAACAGCTATCTATCTTTACCTTATACCTTACTGAATTAAATCTTTCATTTTTTCTATAGAACATAACACAATTTAACAAAATGGAAGAACTCACTGGCTTAAAATTACCTTTTTAACAATGACAATTCTAAGCTCATATTTCTTACAAATTTATGTATTTATATTTAATTATATCTATTCAACTTAATATAACTGATTCAAGTACATCTCCACTGTTGCAAATAGATAGGTCTACTTTATGATATAGCAAGATAAGTAGTCCCTTCCGAAAAGTGAAATTCTACCCAAATTAAAAACCAATGCTTCTTCCTATTGAGATATTCCACAATATTTAGAAGGGACATAATTTGTTCCACCAGATTACACTTTCTTAACCTGATTCCTATAATAAAGTTCTTGTAAAAGAAAATGTAAAATCTTGTATGAAATTATGCATAGTGAGGATAATGTTCAGAAACTATAATTAGTAATTAACTTCTAAAATCATAGAATATATATAAATATATAGATGTAGATAGATATTCAACAATAATATCATGTTTTTCCAATTAATTAAACAAGTTTCAAATGAAAGGAAATAACCAGGAAATAGAGAAAAAAGATAAAACAGAGATAAAAACCTGCAAGACATACAGAAATTTTAGTTTAGAGGGACTTGGTATTTGATAATCATATAAGAACAGAGGTTATGGGTCTATGTAGAAAGAAAGATGTAGAGCTAACAGAGCAGAGATTTTAAAAATATTACACCTTCTAATAAGTTAGGAAAAATGTCCAATCATGTAAAGAAGCTGCTAGAACTTATGACATCTGTGTAGTATTTGAAGATGGAAAAATTTCTAATATATAAAAACACATTTGAAAAAAATAAATAGATCTGTCAGACATTAAAATAAAATATAATTAAAATAAGAATTAACAAAAAGGTTAAAAAATATAATGAATATTGGACACATTTAAAAATTATAGATTTAAAAAATGAAACAAATTCCATAGTAATACTAAAAATAAAATAACTTTACCCTCCTAGAGACATAACTCAAAGATTTTAAAAAATTACCTGGGATATAGAAAACATGAATATCAAACTTAAAAAAGAGTTATATAGTGCACATAGAATGTATGTAATAAACAGAAAGGTATATTTAAAATCATATTTAGAAAGTGGACATATATTAAACTATAAAAAGTTAACAATATATAAACATTTATTAATAATACATTTCCTCAAAGTTCAACAAAATAACATATTAATATTTAAAACATCAACCAGAATTAGTTATAAAGAAAAATTACTCCAAAACAATTTATTAGTAAAAAATTATAATTAAAAATTAAGAACAATTAACATTTAATGATCCCCAAATTTATTACACATTAACATTTTTGAGATGTGGCTGCCACTAATTTGATTATACTTTCTCAGCTCCAAAAGCACCTTCCTATTTTATTTGTGATACTAGGACAGGTACCTTTCAAACCATATTTCTCCACTCTCAGTTGGCTTTCAATTAGGGAACTAGAGAGGAAGTAGAAAGCAAGAAGTGAAACTTACTGTTCCCATTACCATCAACTCAGTAATGGCTTATCAACTAGACAGCAGGTTTGTTCCAGGCTTATCTGTTTTAGGACATCCCTAACACTGTCATATTGAATCTGGTCACAGATAGAATAACCAACACAAAGTACAATCTCTAAGTTTTTATCTTCTGATAACCCAACATCTTCACTCTTTTCCTCCAGCACATAGTCTTTCTTCAACTATTCTATTTTACCTCAGTGTTCTCATTTTGCTTCTTCAGTCATTCAATACTTAATCAAGTTCTTATATTAATGCCTCTCTGTTGAAACAACCAACTAGATATTGGGTATTTCCAATATCCAGTGACTGGACCATGACTGGACCATGTTTATTATAAATCTAAACTAATAGACATAGGGCTTTTGTAGTCTTAAAGGCATAAATTAAAAAGACAAGAGTGAACCTTGCTGGGCCAACACATTCATCTTAGAAAGTTAATGATGGAGCATTAGAGAAGCTCCAAAGATGGATCTGAAGATGGCGGAGAGGTAGGCGAGTTGAATCCACTTGGTTGTGAATCATCTGGGATACCTACCTGATCTTCTGAAGAACAGAGTGAACAGCCAATGGAATCCCAGGCTTTATGAAATTTGGAAGCCAAAATTGTGGAGGTCATTGAAAAACACATGGTAAGAAGATTGCATGGGAATGGTAAGGTCCCTGGGACCTGCGTGGGGACCAAGGCTGCTGTGGTCCCCAGTATGGTGCCTGGCACAAGAGCTTTGGAGGAGAGCCGAATCAGCAATTATAACTCTGCAGCTCCCTCCCTTACCAAAGCAGTCAAGGTAGCCCACACAAGGAAAGACCTGGATGCTTGAAGTTGCTGGGGGGAATAAAGACACAGTGGGAGATGCACAGATGTGGTGTTTCCCAGCTACAACCGTGCTCACTGGCCAGGAGAGTAACCAGATAAATTATGGAGCCAGATGACACTAGAGAAGGTAGAAGATATGGGCCATGATGAACCAGAGAGCCTTGGAACTGTTCAGAGAGTTGAGTGTGTGAAAAGCTGGGAGCTTTTTAAGTAAGGTGGGCATGAAGAAGAATAATTTACACATAAAAAATAGGCTATCAGCTACTGTTTAAGGAACACTTGCACAGTGTCTGGGCCGGTGAAGAGGGAGGAAGAGGGGCATGCTTTGCTCCAAATAGGGCACATCATAGGTAGGCAGAGCAATGTGGTAGATTAAAGGTGCCCACCTGGCACAGATGGACAGTGGGGGCCCATCAGAGCTCTGATTTCTGGGGTGGATGCAGGGCACATGTGAATTATGTAGCCCAGATGTAGCCCCCATCCTCACAAAACCACAAGAAAGGAAAAAAGAGAAGTCCCAGCCCCTCTCTGACTTCATCATCCAGGAAGACCAGCAAAAATCCCTTAACTGTTTAAAGTCAGAAAGAGGCTTTTTTTCCCTTCTCTCCCCCCCCAAGTATGAGACAATAAGACCTGGAGCTGTGAAAGGACCAAAAACAGATTGAGAGAGGGATCACAAGGCTAACACCAACAATTGAGAAACTGAGACAATTTTCACTTTGCTATCCTATTGAACTTGCATTTTATTGTTTATTTTTATTTTTTTCAATAATTTTCATTCTTTATTTTCATTATTATTTATTTCTCTTTTATTTAGTTTTCTTCATTTGGTTTATTTGTTTAATTGCATTGTTTTACTGGTTTTCATTGTTCTCTCTTTCATATTGCATTTTAGTTTTTCTCTTTTACTTCACTCATATTCCAATAACACACTCCTCTTGGTCTTTTATTTTTTGTTCTTTTTTTCAGATCATATAGTTCTTGTCATATTATTGTTGTTCCAGTATTATTGTAAATTATTATTGTTCCTTATTATTATAAATACTATACAGCATGCCTCCCTGGTCTTGGCCCATTCCATTAACTTCCTGAGTTTTATTACTATTGTGGTTAACTGTATTCTCTCACACATTACTTAATTGACATGTAACTGTCACTATATCTCACAATTTAACCACACAATACTGTTTTCTGTATCCACTTCACAGTCCTTCTCCTCTCTAATAAGAGTCTTATCTCTTTTGCACCTTTCATAAGAAGTGGCTAGTTTAGTAAGATATCATGGTTCTCTCTGTACTTCTCCAAAGTATCTCCTATCTGTTCTCTACTTGTTGGTACTTTCAATCTTACAGAATACTATCCTGCTAAATCAATTTTATCTTTGCCCTGCCACTGATAACATACAAGATAATGTAGGAGTTGTGAACACAAATAAACCTGCTGTAAGAGAGAACCTACCAACAAGGAACCACCCATAGGTAAAACCCAAGTACAACATGAGAGCCCACATAAACAGAAGAAAAGGCAACCCTGGATCATCCAGATAAGGAGATCAAAGACACCACAATGCTGAATTCCATAGAATACTTACAATAGAAGTTTAGCCTACAAAGAGAGCTAGCAAAGCTGAGCATCAGGAAGCACAGAAACAGAGTCACTTAAATGAGGAGACAAAGAAAGAACCTGCAATCAAAAGGAAAGGAAGACTCCCCACTAAAAGAGCTAAATGAAATGGAGTCAAGCAAACTATCAGATATAGAATAGAAAAGAATGGTTATAAGGATGCTCAAGGAACTCACAGACTATTACAATAAACTAAGTGAGAAGTACAACTGTATGAAAAGGAAATAAAAACTATAAACAAGAACTGGAAATAAATGAAGAATACAATTTCTGAAATAAAATGAATGAAGTAGTGTTGGGAACCATTCTGCCTGATTTCAGGAGTTGTAACCCCCCATGACTAGGCTGAGTGAGCAACCTTCAGACTGTAAGCCACTAAGGAGACAAAGCTTATCTCCCTGGCAGGAGCACTGCTTCTGCTTCATCCATAACTGGCCCCCAATGTTTGGTCGGTTAGCCAATGACGGGTAAGATTCCCTCAAGGGAGGGGTTGCCTAAGCCAGGCACAACCACTTGGAGGTCCCTCAAGGAAAGACTCAGGGAACTGCAGTGAAGAGGGGGTGATGGATCCTTGCCCCCCAGCTATTCTGACACAGTCTGAGTCCTCTATCTGTCTGGGAGAAGTACTGGCTTCCTGGATCTGATCCACTTAAGCCTGAAACTGTGATGGAGGGCAGTGCCACCCTGCACTGGCTGGCATGGCTCCCTGGGTGATGGGACATAAGAAAGAATTCATTAATTCCTGTGAAACCTGCTTTGCTAAGAGTGCTCTCATTGAAATGATAAGGGTCCAAAGAGGAAATGAGTTTGTCTCCCAAAGTTTTGTAACCCCTTAGCTGACAGACCCTGACTCAATTATACCCTCAGAGTTCTTTGACATGTTTATTGTTTGATCCTTGCTGCCTGACATTGATTGATGAGCTTTACCTGTACTCCTGTGTGTTACAAACCTGGACTTGTAAAACAAGAAGGGGCTCTTGGCTCTTCTCCTTTGATAGACTGGTCACCTCTCCTCCCCAAGCATTTCATGTCTTGGTAGACTTATTTTCATCCATGGCAGATAGATGGGGCTCTATGGGTGGAGCCCCTCCACAAAGCAGAGGATTGAATTAGTGAGCTGGAACACAAGGTGAAAGAAACATCCTGGTAGAGCAGCTGTACGAAAATAAAAATCTCAAAAAATATGAAGATAGCTTAAGGGAACTCCAAGACAACATGAAACACAAGAAGACTCAAATCATGGAATACCAAAAGGAGAAGAAAAGGAAAAAGGTATAGAAACCCTCTTTGAAAAAAAATAATGACAGAAAAATTTCTGAACCTGAAGAGGGTAAAAATAACAGAAGTTCAAGAAGCACAGTTCAAGGGTCCCAATCAAGATGAAGCCAGAAGAGGCCTACTACAAGTAACATCATAATTAAAATGCAAGATTTAAAGACAAAGACAGAATCTTAAAAGCAGCAAGGGAGAAAATAGAAGTAACATACAAAAGAGCTTCAATAAGGATAGTAACAGATTTCTCAACAGAAACACAGCAAGCCAAGAGAGAATGGCAAGAAATATTGCAAGTAATGAAATGCAAAGCCCTGCAGCCATGACTATTCTACCCAGCAAGGCTCTCAATTAAAATGGAAGGTAAAATAAGGAGTTTCCCAGATAAAAGAAGACTGAAACAATGCATCTCCACCAAACCAACACTGCAAGATATGCCAAAGAGACTGTAAGTAAAAATGTGTGAGAGAAAGGAACCCAGGTACAAAGGGGGGAAAATGAATAAGTATCTATCAATAATAATGGTAAATGTGACTTCATTAAATGCTCCATTCAAAAAAACATACAGTATTTGAAGAAAACATGACTCAGAAATATGCTGCCAACAAGAGACCCACCTCAGAACAAATGACTTACACAGACTGAAAATGAAGGGCTTGAAAAAATATTCAAAACAAATGAATAGGGAAAAAAGCTGGAGTAGCAATATTTATATCAGAAAATAATGTTTGAAAATAAAAGCCATAGAAAGAGGCACTGAAGGACACTTCATAATACTCATGGGGAGAATCCATCAAGAACAAATAATCATTATAAACATTTAGGCACCCAACATAGGGGTAACTGAATATATAAGCAAAATGTTGGAGAATTTCAAGAAACATATAGATAGCAACACATTTATACTAGGTGATTTTTTTAACACCCCACTGTGAAAAATGCATAGACCTTCCATACAAAATATCTACAAAGATACTGCAGCATTGAACAATGTCCTATATCAAACAGATTTTATATATAATCTTACACCTCAAAGAAGCAAAGTACACATTCTTTTCAAATGCACATGGAAAAATTTCAAAGATATACCACATAACAGGACACAAAATAAACCTCAAGTAATTCAAAAAAGTTGAAACCATATCAAGCATTTTCTGAAACTACAAGGAACTGGAACTAGAAATAAACTTCAAAGAAAAACCTCAAAAACATGCAAATTCATGGAGATTGAATAGCATGCTATTCACTAGTGAGTGGGTTAATAATAGTGAGATCAAGGAAGAAATCAGAAAGATTCTGAAAACAAATGAAAATGAACACACAACAGTCCAAAACTTATGGGACACAGCAAATGCAGTCCTTAGAGGGAAGTTCATACTGATAGAGGCCTACCTAAAAAATGATAGAATCATTTGAACTAAACAACCTAAAGCAACATCTATGATATCAACAGGCTTTTATACAGACTCATCAAGAAAAAAAAAAAAAAGAAAGAGAACCCAAATAAATAAAATCAGAAATGAAAGAGGAGAGATTATAGCTGATACCACAGAAATATAAAGGATAGTAAGAAATTAATATGAGCAAATATATGCCAAGAAATTGGAAAATCAGGGTGAAATATACAAATTTCTAAAAAAAATATAATCTGAAACTGAATAAAGAAGAAGCAGAAAATCTCAACAGACCTATAACAGCTGATGAAATTGAAGTAGTAATAAAAAAACTCTGGCATACAAAATCCCTGAAATAGATGGTTACACAGGAGAATTTTACTGAATATTCAAGAAAGAGCTAGCCCCTATCCTTCACAGACTATTCCAAAAAAATCCAAGAAGACAGAAGTCTCCCAAACTCTTTTTATGAGTCCAGCATCATCCTAATCCCAAAACTAGATAAAGACACAACAAAGAAAGAAAATTACAGGCCAATATTGCTGGTGAACATGGACACTAAAATCCTCAACAAAATATTTTGCAAATTGCTTCCAACAATACATTAAAAAGATCATACACTATGATCAAGTGGGGTTAATTCCAGGGATGCAAGGATGGTACAATATTTGCAAATTAATAAATGTAATACATCACTTAAACAAAAAGAAAGCCAAAAATCACATGATCATATCATCAAATGTGGAAAAAGTATTTGATAAGGTACAGCACGCATTTATGACAAAACCCTCAGCAAAGTGGGAGTAGAGAGAGCATTCCTTGACATGATAAAGGCCATATATGAGAGACCTACAGCCAACATCATACTCAATGGGCAAAAACTAAAATCTTTTCCACTAAGATCAGGAACAAGACAAGGTTGTCCACTTTCACCACTTCTATTCAATGTAGTATTGGAAGTCTTAGCCACAGCAATTAGACAAGAAAAGGAAATAAAAGGCATCCAAATTGGAAAGGAATTGTACTGTCATTACGTGCAGATGTCATGAGAGTCTACCCACAAAACCCTAAAGTCTCCACCAAAAACTGTCAACCTGGTAAGTGAATTCAGCAAAATAGCAGGTTACAAATCATTAGTCAGAAATTGATAGCGTGCTTGTACAACAACAAGGAATTATCAGAAAGAGAAACTAAGAAACAATCCCATTTACTATAGAATTATGAATAATAAAATATTTAAGTAAAAATTAACCAAATATGTAAATAACTGTAATCTTAAAATTATAGGACACTGAAGAAATTAAAGAAGATACAAATAAATTGAAGCATATACCATGTTTATTGATTGGGAGAATCATTAAAATGTCCATAATCCCCCAAAGCAACCTATGAATTCAATGCAATCACTATTAAAATATCAATGGCATATTTCATGGATCTAGAAAAATATTTTAAAAAATTTATATGGAATCAAAAAAGACCACAAATAGATTCAGTAATCCTTAGAACAAAAGAAAAAATTTGGAGGGATCAAAATACCTGATATTAACCTACAGGATCCAACACAAATAATGCTCCATTTTCATTACAAAATCTTTTATTACAAAATCATAACTTTGTAATTCTGTAACACAACAATATCACACAGAAGCAGACCATATGATGTTTTAGGTGAAAGGTTCAAATTAAAACTATAAATTATTGCACCCACATAATTACCCTACCACTGACATTCAAGTAGTCATTATTTCTGCACTACAAGGCCATTGTAATCAAGACAGTCTCATACTGGCATAAGATCAGATACATAGATCAATGGAATAGAATGGAAAGCCTAGAAATAAATCCATGTCTCCATCTTCAATTAATATTCAACAAAAGGGCATGAGCCTACAATGGAGTAAAAATAGTCTCTTTAATTGGTGTTGGAAGAACTGTACTGGTACATGCAAAAAAAAGATAAAGAAAAAAGAAGAAAAGAAAAGAAAAGAGAAAAGAAAGGAGAGGAGAGGAGAGGAGAGGAGAGGAGAGGAGAGGAGAGGGGAGGGGAGGAAGAAACTATATCACCAAATTATGCCGTACACCAGAATAAACTCAAAATGGATAAAGGACTTAAATATAAGTCATGAGCTATAAAAGTTCTAGTGTAAAACACAGGCAGTAAAATTTCACACATACCACACCGTGATATTTTTACCAATATATTTTCTGGGACAAAGGAAATAAAATAGAAAATGAACAAGTGAGACTAAATTAAATTACAAAGTTTCTGCAAGGCTAAGTAAACCATCATTAAAATGAAAAGTGAAGTGAATGTGTGGGTTTAATCTCCAAAATATGTAAAAAATATCATACAACTTAACACCAGGAAGACATACAATGCAATTAAAAATGGCTAAGGATCTGAATTATTACTTCTTCAAGGAGGACAGAGAGCCCATATACATTTGCAAAATGCTCAACATCCCTAGCCATCAGAGAGATGCAAATTTAAACCACAAGGAGATACCATTTCACACATGTCAGAATGGCTATTGTTAATAAATCAACAAACACATGCTACCAAGACTGTGGAGAAAAGGAACCCCAGTGCACTGTTGATGGGAATGCAGACTGGTGAAGCCACTGTGAAAAACATATGGAATTTCCTCAAAAATTAAAATGGAATGCCTTTTGACCCAGAATTTCCACTGCTAGGAACTTATGCTAATAATCCTTAAACACCAAATCAAAGAATTTATGCACCCCTATGTTCCTAGCAGTGCTATTTACAATAGCCAAGTGTTGGAAACATTCCAAGTACTCATCAGTAGATGAGTGGTTACAAAATTGTTGTACATTTACACAATGGTATACTACACATCAAAAGGAGAGAAGTCCATTTTGTGACAGTATGGATGGCCTGGAAATTATTATGCTAAGTGAAATAAGCCAATTGGCAAAAAACAAATAGTATATGACCTCACTTACAACTAGAATCTAATGAACAAAATAAATGAGAAAAAATTGAACCAGAGATATGGAAACAAGGAATAGACTGACAGATATAGAAGGGCTAGGGAAGCAAAGAAAGGTGTAAATAAGAAGTAGGAATTAGTCAAAGAAAACATACGAATGACTCACAGACACTGAAAACAGTGAGGGGATTGACTGTGGGCAAAAGAGGTGGGCTGGGTGGAAGACTTCAAAGGGTCAAAGTTGGGATGATGATAATAAAAAATAAAAATAAACAATAAGAATAAACCATAATAATAAATATACAACATATATAAAAATGATTATGTTTCATCAATAACTTTGATGGCTAAAACATTTAATAGTTAACATTTACTGTAATAAATTGATTTCAAATTTTGGAAAAGAATACTGTTTTTATTTATTTATATCATTACATATTTTTTATTTCTTTTCATTCTTTATTTTCATTTTTTTAATTATTTTATTGATGTTCAATTACAGTTGTCTGCATTTAACCCCCCACCACCCCACCACCCCAGCTATCCCCACCTCCCTCTCCTGATTCCAACCCCCCCTTATTTTTTCCATGTGTCCTTTATAGTTTTTTCTGAAAATCCTTCCCCTCTTTTCCCCCATTATCCCCTCCCACCTCCCCTCTTGTTACTGTCAGATTGTTTTTAATTTCAATATCTCTGGTTGTAGTTTGCTTGCTTGTTTTTTTATTAGATTCCAGTTAAAGGTGAGATCATATGGTATTTGTCTTTCACAACCTGGCTTATTTCATTTAGCATAATGCTCTCCAGTTCCATCCATGCTGTCCCAAAGGGTAGGAGCTCCTTCTTTCTTTCTTCTGTGTAGTATTCCATCATGCAAATATACCATAGCTTTTTAATATATTAATTTAGTGATGCAGTGATCCACTATTTAATTTTATATCATCAAATCAGCATTGAATTTATTGGTTCAATCATTCTTGATCAAATGTATTTTTTTAAATATATGTTTATACCTTCACAACAGCATGCATGGAACTGGAGAGGATTATGCTAAGTAAAATAAGCCAGCTGATGAAAGAAAAAATACCACAGGACCTCACCTATAAATGGAAACTTATCAATAAGACAAGCAAACAAATTATAACCAGAGACATTGAAATAAAAAAAAAAAACCTCACAGTAACAAGAGGGGAGGGGTATGGGGGATAATAGGGAAAAGGAGGAAAGGTCATCAAGGAACATGTATAAAGGACACATGTATAAAGCCAAAGGGAGGTAGGATCAAGTTTGGGAGGGTGGGGATGGGTGGGGTAGAGAGGGTAGTGGAAGGGGGAATGAAGAGAATTTTATTTGAAGAATAAAAAATAAAAATAAAAATAGTTAAGTTAAAAATATTTTTATTCAATTTGCTGGTTTGATATATAAATCAATTTTAATTTTCTTGACCTTCTCTATTGATCATTTCATGTTTCATGAAAATATGCTTTTATCTCTATTATTTTCATCACTCTAATTTATTTGGAGTTTCTCTTTTATTTTTTAAATTGCTGTTCAAGCACAATTGTCTCCATTTTCACCCTACCATACTCTACAGGTCCACTCATCATCACCACCAACCCTTGAACATAACCCCTTTGGCTTTGTCCATGTATCCATCATACATCTTCCTTGACGGCCCTTCCCATATTATCCCATAATATCTCTTTCCCCTCTCCTCTCTGGTACTGTCAGTTTGTTCTTTATTTCAATGTCTCCAGTTGTATTTTTCTTGCTTATTTGTTTTGTTGATTAGAATCCACTTATAGGTGAGATCATATGCTATTTCTCTTTCACCACCAGGCTTATTTCACTTTACCATAATGCTTTCCAGTTCCATCCATGCTGTTGCAAAGGGTAGGAGCTCCTTCTTTCTTTCTGCTGTGTAGTATCCATTGTGTAAATTCACCATAGTTTTTTGGTCCGCTCATTTACTGATGAGCACTTAGGTTGCTTTCAGCACTTGGCTATTGTAAATTGTGCTGCTATGAAAGTGGGAATGCATAGGTTCTTTTGAATTGGTGTTTCAGAATCCTTAGGTTAAAATCCTAGCAGTGGTATTGTTGGGTCAAAAGGCAATTCCATTTTTACTTTTCTGAGGAAATCCCATACTGTTTTCTACAGTGGCTGCACCAGTCAGTCTGCATTCCCACCAACAGTGCACTAGGGTTCCCTTTTCTCCATATCATCTCCAACACTTGCTGTTTGCTGATTTGTTTATGATGGCCCTTATCACCAGTGTGAAGTGGTATCTCATTGTGGCATGAATTTGCATCTCTCTGATAGTGATGCTGAGAATCCTTTCACATGCCTCTGGGACCTCTCTATGTCCTCCTTGAAGAAGTGTCTATTCAAGTCCTTGGCCCATTTTTTAATTGAGTTGTTCATCTTCATGGAGTGGAATCCTGTGGGTTATTTATATATTTTGGAGATCAAACCGTCATTTGAGGTATCATTGGCAAATACATTTTCCCATATAGTTGGTTCTCTTTTCATTTTACTGCTATTTTCTTTAGCCATGCAGAAGCTTTTTAATTTGATGAGGTCCCATTTATTTATTCTTTCCTTTATGCCCCTTGCAGTAGGGGACATATCAGTGAAAATATTGCTTTGTGGGACATCTAGATTTTCCTGCTTATGTTCTCCTCTAGGACTTTTATGGTACCACAACTTATATTTGTCTTTTTTCCACCTTGAATTTATTTTAGTGTATGGTGTTAGTTGGTGATCAAGTTTAACTTTTTTTTGCATGTGTCTGTCCACATACCCCAACACCATCTGTTGAAGCTATTTTTATTCCATTTTATGCTTTTGCCCACCTTGTCAAATATTAATTGACTATAGAGATTTGTGTTTATTTCTGGGCTCCCTATTTTGTTTCATTGTTATATGTGCCTGTTCTTATGACAGAACCATACTCTTTTGATTACAGTGGTCTTGTCATATAGTTTGATATCAGGTACTGTGATCCCACATACTTTGTTCTTCTTTCTACAAACTGCTGTGGCTATTCAGGGTCAGTTTCATCCCTTTTAAATTTTTGAATTGTCTTTTTCTATATCTAAGAAATATGTTATTGGTACTTTAACAGGGATTGCACTGAATCTATATATTGCTTTGGGTAGTGTGGACATTTTGATGATGCTAATTCTTCCAATCCATGAACATGGTACATGAGTTCATTTGCTTGTGTCTTCTTTAAATTCTTTCTTCAGTGTTGTATACTTTTCTGAGTACTGGTCTTTTACCTCCTTGGTTAGGTTTCTTCCTTGGTACTTTATTTTTCTTGTTACTATAGCAAATGGGAATTTTTTTCCTGTTTTCTGATTCTGATCATTCATTACTGGTGTATAAAAATGCCTTTGGCCCTGGCTGGTGTAGCTCAGTGGATTGAGCATGGGCCTGAGAACCAAGGAATCATGGTTTGATTCCCAGTCAGGGCATGTGCCTGGGTTGCAGGCCAGTTCCTAGCAGGGGGCACACAAGAGGCAATCATACATTGATATTTCTCTCCCTCTCTCCTTCTCTTCCCCTCTAAAGATAAAATAAGTAAAATCTTTTAAAAATGCCTTTGATTTCTGAATATTCACTTTGTATCCCACTCTTTTGCCAAATTCACTTTTTAGGTGGAGTGCTTTGTTGGTGGAGTCTATAGGGTCTTCTGTACACACTATCATATCATCTGCAAACAGTGGCACTTGTATTTCCTCCTTTCCAATGTGGATGCCTTTTATTCTTCTTTCTTGTCTGATCACTGTGGCTAGGACTTCCAGTACTATATTGAATAGAAGTAATGAAAGTGGACATCCCTGTCTTCTTCCAGATCTTAATGGGAAAGCTTTTACTTTTTACCAATTGTGTATGGCATGGGTTGTAGGTTCCTTATATATTGCCTTTATCATATTGAGGAATGCTCCCTCTTCCCTCACTTTGATGAGTGTTAATTTTATCATAAATTGGGGCTGTACCTTATCTAATGTTTTTTTTTCTGAATCTATTGATGTTATCATGTGATTTTTGTTTTTCATTTTGTTTATGTGATTTATTATGTTTATTGATTTGCGAATGTTGCACCTTCCTTCCATCCCTGTAATGAATCCCACTTGGTCATGATACAGGGTGCAACCAAGATGGGGGGCAAAAATAGGGAATTGGAATGGGGCCCAGAACTCAGGGTGCCCAGGAAATATTAGAAAGACATATAAGATGTCCTCACCCCTTCCCCCTCACGTGTGAGTTGGGGGATAGGACAAATGGAGCAGGTACATGCAGAGTTATTTTGGGCAGCCACAGCTCTGCAGTTAATCCATGGCATAGTCATTTAACATACCGATAACCTTTAGCTGGTTGCATAGATATGTAAAATAGCTATGGGCATGCTCTGATTGAGGGGGATGGAAAGGGACTTCCCCCAAAAATGTAACTGTGGATAGGTCCCCCAGGCGACAACACCTGCATGACAGCTTGGAGATGATTGGCTCCATGACATGGAGACACACCTGCCCAGACTCACTATGGCAGCCAAGTAAACTTAGAATAATACAGGAATGCTGGTAAGTGTAACTGATTGTAGAAGGAGTCAGAAATGGGGGTACAGAGGAAGAATTGTGTGAGTATTTAAACCCAGACACAGCAACCATTGGAGTGTAAGCCAAGCAGCTTCTGCCAGAGTAGAGAACCCCGCAGCCATGTGAGGGAGAATCACCATGCAGCTTTAGCAGAGAACCACCACTTGGCTTTGGCAGAGTGGTGACCCCCCATGGTTTTGGTGAGGGAAAGTACCATGCAGCTTTGCCAGAGTTGGGACCCCCCTCCCCACAGCTCTGGTAGGAGATTCCACATGGTTAGGCCAGAGTGCAGAACTCTGCAGCTTTGGTGGAAAAGGAGAGCCACGTGCTTTGGTGAGGGAGAGTACCATGTGGCTTTGGGGTATTCCCTTTGGCCACGTAGCCTGGGAAACAGGAGAGACTTTGCCTGGAAGAAGGGTGAAAGAACTCTGGCCAGTAGGCCATGAGAAGGTGCCACATGGCTTTGGATTAATTAGAAATCCTGCCTGGACAGCAACACAGTTGATGGTGTCAGGAGCCTGCATCCCAGAAGTTTGCTTCTTTTCCTGAGTTATGGTACCCTGAATTAGGGCAGGGGGAGAAGGAAACACTGTGGGCATCTGTGGGTATCCTAAAGGACTTTGATATTTTAATGCAGACATTAGGCCACTACTTTAAGTCTGTGTAGCATTAAATAAACATTTCCTTTCCTTTTCACAAATCTCTGGCATTGAGAGACATCTTTCCTATCTGGCAGCGGAGAATCGAGCCCAGTAGGGGGTCCTTTTGGTAGTAGTATACTGTGACACCCTTGGCCCCTTGGTCCTGCTGTGAGTGGGACATATGCTTACTCTGTAACACTCATGGTGTATGATCTTTTTAACGTATTCCTGGATGGCTTGCCAATATTTTGTTGAGGATTTTAACAGTTCATCAGTGATGTTGGTCTATAGTTTTCTTTCTTTGTTTTGTCTTTATCTGCTTTTGGAATTAAGATGTTGCTGGCTTCATATAAAGAGTTTAAGAGTGTTCCTTCTTCTTGGATTTTTAGAATAATCTGAGAAGAATAAGGATTAGCTCTTACCTAAAAGTTTTGTAACACTCTCCTATGAGACCATCCATTTCAGGGATTTTGTGTGTCAGGAGGTTGTTTTTGTTGTTGTTGTTGTTGTTGTTGTTTTATTACTGCTTCATTATCACTAGCTGTTTTCATTCAGTTCATGCTTCCTGCTTTCTCTTCATTCGGTTTGGGGAGACTATGTTTTTCTAGAAAGCTCTCCATTTCACCTGGTTTTCAAATTATTTAGCATAGAGTTGTTCATAGTAATTTCTTACAATCCCTTGTATTTCTGTGGTATCAGTTGTAGTCTCTCCTCTTCCATTTATTTATTTATTTATTTATTTATTTATTTATTTATTCTCTTCTTGATGAGTCTGTTTAGAGTCTTTTATATTTTGATTTTGTTTTCATAGAACCAACTCCTGGATTTATCAATCTTTTGCATTGTTCTTTTAGTCTCTATACCATGTACTTCATCTCTGATATTTGTTATTTCCTTCCTTTTATATGTTATGGGATGCATTTGTTGTTGTTATTCCAGTTCTTGTAGATGTAAGGTCAGGTGATTTATTTGAAATGTTTCTTTTTTAGTTAGGCCTGTATGCCTATAAACTTCCCTGTCAGGACTCCATTTGCTGTGTACCATGAGTTTTGGATTTTTGTGTTTTCATTTTCATTTATTTCCAGAAATTTTTATTTCTTCTATGATCTCATTTTTAACCCATTCATTATTTAACAGCCTGTTATTTAATCTCTATGAATTTGAGTTTTTCCCTTAAGGTTGGTGTGGTTTTTTACCTCTTCAAGTTCAGAAAGTTTTCTGTCATTATTTTTTTCATATAGGGTTTCTATCCCTTGCTCCTTTTCTTTTCCCTCTGGTATTCTTATGATTCCAAATTTGTAGCTTTTCATGTTGCCTTGCAGTTTCCTTAAGCTATGTTCATATTTTCTTAGTGTTTTTTTCTTGCAGCTGTTCTACATGGGTATTTCCTTCTACCTTGTGTTCTAGCTCACTCATTCAGTCCTCTGCTTCATTGGTCCTGCAGGTAATTCCTTCTAGTATGTTTTTTATTTCAGAAATTGTATTCTGATTTCTTCTAGATTGTCTTTTATAGTTTACATTTTCATTTTTCATATTATTGTAGTTTCAACTCACTTCTTTTTAGTTGTCTGTGAGTTCTTTGCACACCCTTGTAACCATCCTTTTGAATCCTATATCTGATAGTTTGCTTGTCTCCATTTCATTTAGCTGTTTTAGTGGGGAGTCTTACATTGCTTTCAATTGAAGGTTCTTTCTTTGTCTCCCCATTTTATGTGACTAATTTTGTTTCTTTCTGTGATTCCCCATGCTCTTCTTTGCTAGCTGTATTCATAGGATGAAGTTCTATTGTAGGAGTTCTGTGGGGTTCAGTGATGTGGTCTCTTTGATCTCCTTGTCTGGATGCTCTAGGGTTGCCATTATTTTTTCTGTTTGTTGGACTTTCTTTTGTAGGTGGGTTTTACCTGTTAGTGGCTACTTTTTTGGTGGGTCCTCTCCCTCAGTGGGATTACTGGTATTCACAACTCCCACCTTATCTTGTATGTGTTCTGAGGTGGGTGAAGGCAGAATGAATTATAATAGAGGTAGAACATTCTGTGGGAATTTAAGTACCAATGAGTGCATAACAGATAGGAGATCCTTTGGAGAAGGACAGTAATAACTGTGATATTTCATACTACTAGCCACTTTTGTTAAAGGTGAAAATAGATAAGACTCTTGTTAGAGGAGAAAAAGAATGTGAGCTGACTCCAGAAAGTAGAGTGCTTATGCTAGGTTAGGCCGTGAGATATAATGTTAGTATGGGATAGAAACTTGATGTAGTGTGTGAGAGAATAAAGTTAACCACAAGAGGAATAAAGCTCAGGAAGATGGTAAAGTGGATCATAATCAGGAATGGGTGCCATGTGGGGATGAGAACAATGTATGAAAATAAGTATATAATCTGAATAAACAAATAAAAAGTAAAAGACCAATCATTGTGTTATAAGAATATGAGTGAAGTGAAAGAAGAAAAATTAAAATGCAATATGAAAGGGAGAACAAGAAAACCAGTCAAACAATGGGTTCAAATGAAGAAAACTACACAGAGGAGAAATATAAAAAATAATATTTTAATAACAAAAACATACAAATAAAAATAAAAAGTAAAAACTAAAAGTTCTTTAGGATGTTAAAGTGAATTTTCCTCAGTTGTTGGCATTAGCCTTCTAATCTCTCTCTGAATATGTCTTTGATCTTTTCACAGGTCCAGGTCTTATTGTCTTACACTTGGAAGAATAAAGGAAAAAAAAAAAAAAAAAAACTTCTGCTGACTTTGAACCCTCCAAGGGGGTTCTCATCCTGTTTTTGGATGTTGCAGGGAGAAGAGGACTGGTGTTCATTTTTCTTTTTTCCTTTCTTATATTTCTGAGTTGGGGGCTCTGTCTGGGCTCCAATATTCACAGGTGTCCAACCTCCAGCCCAAGCCCTCAGAGGGCTGTGCGACCCTCACTGCCCTTATGTGGCAGGCTGGTGCCTTTAATCTACCTCTTCATAAAAACCTTTGTTTAGTCCATGAGGTGCACTGAGTGTGAGGAACTCACATTCCTCCTCCCTCTTTGCTAGTCTGGGTGCTGAGCACCCACAAAGTTCCTTCAGGGCAGCTTAGTTCCTCTATTGTAGTAAGTCTTTCTGGGGACTGCTACCACCCTTAGCCCCTGTTTCTTTACTTTGATCAGTCCACAAGGTGCCCTGATTTAGGTGCCCTCCTCCTCTCTCTTCCTTGGCCAAGCCACTGGGAGAGTTCCTTAAACAGCTAATGAGAGCTTTTTTGAGTAAATTCCCCTTTTTTGCTCCCCCCACACCCATTCTTAAGAAGCACCCTGCATCAGATTTCCTTAAACATTGGCTGAGAGCCTTTTATTGAGTAAATTCCTCTTGTTTGTGCCAGCCATTTTTAACAAGTGCTTGGCTTTTCACACAGCCCAACTCTCTGAGCAGCCTGCAGATCATCCAAGTCAGGGTCCATCAAGGCCCAACTCTCTCCATTCTCCAGGCATCACCCAGCTCCTCAATTTCCCTGGTACTGTCCCATGTGGCAATCACAGTCCCAGCAGGGGAACACTGCCTCTGTGTGTCTCCCACTGTGTGTTTATTCCCCTCAGCAACTTCAAGCATCCAGGTTTCTCCTGGTACAGGGCTGCTTCCCCTACCCTGGGGAGGTAGGTGCATAGTTATAATTGAAGATCTGGCTCTCCTCCAAAGTTCCTGCAGTAGCTGCTGACCTTGGCTACAGGTGCCAGGCTCAGGACTGCAGCAGCCTTGGTCCCTGTGGAGGTCCCAGTGACCTTACAGTCCCAATGCAATTTCCTTATCCTCTATTTTTAAATGTTCTTTGCAATCTTTGTCTTCCAAACTCCATGTAAGTGGGGATTCTGTTAGCTGTCCACTCTGTTCTTCAGAAAATCAACTAGGTATCCCAGTGGGATCCACAAGCAAGTGGGTCCAGCTCTCACCTACCTCATTGTCATCTACTCCTCTACTTTCCTGACATAGAATTATTCATTCTAATTTCTTACATTCCTTTGTATTTCTGTGGCATCTGATACTAATTCCCCTCTTTCATTTCTGAAAGAAATAAAAATTTTATTTTCATTTTTCAAATTTCATGAAACTTCACTTCATTTTTTTTCAGTCCTCTCTTTTTTTTCTTGATGGAGCTCATTAAAGGTTTATCAATCTTGCTTATCTTTACAAAGAATCAACTTCTGGGTTCATTGATTTTTGGGTTGATTTTTTAGCCTCTGTTATTTAATTCTGCTCTGATCTTTATTTCTTTCCATTTACATGCTCTGGACTTTGTTGTTTGCTCTCTATTCTTTTAAATGTAGGGATATCTTGCTGATTTGAGAATTTTCTTTCTTTTATAGAAAGGTCTGTATTGCCATGAACATCTTGTTCAGGACTGCCTTTACTGTGCCCCATAGATTACCTTGTTTTACATCCTCTCTCACTTGTTTCCAGATGTTTTTTAAATTTCTTTCCTGATCTCATTGCTAAATTATTCATAATATAATAACATGTAATCTGTGTCTACATATCTCAATGTTTTTAAGTTTTTTTTCTTTAGGTTCATTTCTAGTTTCAAGACATTTTGATCTGAGAAGATGCTTGATAAGATTAAAATTTTCTTGAATTTGTTGAGGCTTGCTTTTTTGTCCTACCTTTGAAAATGATTTGTATATTTGAAAAGAATGTATATTTTGTTTTTTGGAAGTGAAATGTTCTTCAAATATCAATTAAGTTCATTTGACCTATTGTGTCATTCAACATCACAAAACCCTTCTTGATTTTTTGGAAGATGTACCAATTTTTGACAGCGGCGTATCAAAAGCTCTTATGATGAGTTTTTTGCTGCCGCACTCCTTCTTCAAGTTCTCCACCATGTTTTTTTATGTATTTAAGCACTCCTCTGTTGGGTGCATACATTTACGAAGGTTCTATCTGCTTGTTGGATAACTCCTTTAAGTATTATGTAGTGATGTTCTTTATCCCTAGTTTTTGTTTTGAGGTCGATTTTGTATGACATAAGTATTGCTACCCCAGCATTTTTTTCATGTCCATTTGCTTGAAATATTTTTCCCATTCCTTCACTTTCAGCCTGTGTAGACCTTTTGTTCTGAAGTAGGTGTCTTATGTCTTGTAGACGATATATAAGGATCATGTTTTCTTATTCATTCAACTACCCTATACCATTTTTTAAAAGTATGCTGGTTATATATTTGTATCATATAAATACATATTTATGTTTCACTACATTGTAGTTTTTTAAACTTTTTTATTGTTGTTCAAGTATAGTTGTCTCCATTTTCTTCCCACCACTTACCCAGCACCACCCACCCCCACCTACTACCCTCAAATCTACTCCACTTTGGCTTTGTCCACATATCCTTTATAAATGTTCCTTAACAACACTTTCTCTATTCCTCCTGCCAGTTTGTTCTTTATTTTTATGCCTCTGGTTATATTTTGCTTCCTTATTTGTTTTGTTGATTAGGTTCCACTTATATGTGAGATCCTATGGTTTTTGTCTATCACCACCTGGCTTATTTCACTTGGCATATTCTCCAGATCCATCCATATGAACACTGGGTACATAAGTTCTTTTGGATTAGTGTTTCAGGATTCTTAGGGTATAATCCCAGCAGTAGAATTGCTGGGTCAAAAAGCAGTTCTATTTTTAGTGCTCTGAGGAAATTTCATAATGTTTTCCACAGTGACTGCATCAGTCTGTATTCCCACCAACAGAGCACTAGGGTTCTATTTTTTTCCACCACCTCACCAGCACTTGTTTCTTGATATTTTTATGTTGGCTATTCTCACTGGTGTGAAATGGTATCTCATTATGGTTTTAATTTGCATCTCACTGATGGTTAGTGATGCTGAGAATCCTTTCATATGTCCTTGGGTAACCACTGCCTTTTGATAGGAGCATTTAATATATTTACATTTAAGATTATTATTGATAGGTACTTGTTCTTTGTATTTTTTTTTCTTTTTGTACATGTGTTCCTCTCTCTGTCTCTCTCTCTCTTCCTAAAGGAGTTCCTTTAGCATGTTTGCAATGCTGGTTTGATGGAGATGCACACTTTAGCTTTCTTTAGCCTGGGAAGGCTTTATTTTGCCTTCCATTTTAAATGAGAGCATAACTGGATAGAGTAGTTTCGGTTGCAGGTCCTTGCTTTTCATTACTTGGAATATTTCATGCCAATCTCTCCTGGCTTGTAGTTTTTCTGTTGAAAAATCAGCTGGTTGACTAATCAGAGCTGCCTTGTATGTTACTATCTGTTTTTCCATTGCTGCTTTTAAGATTCTGTCTTTGTTTTTACATTTTACCATTTTAATTATGATGCATCTTGGAGTGGACCTCTTTGAGTTCATCTTAATGGAAAACCTCTGCACCTCCTGATGTTGTTTGACTTTTTCCACTTCTAGGTTAGGGAAACTTTCTGTAATTTTTTTCAAATAGATTTTCTATCCCTTGCTCTTTTGCTTCTGCTTCTGGTATTCCTATGATGCATATGTTTTTATGTTTCATGTTGTCCTCAATCTGCCTTTAACAGTACTCATTCTTTTTAAATCTTTTTTGGTTTTATTTTGTTGCCCTGACTTAGTGTTTTTTTTTTTCCTACCTGTATTTCAGCTCACTGATTTGATTCTTTCTTCATGTAACCTATTTTTAATTCCTTCTAGTGTAATTCTTCATTTCATATATTGTTTTCTTCATTTTCTCCTGATTCTTATTCATAATCTCTATTTTTTTTTATGCTGGGTAGTTCCCACTAAGTTCCTTGTAGCTCCCATAAAGTTCCTTGTAGTTCTCACTGAGTTCCTTGAGCATACTTAAAATGAGTTTTTGAACTCTATGTTTGATAAATTGCTTGCCTCAATTTCATTTAGCTCTTTTTCTGACATTACTATTTTCTTTTCAAATGGTAGGTTTTTTTCTTTTATGTCCCATTGTGCATCACTCTTTTTGTGTGTTTCTGCATCTCAGATTCTTCTTCTTTGACTCACTGTCCTCATGAGGTAATCTTCAGTGGTAGAAATTCTGTGAAACTCAATGGTTCATGCAGTGTCTTTAATCCCTGAGTTGGATGCTCTAAAGGTACCCTTTGTTCAGTTTACATGGGCTGTCTTGTTGCAGTTGAGCTTTGATTTCTGATGGCTCCTTCAATAGTGGCTCCTTCCCACCAGCTGGCTAAATGAGAGTCATAACCACTACCACATCTTGTATGCTGTCATAAAGGTGCTGGCTTAAGAAACAAAACTACCCAGAAAACCAAACCCATTCCAGTAAAAATGTCCCCTTCCCACATCAGTAATATCAACAGCAAATTATCAAAGATTAATAAAAGTGGAAGGAGGTTAAGAATATTGTAAGATAGGAGAACAGAATACAAGATGACTAAAAGAAAGAAAAATGATTTTTAGAGGGATGGTGGAAAAGAAATAATAAAAGTAGGGAATAGAAACAAAGCAGAAGAGGGAAAAATAAAATTTAATATGTAAGTATAAGAGGGAAGGGAGCTGGTAACATGGAATAAGAAAATGAAGAGTGTAATGAGGTTTGAAGTGAAATTAAACAATAGTTTAGTTAAACTATAGGAAAAAAGTGTAGAAACATCAGAAGATGATCAATAACACTGACAGATGAACAAGATTAATAAAGGTGGTAAAAGAATAAGGTATTATAAAAAAGAGAAAAGAGAATATCAGATGTCTACAGTAAAGAAAATTGATTTTGAGAGGATAGAGGGAAAAGAAATTATAAGAGTAAGGGATAGAATCCACAGTAACAGAGGGAAATATAAAATTCCAAAATCAGGCAACCGGGAAGATGGCGGTGCAGTAGGAAGGAGCATATTTCACTTCCCCCTACACACGGGAGAATATCCTGGCCAATTTACATCAGAACAGAGCAAGCCATCAGAAACACAGCATATTTGAAATCAGGAGATCAAAAATTGTAGTGGGCACTGAAAAACCAGACGGTAAGGAGAGTACTTCAGAACAATAAGAGCCCAAGGGGCAGCGCGGACACCAGGGCTGGGTCTGAGGCCCGGGCTGTCTCTCACCAGGCTCGCCACAAGATTAGGGAGGGAGCTGGGTCAACCACACCCTCCCCAGACAAACAAAGTTTTAGCTGCACTGGGATAAACCCAGTTGCTTGAAATCTCACAGAGAGGAGTTGGGGTCTCAGTGGCAGACAAGCTGGGAGTGTGAACACCCAAGCATATCCTGGGGAAGGACTGCATGTCGGAGCCCACCTGGTTGTTGGCAGCCAGCACCATTGGGACAACCACACACCTGAGCTCCTGGGACCTTTGACTCCTGGCACCCGAGGGACAGCTGCAAGCCTGAGCTTGCAGGAGCCCAGTGCCCACGGGTCCTTTGGCTCCTGGCGCCATTGGGACAGCTACACACCTGAGCTCGTGGGGGAGCCCAGCACCCGTGGGACGGCTGCTTGCCTGAGCTGGTGGGGCCTTTGGCTCCCGGCGCAAATGGGACAGCTGCGCGCTTGAGCCCGCCATCCATCGGGGACAATTGCACGAGGATTGGCGTCCGTGTGTGACCGCAGGTGGCTGTGAGATCATAGGAACCTGCATGCAACTGGGATAGGAACACATTTCCTCAGAATATACACCTGAGGCCCTGGGTGGAGAAGCCCATGGCTAGTTATGAGGACAGTAGCAAAAAGATAGCTGAGCGCTGAACAGGGAGAAAAGCGATACTGTCATCCCTAGGCCATTGCAGCCAGCAAGACCAGAAACACCAGCTCAGCAAGATTGAAAACAGCAAGAGTTGTTGGGGGTTTTTTTAATTTTATTTTTTCTTTTTTCTGGTTGCTTTTTTCTTTTTTCCTTTTAACTACTCCTTTTAAATATTATTTTTCTATTATTTTTTCATTATTTTTATCTTTTTTACCCCTCAACACCCTTTGCTTTGCATATCTTCTTTCTTGTCTTATTTCTTCTTCCTTTCTTTCCAATTTTATCCCTTCTTCCTTCCTCTTTTTTCTTCTTCTTTCTTCTCTTCTTTTTCCTCTTTCCATTTTTTCCTCTTTTCTCTTTTTAAATACCCATGAGTAAGACAAAAACAAAACAAAACAAAACAACAAAAAAACAACCCTGGAACTGTGAAAAAACCAGAGATAATCCCAAGGAGGGGACATTTCAACAGATAAGACAGTGGAACCTGAGAACACCAGGATACCTGAAGCAGACAATGCCACTGAATCTCACAGACATTCTACCACAGAAGTTCACACCATAAACCCAGGGAGCCAGAACAGACCAATTTAAGAAGCTAAGGCTAAGCAGAAGAACCTCAAAAACAATTGGAACACAAAGAAATAATCCCCAAATGAAAGGAAAGAAGGAAGCCCCAGAAAGAATGCTAAATGAAACAGAGGCAGCTCAACTGTCAGATTTTGAGTTCAAAACAATGGATGTCAGGAAGCTCCATGAGCTCTCAATGAGCTACCAGAAACTACAGGGAAGCTACGATGAACTCACTGCAAACTATATCAACGTGAAAAAGGAAATAGAAACTATCAACAAGGGAGAAGAGGAAATCAAGAGTACAATTTCTGAACTTAAGAACACAGTGGAAGGAATGAAAAGCAAAATTGATGAAGCAGAAGATCGGATTAGCGAGTTGGAGGACCAAGTAGAAAAAAACACCCAGAAAGAGCAAGAAATGGAAAAGAGGCTCAAAAAGAATGAAGAGGGATTAAGAGAAATGTGAGACAATATGAAACGTAATAATATCAATATAATAGGCATACCAGAAGGAGAAAAAGAAGAGCAAGGGATAGAAAACCTATTTGAAAAAGTAATGATGGAAAACTTCCCTAATTTGATGAGAGAAAAAGTCACACAAATCCAGGAAACACGGAGAGTCCCAATCAAGAGGAACCCAAAGAAGCCCACTTCAAGACACATCATAATTAAAATGGCAAAAGTCCAAGGCAAAGAGAGAATCTTAAAGGCAGCAAGGGAGAAAAAGGAAGTAACATACAAGGGGGCTCCAATAAGGCTGGAAGCTGACTTCTCAATGGAAACACTCCAAGCTAGAAGAGAATGGCAAGAAATATTCCAAGTAATGAGAACCAAAGGCCTGCAACCAAGACTACTTTACCCAGCAAGGCTTTCAATCAAGATAGAAGGCCAAATAAGGAGCTTCCCTGAAAAAAAGAAGTCTCAAAGAATACACATCTACCAAACCAGTTCTGCAAGAGATGCTGAAGGGACTGTTTTAAGGAAAGGAAGGAAAAGGGAGAGAGAGAGGGGAGAGAGAGAATAGGTATGAAAATGGCAATGATTCAGTACCTATCAATAATAACCTTAAATGTAAATGGATTAAATGCTCCAATCAAAAGGCATATAATAGCTGAATGGATAAGAAAACATGACCCACATATATGCTGCCTACAATAGACCCATCTCAGGACAAAAGACCTACAGACTCAAAGTGATGGGCTGGAAACAAATTTTCCAAGCAAATGGACAGGAAAAAAAAAAACCCGGGGTAGCAATATTCATATCAGACAAAACAGACTTCAAAAGACAAGGCATAAAGAGAGACCCAGAAGGTCACTTCATAATACTCAAGGGAAGAATCCAGCAAGAAGACATAAGCATTGTAAATATATATGCACCCAACATAGGAGCACATAAATACATATAAAAAATCTTAGAGGACTTCAAGAAAGATATTAACAGCAATACAATTATAATAGGGGATTTTAGCACCCCATTGTCAAAAATGGACAGATCTTCCAAACAAAAATTCAGCAAAGATATTGTGGCATTGAACAACATTCTGGATGAAATGGGATTAACTGATATATATAGAGCCCTTCATCCCCAGAAAACTAAATACACATTCTTTTCTAATGCACATAGAACATTTTCAAAGATAGACCACATGATAGGACACAAACAAGCCTCAACAAATTCAAGATAATTGAAATCATACCAAGCATTTTCTCTGACCACAAGGGACTGAAACTAGAAACCAACCTCAAGGGGAAGAACTCAAAATCCACAAAATCATGGAAATTGAATAGCAAGTTATGAAACAATGAATGGATCAAGAATGAAATTAGGGAAGAAATCAAAAAGTTTCTGGAAACAAAAGAAAGTGAACTCACAACAACCTAAAACTTATGGGACACAGCGAAGGCAGTCCTCAGAGGGAAATTCATAGCAATACAGGCCTGCCTAAAATAGATAGAAACATTTCAAACAAACAACTTAACCCTACACCTACAAGAACTTGAGGAACAACAACAAAGACAGCCCAGAACAAGTTGAAGGAAGGAAATAACTAAGATCACAGCAGAATTAAATGACATAGAGACTAAAAGCATAATTCTAAGGATCAATGAATCCAGGAGCTGGTTCTCTGAAAAGATAAACAAAATTGGCAAGCCTTTAAGCAGGCTCATCAAGAAAAAAAGAGAGAGGACCCAAACAAACACAATCAGAAATGAAAAAGGAGAGATTACAACTGACACCACAGAAATACACATGATTGTATGAAATTACTATAAAGCACTAGTATGACAAGAAATTTGAAAACCTAGGTGAAATGGACAAGTTTCAAGAAAAATATAATCTCCCAAAACTCAATGAGGAAGAAGCAGAGCCTGAACAGACCAATAACAGCAGATGAAATAGAAGCTGTAATCAAAAAACTCCCAACACACAAAAGCCTGGGACCAGATGGTTTCACAGGAGAATTTTACAAAGCATTTAAGGAAGAGCTAACCCCTATCATTCATAGACTATTCCAAAACATCCAAGAAGATGGAAAACTCCCAAACTCTTTTTATGAAGCCAGCATCACCCTAATCCCCAAACCAGATTAAGACACAGCAAAGAAAGAAAACTTTAGGCCAATATCGCTGGTGAACATAGATGCTAAAATTCTCAACAAAATATTGGCAAACCGCAATCAACAATACATTAAAAAGACCATACACCATGACCAAATGAGATTCATCCCAGGGATGCAAGGATAGTTCAACAATCACAAATCAGTAAACGTAATACATCACATAAACAAAAGCAAAGGCAAAAATCACATGATCATATCAATAGATGCAGAAATAGCATTTGATAAGGTACAGCACCCATTTATGATAAAAACACTGAACAAAGTGGGAATAGAGGGAGCATTTCTCAACATAATCAAGGCCATATATGAGAGACCTACAACCAACATCATACTCAATGGGCAAAAACTAAAATCTTTTCCACTAAGATCAGGAACAAGACAAGGTTGTCCACTTTCACCACTTCTATTCAATATAGTATTAGAAGTCTTAGCCACAGTGATTAGACAAGAAAAGGAAATAAAAGGCATCCAAATTGGAAAGGAGGAAACAAAGCTATCATTGTTTGCAGATGACATGATAGTGTACATAGAAAATCCTATAGACTCAGCCAAAAAGCTGCTCGACCTAATAAATGAATTTGGCCAAACAGCAGGATACAAAGTCAATATCCAGAAATCAAAGGCATTTTCATGTAACAACGAAAGAGCAGAAGCAGAAGTCAAGGAAGAAATCCCATTTGATATAGCAATATGAAAAATAAAATATCTAGGAATAAACCTAACCAAGAAAGTAAAGGATCTATGCTCAGAAAACTACACAACACTGAAGAAAGAAATTAAGGAAGACACAAACAAATGGAAACGTATACCGTGTTCATGGATTGGAAGAATTAACATCATTAAAATGTCCATGCTACCCAAAGCAATTTAGATTCAGTGCAAAACCTATCAAATTACCAATGGCATATTTCACAAATATAGAACAAACACTTCAAAAATTTATATGGAATCATAAATGACCTCGAATAGCTGCTGCAATTTTGAGAAAGAAGAGCAAAGTAGGAGGGATTACAATACCTGACACCAGACTGTATTACAAGGCCACTGTAATCAAAACAGCCTGGTACTAGCACAAAAACAGACACATGGACCAGTGCAATAGAACAGAGAGCTCAGAAATAAACCCAATTCTCTATGGTCAATTAATATTCGACAAAGGAGGCAGCAACATAAAATGGAGTAAAAGTAGCCTCTTCAACAACTGGTGTTGGGAGAACTGGACAGCTACATGCACAAAAATGAAACTCGAGAACCAGCTTACACCATACACAAAAATAAACTCAAGGTGGATAAAAGATTTAATTATAAGCCTTGACACCATTAAAGTCCTAGGGAGAACATAGGCAGGAAAATTTCAGACATTTCACGCAGCAACATTTTTACTGGTATGTCCCCTAAAGCAAGGGACATAAAGGAAAGAATAAACAAATGGGATCTCATCAAACTAAAAAGCTTCTGCACGGTTAAAGTAAACAGTATTAAAATGAAAAGAGAACCAACTGTATGGGAAAATATATTCGCCAATGATACCTCAGGCAAGGGTTTAATCTCCAAAATATATAAAGAACTTACATGACTCCACTCTAAGAAGGCAAGCAACCCAATTGAAAAATGGGCAAAGGGTATGAACAGACACTTCTCCAAGGAGGACATACAGAGGATCCAGAGACACATGAAAAGATGCTCAATATTGCTTGCTATCAGAGACATGCAAATTAAAACCACAATGAGATACCACCTCACACCAGTCAGAATGGCCATCATAAACAAAGCAACAAATAACAAGTGTTGGAGAGGTTGTGAAGAAAAGGGGACCCTAGTGCACTGCTGGTGGGACTGCAGACTGGTACAACCACTATAGAAAGCAGTATGGAATTTTCTAAGAAAACTAAACATGGATCTACCTTTTGACCCAGCAATCCCACTGCTGGGATTATATCCTAAGAACCTTGAAACACCAGTCCAAAAGAACCTATGCACCACAATGTTCATAGCAGCACAATTTACAATAGCCAAGTGTTGGAAGCAACATATGCGCCCATTAGTAAATGATGGATCAAAAAACTATGGTACATTTACACAATGGAATTCTATGCAGCAGAAAGAAAGAAGGAGCTCCTACCCTTTGCAACAGCATGGATGTAAGTGGAGAGCATTATGCTAAGTGAAATAAGCCAGACAGTGAAGGACAAATACCATATGATCTCACCTTTAACAGGAACATAATCAAAACAAACAAACAAACAAACAAGCACAATATAACCAAAGACACTGAAATTGAGAAGGGGTTGATAGTCACCACAGAGGAGAGGGGAGGGAATTTCAGGGGGAAAGGGGAAGGGTTTGGAGCAACAAGTATAAAGGTCACATGGACAAACACTAGCGGGGGTGGAAATGGGAGTGGGTGGGGAGGGTTGGGGCTGTGGGCTGGAATGGGATCAAAAGACAGAAAACTGTACAAGAACAACAATTAAAATAATTTTTTTAAAAGAATTGACATGCAAATCTACCTGAGCTTGAGCTTTTCTTCTTGGGTGTTTTAATTACTGGTTCAAATGTATTGCTCGTAATTGGTTTGTTCAGATAATATGATTTGTCATAATTTAGCTTTCAAAGGGACAATTTAAAATATTTTAATGGTATTAGATGGTTAAATTTGTTGTATACAATGGTTGATGGCATTTTTTAAAAAATTCTTTCTGAGCCCTGGCTGGTGTGGCTCAGTGGATTGGGCGCAGGCCTGCAAACCAAAGGATCGCAGTTTGGTTCCAGGTCGGGGCGCATGCCTGGGTTGCAGGCCAATTCCCAGCAGGGGACACATGGGAGGCAACCACACATTGATATTTCTCTCCCTCTCTCCTCCCTTCCCCTCTAAAGATAAAATAAATAAAATCTTAAAAAAAGCTCTTTGTGTTTTTGTAGTGCTGGTTGTTTCACTTTTTTTTTTTGGTCTTATTTATTTTTATTCTGTCTCTTTACTACATGGTGGATTGTATTACAGGCTTTTCAATTTATTTAGCATTTAAAAGAAGGATCCATTAGTTTTATTAGTCTTTACAGTCTTTCTCTTTTTTCCTTATTGTGGCAGTGATCTTTGTGTGTTTTTTTTAATTCAACTTACTTTTTGGTTTGTTACTTCTATGTCTAATGTATTTAGAAACTCAAATGATTTTATTGAAAATATTCTGCTCTTTAGTTAGAACTGTATAGTTATAGTATCCTCTTATAAGAGGTTTTCATAAATGTTGATTTTCTGAGACCATATTTGCATTTTTATTTGTCTCAGTGCAGCTGTGGGTTTTCTGTTTCTTGTAATTTTTTAAAGACTTTATTCACTTATTTTTTTAGACTGGGGGAAGTTATGAGAAAGAGAGGTAGAGGGGCATCACTCAGTGATTGCCTCCCACGTGCCCCCAGTTGGGGACCTGGCCTGCTGCCTGGGGATGTGCTCTGATTGGGAGTCGAGCCAACAAAATTTTGATTCACAGGTTGGTGCTGGGTTCACTGAGCCATACCAGCCAGGGATGTTGGTTTTAATTATTGATTTATTGAGTGTTTGGTACTGCTTTGAATAAATTTCAAATGTAAAAAAAAAAAACAAAATCAAATGAACAAGGACTGGAGGAAGGTAAAATGGTATAGGGCAGGGGAAGAGTAACTTTGAGATTTGAAATAAAATTAATGACATATAGGAATAAAATTGAAGAAAAACAGCAATAACTATAATATGCACACCAAAAGAGCAACAATTAATAAAGGTGGAAAGAAAATTAATAATAATAATAATAATAAACGATAATAATAATATAAGAAAGAAAAAAAGAATGTGAGCTGACTAAAAGAAAGAAAAAATATTTTGAGAGGATAGATTTAGGTGAAATAGTAAGAGTAAGGAATAGGACCAAGGAGTAAGAAAGGGGAAATAAAATTTAAAATGAAAATAAGGGAGGTCAGGAAGAAGGCAACAAGGAGTAAGGCTAGGGAAAAGTACAATATGAAATTTGAAATAAATTACAATAATATGAAATATAAATAAAAGAAAAACAAAAGACAAAAAGTGAATTTGTTGGAATACAACTGAAGAAGAAGAAGAAAAAAAATAAAAGTCCATTCAAGAGAAAAAATTGTGCCAATATTCTAGATTTTAGGGTGTCCAAAATAATTTTAGGACTGTATAAGTGCAACTACTCCTTAACTGTTAAGGAGTTGAAATTACATTACAGCCCTTTGTAGGCAACCACGAGGCTAATGTGGCCCCAGGTAAAAATGAGTTTGACACCCCTGCTCTAGAAGAATAAGGTGGAGTTCATCTCAACAGAGTTTGATGTTTGTCTTCTGTCTTCTCCTTTTTGATTGGCCTCTTGCTTTTTTTCAGCTCAAGGTCCATTGGCGTGTCCTCCAAATTCTGGCTGCATGACATGTATCACCTTTACCTGCCTCTAGAGGGGACTTTTATTGCAATTGTGAGGGTGGGAACCCAGGGTATCCTCTGGATGGTATGGTTCAGTCTTCTTGGAAAATTGTGGATGTGTTCCCCTGCACCTGCCCCACCTGTCTTGGCCTGTTCCATCTTATTTCCAATAATGTATAGTTTCTGATGAACTAGCCATCCATTTCAAGGGATGGACCAGTCTCTGTAAGAGGGTCAGCTCTTTCCTGCTTGGTAGTGATAGTAGCTCTGTGAGAGCCAAGGCCAGTCAGGATGGAGATTCCTCCTTGCTTCACCTATTTCTTTTCTTTATTTTATTGTTGTTCAAGTACAGTTGTCTCCATTTTCACTCCGCCATGCCCCCCTGCTCTGAATTACCAATTCAAAAGCACCTATGCACCTCAATGTTCATAGCATCACAATTTAAAATAGCTAAGTGCTGGAAGCAACCTAAGTGTCCACCAGTAAATGAGTGGGTAAAAATATCTATGGTACATTTACACAATGGAGTATTAAGCAGTGGAAAGAAGGAGCCCCTACCCTTCAAGACAGCATGGATGGATTTGGAGAGCATTATGCTAAGTGAAATAAGCCAGGTCGTGAAAGACAAACACTATATCATTTCACCTGTAAATGGAACCTAATCAACAAAACAAGCAAGCACGCTGCACCGATTTGTGATCTCCCTGCTTTCTTGCTGCAGTGGAATAGGCACATAGGAACCAGTGTATTTTGTCTCCCTGAGGGAAGTTCCACATGGACCCTTTTGGAGCTCCTCTTCCTGTCTTTCTTCTGTGGATATGCACACTGCATGTTGTTCTTGAGCTGGTCCTGACTGATTATTCTACAGAATTTCCCCTTTGGATGCAGTGCTTGTAATCCAGCAGGTAGTAGGGTCTAGGTACATCCTGACCTTCCTTTCCCAAAGCTTAGAACTCTGCCACGGAAGAGGTTTCTGCCTGGCTGTAGATCATCTCAGGCACTCAACTTTCCCTATCTAGTTAACAGTCCACTGCCTTCACAGTGGACACTGTCCAAACTCTCCATATTGCATAGCCCCTGGCTTGCTACCCATGCTGGGCTTGGGCCCAGAAATCTCTTTGCTGTACAACTTTCTGATCTTCCTGCCCAGGTATATTCAGTGGGAGCAAACTGCACTTCCAGTTTTATCTCTTTGCTGGCACAGAAGCTGTGCATGGGGTCCCTGCCTAGGATGCTTTAGCTCTTCTTTTAAAAAGTCTTTCTGTGGCACACCCACTGCAGTCCTGAATGACTGTATGATTCTCTATGCACACCATCTCTCCAAAAAGCCAAAGTCTCTCACAATCATAGCCGGCCACAGCCTGCCTTCTCCCACCCCATGTATGGCCTCTGATTGTTTTGGGAGGTACAGTTCTTGTCTTCCTCTCTCGTTCTCCTTGTTGGCATTTGGAACTACAGCTATGAATATGTTGCTCATTTTGTGTGTGTAGCCTGGATGTCCCCAACTCCATATATTTTCCCCAAGTCACTCTTAGCCAAGGTCTGAGGGCTCCCTGAATGAGAATGGTGCTTCCTGTCCTAGGAGGGGAGGGGAGCTACGAGGCTGTAATTTCTGACCAGTCTATCCACTGCTGGAGGCACCACCCATGGGGTACTTCCCCTTCAACTTATAAAATCCCCTTACCACTGCTCTGAAGTGTTTTCTGTACTCCTTGGTTTCAAAACTCCATACCGCTAAGATTCCATTGATTGCTCATGTTATTTCTCAGAAGATCAACCATGAATACAAGTAGGGGCAAGAACAAGTGGACTCAGCTTCTACCTACTCAGCAGCCATCATTTCCTTCACCCAGAATAATTCTTTTAAAGTTAAAAATAAGAAAACTATTTAAATAATTGTCTTTTCATTCAAAATAGTTTGGATTTTTCTAGTTAACATGCAATGTTATTCTGATAATGCAATGTACACTAATAAGTAATAAAATTTAAAAAGAAGTTTTTAAGAAATATGCATCACTTTTTTGTGTGTTAATACTTGACATTCTGAGATATATGTATATTTTATAGTAAAATATATTTAAGTTGCAAAAACATTAAGTTTTTTTGCATATATATTATATGAAAATTGTGAACCTGGTTAGTCACATACCAATATATATATAACTTTGTAGTAGACTCTAAATTAAAAAAATATTTTTATTATACATTAGTTAATATTTACAAAATATTTGACATATTTGAAAAACACTTACAAAATTTTAAAGTTGAGCCCTTGCTGGTGAGTCTCAGTGGATTGAGTACTGGCCTGTGAATCAAAGAGTCACTGGTTCATTTCCCAAGCAGGGCACATAATTGGGTTGTAGGCAAGGTCACCAGTCAGGGGTGCATGAGAGGCAACTATGCAATGATGTTTCTGTCTCTTTCTTCCTCCTTCCCCCTCTCTCTAAAAATAAATAAATAAAAGCTTAAAAATGTTTTGTAGGTGGTAAATGTTGATCCTGGTTTAATTCTAAAATGTGAACCAAAATTAATAACTTGTTTTTTAGATTAAAAGGTTATCAAGTTATACATACTTGAATTTCCAATATTAAAACACTTGTGACACAGCATAATTTGTAACCAAATTATGTAAATATTTTATTGTCATTCAAATATATTTGTCTCCATTCCCCTCCATTATTCTTGCTGCCCTACCCACTCTTACCTCCCACATTCAGTCCTCCACCCCTGTTGTCTTTTCCCATTGGTCCTGTATATGTGTTCCTTGATGACCCTTCCCTTTCTTCCTCTGTTATCAGTCTCACCCTTCCTCTCTGGTTACTTTCAGTTTGTTCTTTATTTCCACATCTCTGGTTATATTTTGCTCACTTGTTTGTTGTGTTGATCAGGTTCCACTTATGGGTGAGATCATATGGTGTTTGTCTTCACCAATTCAAAAGAACCTATGTGCCCCAATGCTCATAGCAGTGCAATTTACAATAGCCAATAGCCAAGTGCTAGAAACAGCCTAGTACCCATCAGGAAATGAGTGGATTAAACAAACATGGTAGATTTACACAATGGAATACTATGTAGCAGAAAGAAAAAAGGGACTCCTATCCTTCACAGCAGCATGTATGGAGCTGGAGAGCAATAGGCTAAGCAAAATAAGGCAGAAATTGTATCTTTTGAGTCACAGTATGGTTGTTACAATTTGTCTGAAGTGAAAAAGCAATGAGAGTGTTTTTAGCTGTAATTAATATGTAATATTAATCCTTACAACAATCTTGAGATTTATTCTCTTTGGAAATGGAAAATGGTGAGATTAAAAAATCACATGAACTGGGACAAAAAATGAAAGTATATGCTTGATCTTCCATTAATTATTTTTGAGAAGTTGGACTAAACATGTCACTTCTCTAACTTTTACTCACCTTATCTGTAAAATTGGTAATTGGACAAGGTCAATGATGTGCATTTTAAAAATAATAAAAATATACTTTTATTCAAAATAAATATATTTTGGAATTACAAAGACAAAGCATACACATGCAGAATCACTTTCCTGTAAATAGTGCATTGATAGGATCCCCCCCCCAACACAAGCACACTATACTTCTTATTGGAGCTCCCACCTCCCACAACAAATCCTGAAATAATTTTATATGACCCAAATTTATCAAATAGTATATTATTAAAACCCATAGTTCTGCAAGAAAAGAAACAAGATACAAAAGTAGAATATATCCTGGGAAGTGCATTATAGCAATCTGGTTTGGTAGATTCACTGCCTCCAGCAATTGTAAAATCTTTTTTGCATGTTTGATGTCCTTATTTCCCAAAGTTAAGAGACATTTTTCTCTTTTAAAATACATTTTATTGGTTATGCTATTACAGTTTCCCAAGTTTTTCTGCCCTATATCCCCTTCTGCCCTGAACCCTTCCATCCTCCAGCATCTCCCCTTAGTTCATGTCCATAGGTTGTATATGTAAGTTCTTTGACTTCTCTATTTCCTATGCTATTCTTAATCTCCCCATGTCTATTTTGTGCCTACCTATTATGCTTCTTACTCCCTGTACCTTCCTCCCCCATTCTCCCCTTCTCCTCCCATTGATAACCCTCTAGTGACTCTATTCTGTGATTCTATTCATGTTCTAGTTTGCTTAGTCACTGTTTCTGTTTTTTAGATTCAGTTGTTGATAGCTGTGAGTTTGTTGTAATTTTGCTCTTCATAGGTTTTGATCTCATATTTTGTAGATAAGTCCCTTTAACATTTCATATAGTAAGGGCTTGGTGATGATGAACTCTTTTAACTTGATCTTATCTGGGAAGGACTTTATCTGCCCTTCCATTCTAAATGACAGCTTTGCTGGATAATCTTGGATGTAGGCCCTTGCCTTTCATGACTTTGAATAATTCTTTCTACACTTTCTTACCCATATTTTTTTAAGAAATCAGCTGACAGACTTATGGACACTCCTTTGTAGGTCTGTCTCCTTTTCTCTTGCTGCTTTTAAGGTTTTCTCCTTACCTTTAATCTTGGGTAACTTAATTTTAATGTGTCTTTATGTGTTCTTCCTTGGGTCTAATTTCTTTGGGACTCTCTGAGCTTCCTGGACTTCCTGAAAGTCTATCTCCTTCTCCATATTGGGGAAGTATTCATTCATTATTTTTTCATATAAGTTTTCAATTTCTTCCTCTCCCTCTTCTAGTCCTAGCACCCTTATGATTCAGATGTTGGAGCATTTAAAGTTGTCCCAGAAGTTCCTAAGCCTCTCCTCATTTTTTGGATTATTTATTATTTATTTATTTATTTATTTATTTATTTATTTATTTATTTATTTTTGTTCAAGCACAGTTGTCTCCACTTTCACTCCACCATGCACCTGCCCCACCCATCTTTATTTCTCATCCTCATACCTACACCCTTTGGCTTTGTCCATATGTTCTTTATACATATTCCTTGAAGCCCTTTTATCTTTCTCTCCCCTCCTCCCTGGTTACTCTCAGTTTGTTCTTTATTTCAATGTCTCTGGTTGTATTTTGCTTTCTTGTGTTTTTTTTTTATTTTTTGTTTCTTCATTCTGTTCTGGTTGGGTGTTTATTTATTTCTTTTGTTCTAAATTGATTTAAGTTCCAATTCCCCTCCCTTCACTGTTGGTTCCCTGTATATTTTCCTTTATTTCACTTTGTGTAGCCTTCATTTCTTCCTTTATTTTGCAACCAATGTCAATTATTTCTGTGAGCATTCTGATTAACAGTGTTTCAAGTTCTGCATTTGATAAATTTGCTATCTCATCACTTTGTTCTTTTTCTGGAATTTTGATCTGTTCTTTCACTTGGGCCATATTTCTTTGTCTCAGCACACCTATTACATTACAAGGGGCAGAGTCTTAGATATTCACCAGGGGAGGGCGACCCTATTTGCTATGTTGTGGCATTGTTTGTGGGGGAGAGGTCAGAGAGGGAATAACGCCCTTTGCTAGATCCATTTTTCCATATTGTTCAATGGTGTGGACTACTATGAAGGTATATTTAGAGTCAGTGTAGATTTTAACATTCTTTCCCTGGTATAATTCTAAGGCTCTATTGAGGGCTATCAGTCCAGGTTTTTGTGTAAATGTTCCTGCAGCAAAGGCTTGAGTTTTTATTACCTTATCTATGGTGACCATATACCTGGCTGATTGTTGATCAATATCCATGAAGCTGCTCTCATCTGTATATAATCCCCAGCCAAGTTCTGTCACAGCTGGTCAAATAGATCTGGTCTACTAGAATAAACATTGTCAATTATTACCAAGTAATCATACTGGAGGTCTGAGCCTCCTTTAAGTTAAGGAGTAAGGTGTCCAGATTTAAAGTAGTGGTGGTTTGCAAGCCAACATTTAGGATGTCTAATAAAATGGCTTCATATTTTCTCAAGTGCCTCACATCAATCAATACCCTCCCTTCTAACATTTCTTGGTAAGGGTTTCTAATATATATATATATATATATATATATATATATATATATATATATATATATATTCCATTTCAGCTTTGGACAGTTCTTTTTCCAATGGCCTTCTTCTTTGCAGAAGGCATATTGACACCTAGTAAGTCTTTCCCTTTCCCTTTTGGGTCCCGCCTCTCATTTTGGTTTTTCTGTACTATTTCTAAGAAAACAGTGGCTTGCTTTATTATTATTATTATTATTATTATTATTATTATTATTATTATTATTTGTTTCCTGGGCATGATAAACTTTAAAGGATACATCCACCAGCTGTGAGGGATTTATTTCTAAGACTCCATCTGAACATTGGAACTTTCCTCTTATATCTAGGGTATTTTCCCCAATAAAGATAATGTTTACACTCTGGACATTTTCTGGTGACTATGGATCAACATCAGTTTGCTTTCAATAGACTGGATAGATACTTTCTAAAAATTCAGAATAATCTTTGGTTTCTGTTAAAAGACCTGTATCATATTCCAGGCACTTTGGTTTAGGTGCTCTTTCTTAAGTCCTTCCATTATGCATGTATTGTAATGTTCTAGGAAGGCTAGGTCCCCACTATCTGGGTCCCAGTTGTCCTTGTCAAGGGAATTTCCATGGCTGAGTTGGGCATTTTTTTATGATTCTCTTGGTAGAGGCTAGAGACTCTTCATTAGCTTTATCTAAAACTAGCCACTTTCATCTGCTGTTAGCAGGATGTTAAGGGGAGTTTTTATATTTGCCAAATTTGGATGATGAGTGGTAAAAATGGAGATGATAAAATGTGATATTTTCTTAAGATCACCACTATATGAGGAGTATATTTTTTTTCCAATTTGTTAAATCTAAAGTGGAAAGTAGAGTATAAGCCCAATAGTAGTCATTGGGATAAACTTCCTACAGTATATTTCCTGAAAGGGAATTGTCCTGCTCAGATAGGGATGCTCTCTGGCTATATTGGGTGACCTGCAAGTTCTTTCAGTGGGAGACCATTTCTTATTCATACAAGGGTGGGGCTGCTGCCCTCTAGTCTCTATTTTAGGGGTATATAGTAGCAGGGTTGGTGGTGGGGAAGTTTTTATGCTGCTAATCTTGGGTTCCCTGGATTCAGAGCATTAAAGAGATTCATACCCTTATTTTTCTTTTTTTCCTGTGTCTTAACTATTTGGGAAGATTTCTGAAACCAATCTCCTTCTCTACATCATTAAGTGGTTTCCTTTCTTTGCCAAATCCTTATTGTGTAAGGACTTAAACAATAGAACATAAGCGATTTAATTCTATTTCCTTGACTGTTTGCAACATAATTCCAATTGAATGATGGTGTAATAATTTATGGAACAATTTGGGGGTCATTTTTCCCATAGTCTAAAGCATATATAATCCAAGAAGTGTTACAATGGAAAACTAATTCCTTCTTAGACATTGGATAATAATAGTACAGGGACCAATCTACTAAAATTTAGCCCAGTTGGCTCCATCCAGGAGTCAAGTAAAAACCCAAAACCATAACCATAACAAGACTACATACAATGTAGGAACATATAGATGATATCTGAATCCATAATTCTATTATTCAAACAAGTAGTCATAAGCAAGTTTTAGAGTCTTATCTCCTGCCAAATAATACCACAAGTGGTCCTAACCAGAGTTAAATGGTGTAAGGCCCAAGCAGAAGGGTTGCCTGATAACTGGCACCACAGATAGTCCTAGGTGGATCTCAATGATGCCAGGCCCAAACAGTAGCAGTTGAGGACCCTGGTATGCATGCTGGTTCAACTCACTCCACCTTCTAGTTCATATCCTCTCCAGACCCATATTCTTTCATCAGCCAGACATTTAAGATGGCTGATACCTTGAGCAGGAGCACAGGGAAATTACAAGACTAGGAGATCCCACAATCTTGCTCTCAGGGTTGACATGTCACAGGCAGCTATGACTTAATCATAAGCCCTCTGGGACTTACCAAAGTCCATGCGGTCCTGTCTGGATTTACCAAACTAATTGAACAACAACAACAAAAAAAAATGGAGGTTTGGCTACCTGCTGCCACAAAAGCCATACTCATGAGTTGGGTACTTGTGCAAAAGAAAGGTCTATTCAGGTGCCATACAACCTTGTAGAAAGACACTTGTCTCAAAGATCATGTTGTCTTCTTTCTCAAGTCTGCAGTTATAATAGGGCTATGGAAGAGAAGACTTTTTTTCCTAACCTAATAATCTTTCTAGATTTAGTGTACTTGGGGTCTTATGTACTCATCTTTCTAGCTTTCACAAGCTCAAGTCCTATCCATTCATCTTTCTAGCTTCTGGATGCTTAGTGTAAGAACCTCCCCTTCCACCATCTTGATTAATGGTTGGAGACTCCCCTAGTGCTCTGACTGTTTTACACTAGTGAACACAGTGCTTCCAATGACCTTCTGCAGATTTCACTGTTTTTCAAACCAGTATTTTCTCTTTCAGATTCCATCTGCCTGAGTACCTCCCCATTCCTTCCCTAATCTGGCCAACACTGGCATACAGCCAGGGCTTTCACAGCTGTGTGAGTGTAAGATGCTAACCTAGCCTCCTCCTCTCCAGACCCTTGCCAAAGGCTCAAGTTTGGAGTTACTTCATCCATCTGTGCACGTATCCAGTGATTGGCCTCTACTGCCATTTAGGTGCCTATGATGAAATCCTGCAGCTATGTAAGTGCACACTGGCAGTCCAGGGTACAAAAGTTGCTTTTGGGTCCAGATAAAACCCAGTATCCAGTCACTGACTGCATCACTGCACTCACCATCAGCTAGCCTTCCAAGATTGCTACTCCTGTCCTGACACTCATAACCAGCCTCCATTACACTTGCATGTCCTAGGGAGCTCATATGCTAACTATAGCTTAAGTAAACATTTTACCCATATTTAAAAAGCTAAATATTCTAAGTAAAATATAAATATGTTTAAACTAAAAGTGAATTTTTCAAAATGAGTAAAAAGTGAAGATTTTTATATTTCTGAGGTAAAAGTAAGACAACGGAAAGAGTATGACATAAAGTACAACTTAACAAACTCTAAGGCAAAATAGATAAATTCAAAAACAATAACAATTTCTTAGCAATTAATAGAATGATATAAAAACAGGGATCTATAGAAAATTTAATCAATGAGATTAACCACTTTGTGAACTTACATTGAACATTTTTTGCCACCAAATAAGAATACAAATTCTTTTTAAACTCAAACAGAATCTTTACAAAATTAGCTGTGTGTTGAGTCATCAAGCAAGTCTCAACAAGTTTCAAACCACTGTGTTGACAATGTTCTCTAACCAAAAGGTAATTATGCAACCAATAAGTAATTAAATGGTTGTTATAAAATCCCCATATGTTTGAATACACAGCAATGAAAATAAGCAAACAATGTCCATGTACAGCAATGGCAAATTTTCAAATATTGTAAACCTAATGTTGATTAAAATAAATAAGATATATAAAGTGTATCAATGATTAAAAGTTCAAAATGAGCAAAGCAAAACCATACTGTTTAGGAATACAATCAATAGGTTTTTAAACTAAAAAGAAAAAAGAGAAAGAACTTTAATAAAAACTCTGGATATTATTATCTCTAGATGGTTAGGTAATCAAGCTATATGATAGAGATTATAGAATGTCAGAATTACAAGTGTATTCACTGAAAATTATTTATTGAACTCTTTCTCAATATTTTTCTATGTCTCCATTTACATTATATTTCACATTAAAAGATATTTTAAGTAAAATGAAATTAATAAATTTCGTTTTATATAACATTATAAGGTAAAAAAAAGTGTATTTATCTTTGACCCAAAGGGTTTTTTTAATTTTATTTTTTATTGTTGTTCCATTATAGTTGTCCCAATTTTCCTCCATTACTCTCCCCAAGAATCCTGAAGCACCAATTCAAAAGAACATATACACCACAACGTTCATAGTAGTTCTATTTACAATAGCCAAGTGCTAGAAACAGCCTAAGTGTTCATAAGTAAATGAGTGGATAAAAGAACTGTGGGACATATACACAATGAAATACTATGCAAAGGAAAGAGAGAAGAAACTCCTACCCTTTGAGACAGTGTGTATGAATCTGGAGAGCATCATGCTAAGTGAAATAAGCCAGGTGGTGAAAGAGAAATACCATATGATTTCACCTATAAGTGGAATTTAATCAACAAAACAAACAAGCAAGCAAAATAGAACCAGACATGGAAATAAAGGAGAAACTGAAAGTGACTAGAGGAGATGGGAGAAGTGGATAACAAAAGAAAGAGGAGGAAGGGTCAAGGCAAGGAACATGTATAAGGCGGGAGGCAGGGCAAGGGAAAGTATTTTTTTTTTTAATGCGATTATCTCCTATACTAATTCTACCAAAGGTAATTTATATTAAAATTTACACAATATCATATTAGTCAAGAATCACCTTAGTGCTCTAAGAATCTTAAAATTTTAGTGTCCCCTAATAATGAAGATTTATTGTTATTTCATACCATAGAAATATGAATTGATTGCTTTCAGTAGGGGCAGTTACTCTCAGATAAAGACTTCTTCATTTCCATGATCCACAATCTCAGCAGTCTTGGACCCACCAGTGAATTCTTTGTATTCAGCTTTCACACTAGAAAAAAGAGAGAATATGGAGGATTATGTGGAAATGTATGTCTGTACATAATTTGCCCCACAGTCCCTTGGAAATCTGGCCGCATCTAACTGAAAAGGAGGCTGGAAAATGTACTGTAAATTGTGTATGGCAAAAAGCAAGGAAATTTTTGTATACATTTGCCTCATTTCTGCCATATTTTAACAATCACTGTCCTATTTTTATTCCTGAGAGAAAACAATTTCCTCACTAGAATTATATACAAAGCTATTTCACATATTAGATAATAATTGATAGAAAAGCTTATAAAGCCTCTAAAATTTACTCCTGGCAGACATGTTTCATCAGAATGAAGGAGTAAACTGAAATGTAATAATTCACAAAGTGCATAAATTCAGGGTAGATAAAATTAATAAAGCAAAGAAAATAACAATGATGGTGAAGAAAAATTTAGGGGGACTATGATGTATTAGGTTGAGAGTCAACTAAAAATTGGGCTGGAGAATGAAAAAGAAATAAGAACATATTTCTTAATTAAAATATGTGCCTATACACAAATATATGAAAAAATTATATATGTGTATCAACTTTATACATACATAAAATTATATATAAGCCATATATGTAAACCTAATGTGTATATGTACATTTTATATATAAACCTAGTATATAGGCATACATATACATATGCATATGTATTAAATTTAGAGATAACTAACCAAATAGATGAAGAAATTATGGCAGTAACTGGAAAAAAGCAGGTACCCAGCCATGTAATTCCAAAAATACAGACATTTATTGAAGAGGATGCAAAATATAAGAAATATTGTACATAGGACAATGATGCCTGATTCTCTTCAAAGTAGGAACCTTGCCTACTTTGCCATCAGCTTTCAATTTCCATCAGCTCTCCTATCATATTTTCCTGAATTTCATTGATGGTCTGAAATCTCTTCCCTTTCAAATGTGATTTTAGATTTGGGAGAAGTCAGAAGTCACAATGCTCCAAAAATGGGCTGTAGAGGGGCTGAGTCACCTGGGTAATTTTACATTTTTATCAAAAAACTCTGTATGAGATGTGATGCATGAGTGGGCATGTTGTCATGATGAAGCTATTAATCACCAGTTGCCCATAGCTATGGCCTTCTGAATCATCTAAATAGTTTCCTTGGAGAAATGTTCAAGCTTAATGCAAAATTGGATGCAGATTTGTTGTTCTACTCAGTCATTTTGAATGTGATGGTCACACAGTACACATGCTTGCTTACTCAATGCTGTCAACCACCACCACTGACTATGTACAGTGAATTTATCATTATTCACACATATATTCCTGTCCATCTCCTTGGTTGCCAGGTTACATTGATGTTGTGCAAACTGTTCTTATTATAACAATAGCTGTACTTTTTCCAGACAGACTTTGTATACCTATCCTGTATGCAGGATAGACAATGTAACCAAAATACAGGTTATGGTTTATCTATGAACCATTGTGATAATAATGTGAACCAGTAAACATAGATTAAATAAAAAGTTGTGGGTAACAACTATGAAAAATTAATGGAAGGAAATGTGTTTCTGTGTATGTGTATTGGAGGAATCTGATATTGATTGATGAGTCCTCTTATATATACCTTAATTAAAATTCCCACAAAATCATTTTTACTATTTACCTTTCAATAGAAAGGTAAATGTGTTACATTTTGTGACTGTGTTACAAAATGCCAATTTACAATGGATTACAACCAATAATGAAACTCATTTAATACCTATTTGGAACTATTTCATGACAGCCATTTTTGACCTCTACTTAGATACTTAAAAAATATATTTTATTTTATTTTTTAGAGAGGGGGGGAAGCAGAAAGAGAGGGGGAGAAATATTAATATGGGTTGCCATTCACATGCTCCCTACTGGGAACCTGGCCCAAAACCCAGGCATGTGCCCTGACTGGGAATTGAATCAGCAACCCTTTGGTTCACAGGTCAGCCCTCAATCCACTAAGCCACACCAGCCAGGGCTCTACTTAGACTCTTTAAAAAGAATTGAGAGTGTAAAAAGAAATCTACACAATTACTATCAATCATTACAAAGCACTATCAATTTTCCTATGTAGTTCCTTTGTAAATTTAATATTGATTCCATCTGTTGTTTCAGCACTTTTTCCATTAGTCAAACACTGATAAATTTGTTGTTCTTAATAGGCCTGTATGAGAACTTTGAATCACAGTTAATCTTAAATATTGCTTCCTGAAAAGAGACTCCAAAATGGACATGCAATGATGATCTATTTGTTTTTAATACCTTTGAATGGTAGGATTACACTCAAACTCAGCAAAATTCTGGCCAAGTTTGATTTGAAGTAGATTCTTCATCCAATCTGAGTGTATTGCTGTTTTAAGTGAAGGGTCGTAACGATTAGAGAAATATACTTAAGAGTACCCCCATTAAGCTACATACTTATAGTAATATAAGAATAATTCAAATGATTAGGATTGCACTTTCCCTTAAATATCTTTTTTCATTATATTTTCATTTTGTATGACTAATTGCCTCTGTGTAACATTATTTTTATTTTTGTTCAATTACATTTGCCCCGCTTTCTCCTCATTGCTCACCCCTGTGCCATCCCCCTGGCTCTCACAGTCAATACTACCATAGATCATGCCCATAAGTCCTCAATTCCTTTTCATTTTCTTGACCTTTTCCTTTCTTTCCCATTATGACCCTCCATCCTCCCCTCTGGTCATTGTCAGTTTTTTTATTTCAAAGTCTCTGGTTTTGCTCATTTGTTCTTTTTTGTTGATTAGATTCCACTTTTAGGTCAGATTATACATATGGTGGTATTTGTCCTTCACAACCTGGCCTATTTCACTTAGCATCATGCTCTCCAATTACAGCCATGCTGTCCCAAATTGTAAGAGTTCCCTCTTTCCTTCTGTAGTGCTGTATTCCATTGTGTAAATGTTCCACTTTTTTGGTCCCCTCATTTATTGATGGGCACTTAAGCTATTTCCAGCACTTGCTATTGTAAATAATGCTGCTATGAACATTAGTGTGCATATGTTCTTTCCAATTGTTTTTTCAGGATTCTTATAATCCCAGAAGTAGAATCACTGGATCAAAATGCAGTTCCAGTTTTAGTTTTCTGAGGAAATTACATACTATTTTCCACAGTGACTACACCAGTCTATATTCCCACCAACAGTGTACTAGGGTTCCCTTTCTTCACAACCTAACCAGCACTTGCTGTTCATTGATTTGTTAATAATGGCCATTCTGCTGGGTGTGAAGTGGTGTCTCATTGTGGTTTTAATTTTTATGTCTCTAATAGCTATTGATATTAACAATTTTATAATGTGACTTTGGGTTTTCTGTGTGTCCTCCTTGGAGAAGTGTCTGTTCAGGTCTTTTCCAATTTTTAATAGATTGCTTGTCTTCCTGTTGTTGTTGTCATGTGAGTTCTTTATATATTTTGAAGATCAAACCCTTGTCCAAGGTATCATTGGCAAATAGCTTTACCCAGATGGTTGGTTCCCTTTCCATTTTGTTGATGTTTCCTCTGGCCATGCAGAAGCTTGTTAGTTCAATGTAGTATCATTCATTTATTCTTTCCTTTATATCCCTTGTCTTAAGGGATGTATCAGTGAAAATATTTCAGTGTGGGATATCTGAAATTTTCTTGCCTATGTTTCTCTCAAGGACTTTTATGGTATCATAAATTATATTTAAGGTTATGTTTAAGCCATGTTCAGTTTATTTTGGTGTATAGTGTAAGTTGGTGGTCTAGTTTCATTTTTTTAATGTACCATTCCAAATCTCCCAATATCATTTATTGAAGAGACTATTTTTACTCCATTTTATGCTCCTATATACTTTGTCAAATATTAAGTGATTTTATTGACATGGGTTTATTTCTAGACTCTATTCTGTTCCATTAATTTATGTGTATGTTCTTATGCCAATAACAGGCTGTTTTGATTACAGTGGACTTGTAATATAGTTTGATATCAGGTATTGTGATACCTCCTACATTGTTTTTTTCTTTCTCAAAATTTCTGAGGCTATTTGGGCCATATATGGTTCCACATAAATTTTTGAAATTTGTTCTATATCTGTAAAATATGTCATTGATATTTTGATAGGGATTGCAATGAATTTATACATTGTTTTGGGTAGTATGGATATTTTAATGATGTTAATTCTTTGAATCCATGAACATGGCATATGCCTCCATTTGTTGGTGCCTTCCTTAAATTCTTTATTTAGTGTTGTGTAGTTTTCTGAGTATAGGTAATTTTCTCCTTGGTTAAGTTTATATCTAAATATTCCATTTTTTGTTGCTATAGTAAATGAGATTTTTAAAATTTCTGTTTCTTTTATTTCATTGTTGGTATATGAAAATGCCACTGATTTCTGAATGTTGACATGTGTCCTGATACTTTACCAAATTCACTCTTTAGGTTGAGTAGATTTTTGGTGGAATAAATAGGGTTTTCTATGTACTCTACCATGTCATAACAAAGACTGACAGTTTACTTCCTCCTTCTCAATTTGGCTGTTTCTTATTTGTTTTGCTTGTCTGATTTATGTGGCTAGATCTTTCAATACTATGTTGAATAGAAGTGGTGAAAGTGGACACTCCTATCTTAATCCTGACCTTAGTTGAGATGCTTTTTAGATTTTGCTCATTGAATATGATGTTGGCTCTTTGTTTCTCATAGACGGCCTTTATTACGTTAGGGAATGCTCCCTCTACTTCCATTTTGCTGAGTGTTTTTGTCATAAATGATTGCCATACTTTATCAAATACGCTTTCAGCATCCATTAAGATGATCATGTAGTATCTGTCTTTCATATTGTTTATGTGATAAATTACATATATTGATTATGGATGTTGTAATAACCTTGCATCCCTGGGATGAATCATACTTAATTATGGTGTGTGATCTTTTTAATGTATTGCTTGATCTTATTTTGTTGAGGATTTTAGCATCTATGTTCAGCAATATTTGTCTGTAGTTTTCTTTCTTTTTTATGTATTTTTTGAATTAGGATACTACTGGAATCACAAAAAGATTTTGATAGTCTTCCCTCTTCTTGGATTTTGGAATACTTTGAGAAGAATTGGGATTAGCTCTTCTCTAAATGTTCGGTAATTTTATCTTGTGGATCTTCCTGCCCAGGGCTTTTGTGTGCTGGAAATTTTTCTTATTACATCTTCAATTTCACTTGCTGATATCAGTCTATTTAATCTTTCTTTTTCTTCTTAAGTCAGTTTTGGAGGCTTATATGTTTCTAGAAACTTGTTCACTTCAGCCTGGCTTTCATATTTCTTGGCATGTAGTTGTTCATAGTAATTTCTAATGCTCCTTTTTATTTTGGTGGTATTGGTTTTAATTTGGCCTCTTTCATTTGTGATTTTGATTATTTGGGTCTTCTCCCTTTTTTTCTTGATGAGTCTGGTCAAAGGCTTGTTGATTTCTTTATCTTTTCAGATAATCAGCTCCTGGATTTATCGATCCTTTGGATTGTTGTTTTACTCTCTATGTCATTTAATTCTTCTTTGATTTTGATAAGTTCCATCCTTCTACTCACTCTGGGCTTTGTTTGGTTTTTGTTCTTCTAGTTTTTGTAGCTGTAGGGTTAGGTCATTTATTTGAAATATTTGTCTTTTTTATTTAGACATGTATTGCTATGAACTTGCCTCTCAAAACTGCCTTTGCTGTGTCCCATAGGTTTTGGGTGGTTGTATGTTCATTTTCACTTGTTCACAATTTTTTTAAATTTCTTCCTTGATCTCATTGCTTACCCTTTCATTGTTTAATAACATATTACTCAGTCTCTATGAATATGAGTGTTTTTGAGTTTTTTTCCTTGAGGTTGTTTTCTAGTCTCAGGCTCTTGTTGTCTGAGAAAATGCTTGATATGATTTCAATTTTCTCGAAGTTGTTGAGGATTGTGTTGTGTCCTATCATGTAGTCTATCTTTAAAAATACCATTTTCATTTGAAAGCAATGTATATTTTGCTCCTTTGGGGTGAAAATTTCTCTATATGTCATTTAATCCTATTTGATCTAGTGCATCATGCAGGGCCACACTGTCTTTGTTGATTCCTTGTTTGGAAGTTCTGTTCATTGTTGACAGTGGATTGTTAAAATCCCCTGCTATGAGTTTGTTGCTGTCTATACCTTTCTTGAAGTCCTCCAAGATTTTCCTTATATTTTTAGGTGCTGCTGTGTTGGTCACATATAGGTTTACAATGTTTATAGCTTCCTGGTGGATTCTTCCCTTTAGAATTGTAAAATGACCTTTACTGTCTGTTTTTATGGTGTTTGTTTTGAAATCTATGTTTTTCTGGTATAAGTATTTCTACCTCAGCCTTTTTTTCCCTGTCCATTTCCTTGGAATATTTTTTTTCCAACACTTCACTTTTTGCCTGTGTAGGTTTTTTGTTCTGAGACAGGTGTCTTGTAGGCAGCATATGTCCAGGTCATATTTTCTTATCCATTCAGCTACCCTGTGTCTTTTGATTGGAACATTTCTTACATTTACATTTAAGGTTATTATTGATAGGCATTTATTCATTTTCCCCCTTTGTTCCTGTGTTTCTCTCTCACTCTACACCTTCATCTTCTTGAAGCAATCCCTTTAGCATATCTTACAATGCTGGTATGGTGAAGATGTATTTTTTTTACCTTCTTTTGTCTGGGAAACTCCTTATTTCATCTTTCATTTTAAGTGACAGCCTCCTGGGTAGAGCAGTCTTGGTCTGAAGCCTTAGCTTTTCATTACTTGGAATAGTTTTTGTGTTTCCTTTCTGGCTTATAGTGTTTCTGGTGAGAATTCAGCTGCAAGCCTATTCAGAGCTCCTTTGTATGTTACTGTTTCTACCTTGCTGCTTTTAAGGTTCTATTTTTGTCTCTAAAGTTTGGTATTTTCATTATGATGTGTCTTGTAGTAGGCCTGTTTGTGTTCATCTTGACTGGGACCTCTGTGTTTCTTGAAATTATGTGGTTTTCATTCTCTCCAGGTTAGGAAAATTTTCTGTAATTATTTTTTCAAGTGTGTTTACTATCTTTTGTTCTTCTTAATCTCCATCTGGCATTCCTGATCCAAATGCTGTCGTGTTTCATGTTGTCCTGCTATTCCTTTAAGCTATCCTCATACTTTTGGGGTCTTTACTCATGTTGCTGCTCTACCTGGGTATTTCTTTCTTCCTTATCTTCCAGCTCACTATTTTGGGCTCCTTCAACATCCAGCCTGCTTGTAAGTCCAGATAGTAAACTTTTAATTTCAGGTATTTTATTCTTCATTTCTACCTGGTTCTTGTTTATAGTTTCTATTTTCTTTTTCATACAGTTGTAGTTCCCACTCAGTTCCTTGTAGTTGTCACTGACTTCCTTGAGCATCCTTATAGCCATTCTTTTGAGTTATTTATCTGATAATTTGCTTGCTTCCATTTCACTTAGCTCTTTTAGTGGGGATTATTCCATTGAATTTTCCATTGATTATTCCATTGAATATTTCATTGATTATTCCTTGATTTTTCCATTTTAGGTGACTGTTTTTGTGTTTTTGCATTTCAGGATATTCTGCTTTGCCGGCTCTCTTTATGCATTGGACATCTGTGGTAGGAATTTTGTGGGGCTCAGTGGTGTGGTCTCTTTGATCTCCTTTTCTGGATGTTCTAGAGTTCCCCTTTCTTCCTTTTGTGTGGAACTTCTTATACTGATACAAAATAAATCTTTATCTGTTGGTGGATTCTTTGTTTATGGGTTCCTCTCCCCAGTGAGCTTACTGATAGTCATAACTCCCACCTTTCCTTGGTTTACAAAGCAATATTACCAGATATTCAAACTTATTCCAGAAAAAAGACCCCCTACCATATCAGCAAACTCAACTGCAATTTAGCTAATATTAGTAGAGTTGTGGAATGTTTATGAATATTATAAGATATGACAAAGGGAATATCGGATGACTAAAAGAGGAGAAAACATTATTGAGGATAAGAGGTAGAAGAGTTGATAAGAGTTGTGATAGAACAGAGGTGATAAAAAGGAGAGAACAAAATTTAAAATGTAAGTAAAGCATAAAATGGGAATGAGAACAATGAGGTTAGAAAAGGGAAGAGTATACTATGAAGTATGAATTAAAATTGAAAAAGTATTGGACTAGCGGGAGCAGTATTGCAGAAAAACCACAGCAGTACTGATAGCAATGACAGCTGAATGAAGTTTAATAGGGGTGGAACAAGAATAAGAGTATTGTAAAAAAGCAAAAAGTGATTATGAGATGTTTACCATAAAGAAAAAAGATTTTGAGAGTACAGGGGAAGCAAACTAATAGGAGTAAGTAATAAAGCCCAGGTTTAGAGAGTGGGAAAATAAAAGAGAGTGAGAGAGAAAATAATGAAATAAAATTCCTCACTCAACTGATCAGTGGCAGGGGGTGGCAAAATGGAATAGGACAGGGGGAGATAAAGACAGGTGGAGATATTCCATTGGATTTAAAGTGCAAACTAATAGTGAACAAATAGAAGTTGTTTTGGAGAAGTACAGCAATAACCATGGTATTTCACCAATTAGTATTACTACCCAAAGCAATTTATAGATTCAATGCAATCCCTATTAAAGGATCAATGCCATATTTCACAGATATAGAACAAATATTTCAAAAATTTATATGGAACCATAAAAGACCCCAAATAGCTGCAGAAATTTTGAGAAAGAAGAACAAAGTAAGAAGAATCACAATACCTGATATCAAACTGTATTACAAGGCCACTGTAATAAAAACAGGCTGGTACTGGCATAAGAACAGATACACAGAACAATGGAACAGAATAAATGGCCCCAAAATAAACCCAAGTCTCTATGGTCAAGTAATATTACAGAAATTGGGCAGAACCATAAAATGGTGTAAAAATAGCCTCTTCAATAAATGGTGTTGGGAGATACAGACAGCTACATGCAAAAAACTGAAACTTGATAAAAAAAAAAAACTTACACCATACACAAAAATAAATTCAAGGCATATAAAAGGCTTAAATATAAGTTGTGACACCATAAAAGTCCTAGAAGAAAACATAGGCAGGAAAATCTCAGACATTCCACGCAGCAATATTTTCACTGATATGTCCCCTAGAACAAGGGACATAAAGGAAAGAATAAAAAAATGGGACATCATGAAATTCAAAAGCTGCTACATGACTAAGGAAAACAGCATTAAAATGAAAAGAGAACCAACTATATGGGAAAACATTTTTGCCAATGATACCTCAGACAAAGGTTTGATTTCCAAAATATACAAAGAACACACATGACTCCAGGAAGACAAAAAAAATTTAAAAATGGCAAAAAATTTGAACACATATTTTTCCAAGGAGGATATCAGAGGTCCCAGAGACTTACGAAAAGATGCTCAGCATCAGTAATCATCAGAGAGATGCAAATTAAAACTACAATGAGATACCACTTCACACTGGTCAAAATGGCCATTGTAAACAAATCAATAAACAAGTGTTGGAGAGGTTGTGGAGAAAAGGAAACCCAGGTGCACTTTTCCTAGTGGTGGGGATGCAGATGGGTTCAGCCACTGCGGAAAACAGTATGGAATTTCCTCAGAAAACTAAAAATGGAACTGATGTTTGACCTGGCAATTCCACTTCTGGGAGTATATCGTAACACTGAAACACCAATCCAAAATAACCTACGTACCTCAGTGTTCATAGCAGCACAATTTACAATAGCCAAGTGCTGGAAGCAACCTAAGTGCCCATCAGTAGATGAATGGATCAACAAACTCTGGTACATTTACACAATGGAATACTATGCAGCAGAGAGGAAAAAGGAGCTCCTGCCCTGTACAGTCGCATGGGTGGAACTGGAAAGCATTATGCTAAGTGAAATAAGCCAGGTAGTGAAGGACAAATACCATATGATCACACCTTTAACTGGATCCTAATAGACAAAACAAACAAGCAAGCAAAACATAACCAGAGACATTGAAATTAAGAACAATCTCACAGTAACCAGAGGGCAGATGGGGAGGGATAATGAGGAAGGGAGGGTTTTCAGTGACAGCTAGAAAGGACACATGGATAAAACCAAGGGGGGTGGAAGCAAGGGAGGGAGGTGGGAATGGCTGGGTTGGGGAGATAGTAGGGGGTAGTAATATAGACAACTACAATTGAAGAATAAAATAATTTTAGAAGAATTAAGACTATTATAAGAGAGGAAAAAGAATGTGAGCCAAAATAATAAAGAAGTATTAGATAGTGGAGAAATAGTGAAAGTAAGGAATAGAAACTTGATCTAGTTTGAGAGAAAATAAAGCTAACTACTACAGACAACTTTAATAGCATAATCAATAAAATATATATATTTTTAAATCAACTACAACAAGTAGAAATCTCAGGAAAATAGTAAAATGGGTAAAGACCAGGGAAGGGTGCTGTGCTATGTGGGATTTGGAATAACAATAGTATAATAAGAAATATGCACTCTGAATAGGAAGAATAAAAATAAAAGATAAAGAATAGTGTGTTTTTTGGAATATGAGTGAAGTGAAAGAAGAAAAATTAAAATGCAATATGAAAGGGAGAAGAAAAATCATGCAAATAAACCCTAAATAAAGAAAAAGAAGAAAGGAAAATTTTAAAAAAATCAAGTTCTGTTGAAGAGCAAGGTGAAATCTGTCTCAACGGTTACTGTTTGCCTTCTGACTTCTTTCTGGATCTGTGTCTGGTTTTCTCTCATCTCCAGGTCTTACTCTTGGGGGGAAGAAAGCCACCTGCTGATTGTGCAGCCTGCCCAGCTGGTTTTGAAGATTTTCCTTGTCCCTGCATTTGGGGGGGGGGGGGGCTCCATGTTTCCTTCCTGTGGTTTGGCAAGGATCAGTGTTAAGTCTGGGATACAATAATCATAGGTGCCCAATTTGCAGCTCATGCCTTCAGAGCACTGCAACCTGCAATCTCTACTGTGCACGGTTGTACCAGGCTGATAAGCCACCTCAGTCTGAACCCTTTTGATCAATTTGTGAGGTTCATTGAGTGTGTCAAATCACATTCACACTCCTTTTTGTTGGCATGGCTGATGAGCACACAAAGTTCTTGCACAGTGTGCCTCAATGATAAAAGTATACATTTTTCAGATGCACAATTCTACAACACATCATCTGTACACTCTACTGTTTGTTTACCATACCAAGTAAGATCTTCCATCACCACATATGCCCCCATACGTTACTTCAGCTCCCTCCTGCTTTTCCCCAGCAATCATCACATTGTTGTCTGTGTCCATGAGTATTTTCTCTATTTTTTGTTTTTGCTGTTTTGCTCAATCCTTCCAATGCCCACACCCAGTGCCAATACCCTGACAGCTATCAACCTGTCTGTTATCTATGAGACTGTCTCTCTCTTGCTTGATGGTTTATTTTGTTAATTAGAAATCAGATATGTATAGATGCATATGGTACTTGTATTTGTCTGACTGGCTTATTTCTCTTAGCATAATGCTCTATAGGTCCATTCATACTGTCACAAGGGTAATATTTCCTTCTTTTTAATGGACAAGTAGTATTCCATTTCATGATCATACCACAGATTTTTTAGCTACTTGTCTACTAATGGACACATGGGTTCATTCCAAATCTTAGCTGTTTTAAATAATACTGCAGTAACTATAAGGGTGCATATTATTGTTTCAGCTTTATTCAAATATACCTCCAGAAATGGATTCTCTGAGTCATTAGGAAGATTCATTTTGAATGCTTTTATCGAACTTCATACTGTTTTTCATAGTGGCTGCACCAGTCTGCATTCCCACAACAGTTCACTAAGTTTTCCTTTTCTCCACGTCTTCATCAACACTTGTTCTTTGTTGATTTGTTGATAAAGGACATTCTGACAGGTGTGAACTGAAACATTGTGATTTTAATTTGTATTTCTCTGATGATTAGTGATGTCAAACATCTTTTCATATGCCTATTTGCCATCTGTGTACCCACTTCTGAGATGTGTCCATTCAGATCTTTTCCCATTTTTAAATAGATTGTTTTTGTTGTTGAGGTTTAAAAGTTGTTTATAAATTTTAGATATAAACTAATCAGATATATTAGTGAATGTGTAGTCCCATTCAGTGGGTTGCCTTTTCATTTTGTTAATGGTTTCCTTTGTTGTGAAAAACTATTTTGTTTGATGTAGTGCCATTGATGTATTTTGTATTTTGTTTTTCATGTCCAAGGAGATACCTCAAAAAATATTTCTACTATGGTTCCATATAAACTTTTTATTTTTTATTTATTTTGGTGGTTTGTTTTTTTTAATTTTTTGTATTGTTTTATTTGTTTACCTCGCAAATGTGTATTATATACACACATATATCTGAATATATGAACCCATACATAAGTTGTACTAAAAGAACAGAAATGAATTTGTACCCTAATTCTAGTTTTTTACATGCATAATGAGATAAACAATCATCTAGTTCCTTTTATAAATTCTAAAACAGTTACAAGTTTAAGTAAAGAATCATACAGTCTTTATATTTTTGTGTCTGGACTGAGAGCATTATGCTAAGTGAAATAAGCCAGGAGGTAAAAGATAAAAATGATCTCACCTTTAAGTGAAACCTAATCAACAAAACAAACAAACAAGCAAAATATAACCAAAGACACTGAAATTGAGAACAGACTGAAAGTCACCAGAGGGGAGAGGGGAGGGAAGATCAGGGGAAAAGGGAAAGGGTTTACAGGAACAAGTATAAAGGACACATGGATAAAAACTAGGGGGATGGAAAAGGAGGGAGGTGGGGAGGGCTGGGGTGGTGGGCTGGGATGAGAGTAAAAGAGAGAAAACTGTACAAGAACAACAATTAAAGTAAATTTAAAAAAAATATACAAGGAACCAACAGTGAAGGGAAGAAAATTGGTACACAAATCAATGATTTATAAGAGAAGGAAGAAATAAACATCCAACCAGAACAAAATGAAGAAACAAGAATTCAAAAAAAATGAGTGGAGGTGTAGGAATCTCTGAGGCAACTTTAAACATTATAATATTTGAATCATAGGGGTGCCAGAAGGAGAAGAGGAAGATCAAGTGATTGAAAACTTATTTGAAAAAGTAATAAAGGAAAACTTCCCCAGTCTGGTGAAGGAAATAGACATGCAAGTCCAGGAAGCTTAGAAAGTCCCAAATAAGCTGGGTACAAGAAGGAACACATCAATATAGATCATAATTAAATTAACTATGGGTGAGAAAGACTGCACCTTATTTACTAATGATAATTTTTGACAAATTTGATACAGTTATATAAATAAGAATCTTTGTAAAGCCTTTTTATTTTATTTTGTATTAATTTCAGGTGTACAGCATGGTGGATAGATAATCATATACTTTACAGATTGTTCTGTTCAACATTTTCAGCACCCATCTGTCTCCATACATATTTATCACAATATTATTGACTGTATTCTCTGTGCTGTAGTTGTGAAAGCATTAAGTACATATTTCTGGTTACAAAATATTCATGGGGTTGTAAAGTACAGCATAAAGAATACAAAGTTTTGAATCTCTGTCTTTTGAAGTTTTCATCTATTGTTAACCTGATAGAATTGCCCATGACCTTAGTTTTGTTTTGAATATAATGTTTATATTCAGTAGCTATTATCTGATTCATATTAGTTATTTCCTTAAATAATTCACTCTTGAATTCTACTTTTTAAAAAATATACTAGTTTCATTTTTTAAAGTACAATTTAAAAAGTAAGTATGATTTGCTTTTAGAACAGTGGGTAATTTTCTCATTGATATGAGACCCAATTGTTTACTGTTATATAAAAAGAAACATCTACAGCCACTGACATTTCAAGATAATTTCAATTTCTTTTTATGAGCAATGAGCATATAAAGTTTTATTTTTCTACTTTAGTACAAACTAATATTCTCACTAGAGATCCTTAATATTGTTTTGAAAGTTTAATTTAACCCACAACCATGGAATTTAAGAAAAAAATGACTGTCATATTAACAAACATCAATGGATACAAGTTATAGTTACTAAAATCATGCTTTAGAGACAATCATTTCTCTTAAAATTATATGTATTAAAATTTGGGTAAAAATAACTAGTTAGCATAAAAGAGTTTGGGATTTAAACACCATCTGAAAATATCCTGAGTTCCTGAAAATAGACTTAAAATTTGAGTATTCTTAGAAAAAAAAAAAAAAACTAAAAGAAAGGAAAGTACAGACTTAGAGAGAAAACAAAGAAAATATAGGAAAAATAGTAACATATGCATAATTTATTTCATAAGTTAATTTAGGTAAGATTATTTGGAGAATAGTTGATTTGAAGCATCAGAGCACAGTTCAGAACATAGCATGTGCTTAATTAATACTTTTTGAATGAATGAAAGTAATACTACCATGAAGATTTATCTGAATTCAACAGAAAATCAGTTAAAAGAAAAATAGACTTTTCCAGGTGCCATAAGATTTAAATTATGTCCTTATAAAAAGTAATATCATATAGTTTGTCACTTTACCTACAGCATAAGTACTGATACATTTGTTATTAAACCCTGCTTGTAATGACTAGTGTAGCTTGGTATTCACAATTTACTTTAACAGCAAAGTCCAATATTAACAGTGTTTTTTGCCTATAATTTTCCACAATAGTGAAATATCTTGGAATTATAAGTAATATTAAGCCATATTCACCTAAAATAAAACATCTAGGATAAGTTTTCATCCTCATAATGTTCACTTACAGTTATATAATGTGTAAATAAGACTTAAGACAAGTGCAAACAAATTTCAAACTTCTATGAATTTAATTTGATATAGTTAGATTTAAAAATTTTCAGATAAATTGGTTTAATAGTACTCATTATATGTACATTGGAAACATTTATCGAGTGCCTGTTATATGCAAGACATAGTGCCTGCTACTGAGAATCAAAAAGTGATTGAGGTAGAATCTCTGCATTTATTTTATTTTATTTTTATTATTGTTTAAGCTGTTACAGTTATTCCCACTTTTCTCCCTTTCCCCACCTCCACCCAGCCCCATCCTCTCCTCACCCCAAGGCAATCCCCACATTGATCAAGTCCTTGGATTGTGCATAAATGTTCTTTGGTTAATCCCTTCACTGTCTTTCATCCTGTACCCCCTCCTTCCTGACAGCTGTCAGTCTGTTCCATGTACCTAAACTTCTGTTACTACTTTGTTTGTTACTTTATTTCATCGGATTTAATATATTCACTTGTGTGACAAAAGCACAGAAATAAGTGAAAGAAATAGGGAGTGGAACATTCTTGATTAGAAAGATATGTGAGATATATGTATAATACTTATATATTACATCTATCATATATATGGCATAATTCATTCCATTTGAAAGAAACCACAAAAACTTCTCAGAGCAAAGAATAACTAAGATAAATGTTGAACAATAGATAAAAGTTGACAAATAGACAATGCAGCTATAGGAATTCAGACAAGAAGAGCAAAATGGGTAATGGCTTAAAATTGTGATTGTTAAGTTAAATAGTGGGGTTTTTTATGTTGCAGTACAAAACATTGATGACAGTAATAAATTACGTATACCATTTTAAGCAAATTGTCTGCATGTATAAAAGAGAGCCAATGAATACTTTTTAAAGGAAAGGAGTCACAAAATTAGATTCATAAATTTAAATAGTATTTAGGAGACCAGATTGAAGGAGTAAGAGAATGGAAGCAGGAAAACCAGTAAAGAGCCATTGCTATCACCAGGCAAGACATGATGGACGCCCCAGAATTAGAAGGATATCAGGAAAATTCAAAAAGAAATTGTATTTAAAAGACATTTTAATGAAAGAGTATTTAGTAATTTGACACAGATACTGGCCTGCAGTGTCCATGGCATTATGGATGAGATGAGGCATTCATGTGGACTACCAAGTCCTGTAGAGGAAAAGGGACAGCATGGCCACTCTCTCAAGGGGAGAGCACCCCAACACTTACCTTGACAGGCTTTTATTGGATTCAGTTTGCATAGGAATACAACTCATCAATCATTGTCAGGCAGAGATGATTAAACAATAGATAACATTCAAAGAACTTTGGGGGCCTATTTTGAGTCAGGGTCAGATAGCTAAAGGGCCATAAAACTTTGGAGAAACAAACTCACTTCCTGTTTGGTCCCTTATTGTTTAAATTGAGGGTATTAGCAAAGTAGGTTTCATAGGATTTTATATATTCTTTCTTAGGCCTGATCGCCCTAGGGAACCCGCCCTTTTCAGCACAGGGCAGCACCCACCTCAGGTTTTGTTTCAGGCTTAAGTCAGGCAGGGGAAATAAGGCAGCCAAGAGATTAGAAGACTGACAGAATGAGGACTCAGGCTATGTCAAAGCTGTTTCGAGGGTCCATCACTCCCTTTTTCTGTAACCCCCAAGTCCTTCCCTAGCGGCCCCTGTGATCATGCCCATCTTAGGTCATCCCTCCCTTGAGGAACCTTACTCATCACTGGCTAACCAATCAAGCATTGGAGGCCAGGCAAGGTGAAGTAAAAGGAGCAGAAATGGCACCCCTGCCAGGGAGATAAGCTTTATCTCCTTAGTGGCTTATGGTCCAAAGGTCACTCACTCAGCCTTAGCCATGTGGAGTTGGGGGGCATGTTACAGTTTCTGAAACCAGGCAGGGCAGTTCCCAACAGTAATTGATTTATGGAGATCAAGTGAAAACAGAGTAAAGGATGTCTTTGTTATGTTTCAGGAGAGGTAAATTAATCAATTTGCTTTTGGTGACTAATAAAGCACACCAAAACTAAACAAAAGAGAGTAATAATTTACTGTTCATTAATATCTTGGCAAAGTGGACATTTCTGCTGAACTGGGTCAAAAATGGCTGATGTTGCCTGGCCTCTCTAATGTGTCTGTAGTCAAGGGCTAGGTGAGATAGATCATGGCTGATAATATACTATAGCATAAGCTGAAATGCAGAGCCACTGCTCCACATGGTCTGTTATTCTTTAGCAGACTAGCAAAGGTTTCTCACATGGGCTCTCTGTATGGTTTTAAGATAGTTAACACAAGAGTGAAAGGGCTATAGCCTTAGGCTCAGAACTAGCACACAATCAAATTCTATTAGTTAAAGCATCACAAGGACACAACACACACACAAAGAAAGTCTGAAGTACAGAAATAAATAGACTACAGTTTTTGTTGAAAAGAGCTGAAATTCATATTACCCAGGATTACTGATTTAGAGAGGATAAAAATTGCAGCCATTTTAATAATCTAATTTTTATCTAAATATAATTCATTAACATAAAGAGAAATTACAGAAGTTATGTTAGGCTTGAAAGGAACAATAAAATATTGAGTAAGTAGTTTGAGTTTTAGACTCTCCCTGAGCATCTGAAGTATTCAGTGAAATGAAATTCAGTAAAGGAATAGTGACTTGAACAATGTTATCTAACTACTCTGTGATGCATATGTTTAGAATACAGAACTCAATCTGCAATCCAGTATTCTTTCTAACAATCTATTTATTTAGAATACAATCCAAAAGGACCAAATGGTCAGCTCTTATTAATTTACTTGATTTGTAATGTCTTGATTTTCTCTCCTCTCTTTTCTTTGTCTGTTTTCTTCCTCTCTTTTTTCCTTTTGTTTCTTTTCAGTATTTATTCAATATCTGATATGTGCTATGTGCCATAAAAATGGACAAAAATCTAAGAATTTTCCCTATTTTGAAATGATTAGTTCAAATTTATTGTAATGTGATATGAAAGAACACTGACCACTCCACTTCCACTTAAAATATAAATGAATTAATTTATTTATATATATTTTTTAGATTTGAGCTGGTGATAATCCAGTCAACCAACTTTACCCTTTAGCAAATAAATGAAAACCACAAAGGAAACAGAATATAATTAATTGTAAACTTCTTGTAATTTAAATAAACATTCAGCTCCAGAAGCAGGAATTTGAAGTATGTGCTGCTAATTAGAATAGGTGAAGCCTGTTTTAGTTGGCTAATAATAAAATGAGCAAGAGTTTTTCTCTTTACCACTATCACAATAGTCTTAACATAGATATTGGTAACATGTCTAATAAAATGGTTTTTTTGAAATGTCATGTTTCTTTGATATTTTTATAGAAAAGATCATTTTGCCCAATAAAAACAAGGTAATTAAAAATATTCTCAGAAATGTTTAATAATTAAGAAATAAAACCCACTACTCACTCCTGGCTAAGAAATTGATTATTTTACTGGCAGGTAAATACTAAAGCCTCAGTCTTGTGTGCTTGACTAGTGGAGATGGAATTTCAGGATCCCTTCTGTTAAATTTATTGTCTAAGGAGAAGTATTTATAAAGAGAATATGATCTTGGTTCACTTAACAGTATTAACAACTGATGGCTCAGAGCCTCTGGTCAAGATGGTAAAATAGGCAAATGCTGTGGTACTTCTCTTCATGACCATGTCAAAATTAAAACTAAATTATAAAACACTCAATATGAAGAACCATCATAAGACTAGCTGAACAGAAGTCCTATATATAAGTATATAATAAAGAAGCCAAGTCAAGACTGGTAGGAGGAACAGAGATGCGGAATGTCCTGATGTCAAATCCACATGTGGTGACTGAAAATCAGGAGGAATATCTTGCCCACCAAGATTGTTTCTAAGTAAAGAGTAATTGTCCTCTTACAGGGCCTTTGCACTGACTTAACTTCTCCAAGACACTCACCCTGAGGTCCAGCAAAAGGACAACAGTTCAAAAGGCATCAAGAACATACTGGAGAAACTGGATTCTATGGCTTCTGGGGGAGGGCTGGAAAGCCATACCATTGTTGGTGTGTTAAGACCTTCTCCCTCATAATCTGTGGGTATAGGTGGTGGCCATATCAAAATCTGAATTGCTCTAATTAACACCACTTGCAACACCCTGGTGATTCCCTAATACGCAGTCCTACCCAGGCCATATACCACCCAAGCCAATTTCAGCAGCAAGGAGTTGGCCTTGACCCATGCTGCAGGCTTTCTGAAAAGCTCCTGGAAGTCTTCAAGCCTCATGCAGACATCATATGACCTTAGCATACTTTTGCCTCTCACTGACTAGCCCCAGGCCTGGCCTGGTGTTGAACCTGAACCTGCAATAACTTAATGACCACTACTGGCCCCATTCTGGTGACTCCTGGAGACCCTGTACTATCCAACTTGCTCACCTCCTCATACACTTTGGATGGGTGTTTGTGATAGGTATCTAGCCTTAGTCTATGCCCAAAACATTCCTAAAAACACTCTAAAGGTCCCAAGGTCCAAGGAAGACAGCAACTGGCCTCTGTGGGTTCTGTGTCTCGTGCTGAGTGGCCCCAGGGAAGACATTGATGAAAGGCAGCCTTGTTTCACAGAGTGGTACCTGCAATGTGGCTCTGGGCCCAGGACAGTTATCTGCCAACTGTGGTTCATTATGTAGCTTTTAATAGGCAGTCTTGGGGTAGAAAAACATAGCAGCTGAACATGGCCTATACCAGTGCATCTCCCAAGAGACCCCAGAATAAACAGAACCAGTGCCAGCTTTAGAATAAAACAGGGCACGAGGTCCAAAATGGCATACACAAAAGGGTGGACTCAGGAGGCACTAGAGCTCTACTAGATAAATTGTTCTCTATGAAGCCAGCCCCTTCACAGTAGCTCAGTGCTGTGGTCCTGATTAATTCTCACAGCAAGTCAGCCTGTGGATCAATACCACCTTGATGTGCCAACACTAATCAAGGCTCAAATACAACAGGAGGGCACACACATAAAAAAACAAGTGACACTTCTAGACCACCCAGCTCAAGTGACCAGGGAGGCTGTATCACTAGGCCCCACAGGATACCTACTACATAAGGCCACCTTGAAAAGACAGGGTAATATAGCAGATATACCTAATACTAGACAAATATACAGATGTTGTAGATGGGGATGGGGTTCAGGTTCTTGATGGTCACAAACAGTGTGGACTGACCATACAGATATTATAAAGCAAAGTAAATGGGAAATTTATTAAGGAAAGTATTTTTCCAAAAAAATGGAAGCATGCTATCTCTGGCCAGAGAGTGGTTCCTGAAGTATGGCTACCTTCTATTGAACAGTTACAGGCTTTATAGGGTTTTTACTTAAGTTTCTACACATGTGATTTCCCACAATCCTCCTTAAGTGGCCACTTGTGAGAGGAAACTACAATGCTAATCTGATATCATCAGATATCACAACGTGATACTGAGATATCAGGATCCTAACTGAGAATAGCTATAGTGTCTCAGGATTTTCTATGTTATCTCCTACCTCAACTTTTCCCTGAGAGACATGGTTCTAAAAAATACTTTTTGGGTTTCTGATGGAGGATGATCAGTCTTCCATATGTACTTCCTGATGGAATGGAAAGTAGATCCTAGCTGCTGAGAACAATGAACCTCTTGCCCAATCTTCTCTAGAAGTTGGAGAGGAATTCCTGAGACCAGCATGGATATTGTTTGTTGTAAGGTGTTGGCACTGGATTCCTTAGGTATTGGTTGAAAACCCTAGAACATCATCATCTTAATTTGGAACTGTTTAAGTCTGGAAGATATAAAATTAAAGAAGCAAGGGTCAGACATTAGAATTAAGATAATTATAATAAACCAAATCTCTGAGCAAATGTATCCTTTAATGATACCCCAGATAATTTGGGGGTTCCTGGGATACAATACTTTTACCCATGTTGCTTTCTGTAATATTTTGTCAAGTAGTATTAGCTAGAACACAAACCCCAACCCCCTGGGCCAATAAGTAATCTACTTAAAAGTTCACTCTGTTTTATTGGATGGCAAGAGTACTTTGAAGCTTTGATAGTGTGGTCCTTCTTGGTGGCATGTGGAAAGATTAGGATTAATTATGTAGCCCAAAGTACTATATGGATATCCCTCATCCACTGTATTGTGTTTGGTGGCAGCAAACCCAGCAATTGTGAACAGTATTGCTCCAGAGAAAATCCTAGATAATTTAGAAATGAGAGAGTTATTGACACAAGAAGGAATAGCAAGAGTGCAGATTGCTAGCAAAAAGAGGTTTAATACTGATTTATCTTTAGGGTTTCTCCTTCCTGAACAAATGTGTGAAACCTAAGGGTTCACAGGATTAGGTGGAGTCAATTTTTCACTCTGGAAATATTGACCCAACTCTCTACCCCTAGCAGCTCCAACAGCCATGAAGGGTATTTAGGGGAAAATTTGTCTAGTAGTTTGGGCCTTTTTCTTAGAGACTTGACATCCCTTGCCCTCAAGGGAGTTAAGAGTTTGGAAAGTATTACAATATGAGGCTTCCTTTCAGGGGCTGCAGACTAGGGTACCATCTACATATTATAGACAGCTCCTTCTTGTAATTGTAATTCCCTTAGATCTTTTTTTAATGCTTTTGAGAACAGATGAGTTCTAGATCTATACCTTTGTGGTAGTACTGTGCAGGTATATTGCTGACAGATTGTTGTTTTTGTGCCTGTCCACTCAAATGCAATCAGGTATTGGGAATCTGGGTAGACAGGGATGCAGATGAAGGTGTCTGTAAGTCTAAAACTGTATACCACTCAGTATCCAGTACCTGAGTGAGTGCGGTATAAGTGTTGGCTATACAAGGATGGAGGAGAACAACAGTATCATTATCCAGTCTTAAATCCGGAACTGATATGTACTCCTGTATAAGTTTAACAACAGGGAAGATTAAAGTGTTGCAGTGGGATTGACAGGGTACTGGCAGCCCAAAGGTTACAAATTGCTCTATGATGGACTTCAGGCCCTCTGGGGCCTCCTGTTTGATAGAATACTGTTTCCTATGAGGATAGAGAATCCCAAATTTAAATTGACTGGGCAGTCTTGGCTTTTCTGGGAACTCCAGAGTCCCAAACTAGGGGACCTATTTTCTGTAAAATTTGTTCTGGGATGTCACCTTCTAATTTTCTTTTATTGGCTAACATAATTTTAAAGATCTTTACTTGGATCTCCTGAAACTTCAAAATGGCCCCTAATCTGGCCAAGAGTTCTCATCTTAGCAATGGTACATGTCATTTCATAATAATTAGAAATCCTTAAAATTTTGGCTTTAAAATTTACAGGTGACAAGGATATGTAAAAACAATTTTGAGATTTTCTTTCAATCTCCCATAATATTAACTGACCTGGAGAAGAGAAGTCCAGCATAAGAATTGAAGATAGACTAAGTGCCCCAATATCAACAAGAAAATTAATTTTCCTACCTGCACGTCAAGAGTTAATTAGGGTTCCTCATTAAGGATTAAAATGCTGCTGTAGGCTGGGGCCAATCTGTTCTGTGGGATCCCTCAGTCCTCAAGGTCTTCCTTGGCTTTAGGTGATAACCCCTTTCCACTCCAAGAATGTGGGAAGTATACCTTCTAGTGCCAGGGATCATGGTTTGCACCTTTGCACATGGGACATGGCTCTGGAGTGGCCCAGTCCAATCCCTTGCCCAGTGTCCAGGATGTTTACACTTAAAGCATGTTCAAACTTTTTGCCCCTGACATTTTCTGTGGCTTTCCCAGGGTACATTGAGGTAGCTAGACATTGCCAGTGCTGTCCAGCTAGCACTAGCAGTGCTAGTGCTGCTAACAGCTAAAGCTATTAACTTGGACTGCCTTTCCTTGCCCTTTTTCCTATTCTGGACCTGTTCTTCTCTGTCATCAAGGTGTCAGTTAAAAACCGAGAAGGCAGGCAGTGTCTCTCAGGGTGCCATAGGAGTTTATCTACCCATTTATAGTTTCTGAAGCTTTCTACAAATATCTGCTGCTAACTAGCTAATAAAATTCTGCACCCTTAATACTTTTGGAGAGGATAGATCTAGATTAGTATATTTCCTGAATGCCTCCAGTATCCTGTTACAGAAGAGAGCAGGATTCTCTTTCCTTGTGTTATTTCTTTATTCTTGTAATAATTTACAGTCTTCCTAATGCATTGTTTCATCCCAGCTAATAAACACTAAATGATACTGATTTTTGTTTCCTCTCTGGGTATTATAGTACCAACTGGGCTCTTGATCATGGACTGTTTTAGCTGCTGGTCCTACATCATTGGGTTTTTGAGCATGTAATCAGTCATGTTTGTGGTCCTCTTCCCAAATTCATCACTTCTCTTCCAGAGAGCAACAGGTGGTCAGGATTATATAAAGGTCTCTCTAGGATGTATCAAAAGTAAGAGTTAAGATTTGCAATTTACTAGAAAGCCCCGAGGAATCTTCAGAGAAGATTTCTAGTCTATATTTGCCCTGCACAGGTCAGTTATTGAAAATGGTATATGTAACCTGAATAGGGTCTTCTGTACTTGCTACTTCCTTAGGAGCAGGAGGGCAAGATCAGTGGAGAGATGTGAGGCTCTACTTTGAGTAGGCCCAGCTGTAATAGGTTTCTTGTGGTAGGATGGAGGAGAGGTTAACCCCCCTGAGGTGGGAGAACAAGCTTCAAGACTCTGGGGTCTACACTGTTCCTCTTGAAGGACAGGTGGGGAACCTAGAAGGGAGTAATCTAAGATGTCATTTTAACCACTAGAAGGGCTGCCTCCCTTGGACCAGAACAAAGGGATAGATTGCAATACAGTGCCATGAAGGCTTGAACATAAGGAACTTCTGACCATCTGCCCAACCTTTTACAAAACATCTTCCATTTTCAAGCTGAACTTCCCCATCTCCTAATGTATACTAAGGTGAAGCCATATTACAAAAGAAAATTAGCTTCTCTTTCTTTACAATTTTGGGGTCAAATTTTTCCCAGTTTCTAAGAATGCATACCAATGGGGGATCCTAAGGGAATAGAGGGTATACTACCCATCTTGCCCACAGTGTACCTGAGGAATAAATAAAGTGAAACTTTCTGGCTTCCTAGTGGCAGCCCTCTTTCTTTTTCCAAGGAATTCCCTAGTGGGTTACAAGGCATTGCATTATCCCACTGTTCTAGTGGGTTACAGGCATCCCCCATTATCCCACAATTCTAAGCTAGTGGGTTATAGACTATGCACCATTATCCCATCATTCTTGTGAGTTACAGGGAATCCCCTGTTACCCCACCATTCTAAGCTACCAGATGTCTCTGGTGCAAATAAGAGAGAAAACAAACTAAAGTTGCCAAGAACTAATTGTACTCTAGTTCAGAGGTAAGAAAGTTTCTGCTAGTTTCTTTTTCTCTAATTGATTAATTTTGGCTGGATTTGTCTGCTACTTGGTTAACTTGGTATAGTTAAACTTGGGATAGTTTTCTTTGGCTTTTATAACTTAAGCTAGATTCCCTGTAATTGATTAATTTAGGAATTGATTCTTTAAGTTGGGCTCCTGCAAAGTGTTGTAGAGAATGGACTGTAATTGATTAACTTTGGCTAGTTTCCTCTTCTCCTCTTAATTGCTTGAACTATGGTGGTTTTACAAACCTAACCTAAGTTGGGAAGGCTTCCAAAAGGACTTTAAAAGGCTCACCACCCCTGACTTATGTTCAGCAAATCCAGCAAACATTTATGGGGAAGAGGTGCAAAATAGAGGCGCAGTGGGTGAAGCAAGTTTTAGGAGGAATGTTGTTTGCTTGAGAAGGGAGGTACATCCAGCAATCCTTTCTTGAGTTACAATAGTCCTAATGGAAAGCCATGGGAAAGGAACAATGTTTTGTTTTATAGTGGGCCTTGTTGCATGGATATTATCTTATTTCTAGCAGGGAGCTGCTCTCTAACCCTGATTCATGGCCAGGAAATCCTCACACAGTCTCTTAATGTAGTGAGCAGCCTAATGGCTTTTAGCTGCCTGACCCATGACCAAACAAAAGCAGCAAACTCTCTCCAAGGAGCTGGGGTATCCCAAGGAATAGAGGAAACAAAAAAACAAAGGTCTCTAACCACCGGGGAGGGTGGAAGGAATTGTCTTATCACTCTGGCATTTTCATAGAAGTTCTTCAGGCTGCCTCTCCCAACTCACCTGTTGCTGAAGGATATGGGATCCAGGATCTTGGTGGTCACAAACAAATAATTGGACTGACCATACAGATACTATAAAGCAAGTTAGTTGGGAAATTTACTAAGGATAGTACAATTCCCAAGAAATGGAAGCAGGCCATCTCTGATCAGGGAGTGGCTCCCAGAGAATGGTTCCCTTCTATTGAACAATTACAGGCTTTATAGCATTTATACTTCAGCTTTTACACATGGGATTTCCCACAATCCTCCTTGATTGCCCTCTTGGGGGAGGAAATTATAATGATAATTATTATCAAATGTCCAAAGTAATTCCTAGAAATCAGGATGCTGACGGACAAGAGCTGCAGTATCTGAAGATATCCTCTTCTATCGTCTGCCTCACAGAGAAGCAGTCAAAATGAGGGCACAGAGAAACATGCCCCAAATGAGAGAACAGAAGAAAACTCCAGTAAAATACTAAGCAAAATGGAAGCAAACAATCAACTGGAAATAGAGTTCAAAAAAATAATTATAAGGATGCTCCAGGAACTTAGGGAAGAATACATAAACTCAGTAAAAATTTTAACAATGACACTGAATGTTAAAAAAGAAAAGGTCATAAAAACCATAAAAAAAAGAACCAGTTAGAACAGGGGTATCCAACCCATGGCCATGGGACACTTGTGGCCCTGTCTGGCTATGAATGTGGCCCAACCAAAATAATAAATTTACTTAAAACATTATGAGACTTTTTGTGGTTATATGTCACAATGTCAAGTATAATAAATGTATGTACACTCTTGTTATTTGTATGCATGCATGGCTTCAGTTTTATGGTGGTGTATGGCTTCCAGTGTATTATCTTCCAAGGGCAGACAGTAGAACTCACATCACCAGACATTACATGTGCTCATGCTGACTTACCAAGGTAGCAATTATAACATTTCAACCTACCATTGCAACATTAGATGTTTAATATTATTTAGAAGTCAGGTGGACATTCCTCTTTTATTATTAAAGGTACATTCACACCTTGGCAGTGACTCACATATTGCCCACCGTGCTTTACAATTGGCCAACACTTCACCCTGAATCAGCAGCTGAGGGGGCTGTTGAGGGTCCAAACCTTGTTTTCTATTTTCCTGACAATTTTCATAATAAAAGTAAATAAAGTCCCCTATCTATTATTATTATTTTTAAATCCCAGCATGGCCTCTACAGTATCTCAAAAGATAAAAGAATCCCCCCAAAAGAAAAGTTACAGATGAAGGAAGATTATTCAGTGAAAAGTGGACAGATGACTACTTTTTGGTCAAGGCAAATAGTAAGGCACTTTGCTTAATTTGTAGGGAATGTGCACAGGTTTTCAAAAACTATGATTCTAAAAGGCATTACATGCAAAAACATGCTGCCAAGTTCAATGAGCATGAATGATTATGTCATAAGGACAAAATAGTGGAACTGAAAAAAAGTCTATCTTCAATACAAACATTTTTTTCAGAAAGTTACAACTGAGATGGATTCTATTGTAAAAGCTAATTATGTGGTGGCATACCTAATTTAAAAAATCAATACCATTTACTGATAGTGAGTTTATTTTTAAAACACATATATTGAATTTATTTTTAAAGATTTAATTTATTTTTAGACAGAGTGAAAGGGAGGGAGAAAAAGAGGGAGAGAAACATCAATGTGTGGGTGCCTCTCACGTACCTCCTACTGGGGACCTGGCCTGCAACCCAGGTATGTACCCTGACTGAGAATTCAACTGGTGACTCAGTGGTTCCCAGTGTGGTGCTAAATCCACTGAGCCACACCAGACAGGGCTGATGGTGAGTTTATTAAGCAATGTATAGAAAGTCTAATAGATATAATTTTCCCTGAAAAAGGGGGATATTTATAAAATCAGCTGTCTCACCAGACAATAGCCAAGTGAATTGAATAAATAGGAAAAATCTGACAGAAGAAGTTTGGAGAATAAAGCTGCTAATTTTCAATTTTACGCTTTGGTGATAAAAGATAGTATTGATGCTACCAGATATGGTTCAACTTGCCATTTTTATTAGAAGTATGATGATAAATATAATGTCATTGAAGATATGGCTCCTTTAGTGCCATTAAAAGGCACAACTAAATCAAAAGATTTATATAAAGCAGTAAATTCTATGTTAAATGTCATTGTCAACATATCTGGTATAGTGACTAATGGTGCCCCAGTGATGGTAGGCATAAAAGTGGAACTTACAAAATTAATACCAGATGATGCAATTGCTGCCCAAAACTCAACATTTAATGAAGTGTCATTGCACAATACATCAAGAAAATGTATGCACAAAAGTTTTAAAAATGGATAATGTCATGTAAATCATCATCAAGACTGTGAATGTTATAACAGCCAAGGGATTGAATCATCACCAATTCCAGGAATTCCTTAAAAGTATTGATGCTGACTATGGTGACATCATTTACTTTTTGGAAATAAGAGGGATATGATTTGGGACATGTTATCAAGTCATTTATGGTATCAAAAATAAATTTGTGCCAGAACTTGACGATGAAATCTGGCTCACAGATTTTGCATCTTTAGTAGATGTAACTGTTTATTTAAATTGGTTAAACATGCAACTTACAGGTGAAAACCAACTTATCAATACCATGTTTCAAACCATAACAGTGTTCCAAATGAAACTGAAATTATGACAAACTCAAATTAAGGCAAACAATTTTATTCATTTTGACACATTGACTAAACACAGTCCTGGTTAATGCAGCCTTGTTTTTCAACTTTATACAATAATTTGAAAACAGATTTCAAGATTTCCAGGATAATAATCAATATTTTGCTATATTTGCAACTCCATTTTCAGTATACATAAATATGTTACCTGCCAATTTTCAAATGGAGTGCATAGAGCTGCAACCCCACATTCAACTTAAAGAAAAAAATTGATCATGCCTCTTTACTAGACTTTTATATGTCCTAACTTCCCAGAGATATATATCCCTTGCTTCACAATCATGCCTTATTCATGTCATCACTATTTGGCAGCATCCACATTTGTGAGCAACTGTTTTCAAGAATAAAACATAGTAATGTTACAGAACAGACTCAAGGGGGGTGTACAATATACTATTACCAAAAGGACCCCCCACTAGGCTCACCATGCCCACTGCCAGAGGAAAGATGTCTCTCAACGCCAGAGATTTGAGAAAAAGAAAGGAAATATTTATATAAAGCTATACAGATGTAAAGTAGTGACCCAATGTCTTCATTAAAATATTAAAGTCTTTTAGGACACCCACAGATGTACACAGTCCTTCCTTCTCCCTCTGCCCTAATCTGGGGTACTGTATCTCAGAAAAGTAGCAGAAGTCCATGATTCAAGCTCCCAGCACTATCAGCTGTGTCACCACCAGGATGCCCAGTTAATCCAAAGCCATGTGGCACATTCTCATGGCCCACCAGCAAGAGTCCTTTCACCCTTTTTCTGCCAGGTAAAGTCTCTCCTGCTTCCTAAACAATGTGGCAAGAGGGAGCACCCCAAAGCCATGTGGTTCTCACCCTCACCAAAGCTTCAGATGTCCCCACTCTACCAAAGCCACATGGTTCTCTCTCACCAAAGCTGTGGAGGTCCTTTGCCAAAGTCATGTGATTCTCTCCCCCAAATGGTTGCCATGGATGGGTTTAAATCCCTGCACCAATCTTCCTCTACAGCCCCATTTCTGACTCCTCCTACAACTGGTTTCACCTGCCAGTATCCCTGTATTCTTCCAGCTTTACTGGGCTGCTATAATAAGTCTGGGCAGGTGTGGTCCCATGGCATGGAGCCAATCATCTCCAAGCTCTCAAGCAGGCACTGTAACCAGGGGGAGTTGCCTCCCAGCTACATCTTGTGTGGAAGTTACTTCCACCCCACCCTGGCTCAAAGCATAGCCATAGCTATTTAACATATCCATGAAACCAGTCAAAGGTTGTAGATTTGTTAAATGACCATTCCAGATGTTAGCTGCAAAGTTGTTGCAAGGCAAAACAGCTCTCAATGGCCCTGCTCCATGTGTCCCTTCCCACCAACTCAAACCTGTAGTGGGGGAGGGGTGAGGACATCCTATATATTTTTCTAATATTTCCTGGACACCTTGAGTTCTGGACCCAATTCCAAATCCCCATTTGCACCCCCCACCTTGGCTGCATCCTGTTACAGTAAAAGTAGAATTAGAACCAAAATATCTGATGTGTACCTTGAGAACTCACTGAGAATTGCAACTATTCTATCAAACCAGATATTGATACACTAGTTTTCAAATATAATGTCAAACACCCCATTAGTTTCATGTTAACATCTTTTATTTTACTTTTATAATAAAAATGTAAGAGATCAATCACATTTTATTACTTAGACATTTCTATACATTTTCTACATTAGCAATCACAAATTTTGGACCTACTCTATGATTTTAAGATTATCAAAAGGGGCACTGCATAATTAGGTTATTATATAAGGACTTTTTTGCTTATCTGTGGAGGCAGTTGTCACAAAAATAATTCATGGACCGTTTTTGTCCATCAGTTTTTGTTACAGTTTGTGTATTTAGTATGTGGCCCAAGACAACTCTTCTTCTTCCAGTATGGCCCAGAGATGCCAGAGGTTTGGGCACCCTTGAGTTAGAATAAAATAATGCAATAACTATAATGAAGAATATACTGGAAGGAATCAACAACAGATTAGACTATAGAGAGGATTGAACTAGTATATAGAAAACACAGTAACAGAAAACACCCAATCACAATAGAGAGAGAGAGACAGAGAGAGAGAGAGAATAGTTTAATAGACATCAAGCACAACAAGAAGCATACCAATATTTACACCATAGGGGTATCAGGAGAGAGAGAGAAGGGAATTAAAACCTTATTTGAAGAAATAATGAGAGAAAATTTCCCTAACCTTTTGAAGAAAATATACATACAAGACCATAAAGCACAAAGACTACCAAAAATTTGAACACAAGGACGCCCTCATGAAAGCAAATAGTAATTAAAATGGCAAAGGTAAAAGACAGAGGAGAATTTTAAGAGCAGCAAAAGGAAATAAAGTTACAAGATTGCTCCAATAACACTGCCAACTGATTTCTCAACAGAATCCTTGCAGGCCAGCATAGATTGGCATGAAATATTCAATACCATGAAAACCGAACACCTAAGACCAAGACTACTCTACCTAGCAAGGCTGTAATTTAGAATCAAAGGAGGCATACAGACATTCTAGACAAGAATAAGCTAAAGGACTTCATTGCTATGAAGCCAGGATTGCAAGAAATACTAATGAGGATTCTTTAAGAAGAAGAATCATAAATATGAGTAATAAAATGACAAAAACAATGCTTATCAAATTTTAAATCACCTATTAAAATCTAAAGAAATAGAGTGGCTGAATGTATAAGAAAACAAGACCCATAAATATGCTTTTTATAATAAACCCACTTCAGATCAAAAGATACACAGAGACTAGAAGGAAAGGTTGGAAAAAGACACTTTACAGAAATGAAAATAAAATAAGGCTGAATAACAACACATATTAGAAAAAATAGACTTCAAAACAAAGGCTATAAGAAAAAACAAAGAAATTTTATAATGATAAAGGGATCAATATAAAAAGAGGATATAACACCTGTGAACATTTACTTACAAAACATAGAAGCACCTAAATATATAAAGGAAATATTAGACTTATAGGGAGAAATCAACAGTAATATAGTCATAATAAGAAAATTTAACATCCCATTGCTATCAATGAACTGATCCTCCAGAGAGAAAATCAACATGAAAATAATTACCTTAAATTGCACATTATACTATTGATTTAATTAATATTTTTGAGCATTTCAACACAAAGAAGCAGAATATACACTTTCAAATGCACATGGAATATATTCCAATGTAAACCACATGTCAGGTCACAAAACAAATCTCAATTAATTTAAGAACATTGAAATCATATCAAGCATCTCCTCACCTTAAATGGTACACAACTAGAGATCAATTACAAGAATAAAACTGAAAAACACACAAAAACATGAAGTCTAAATAACATGCTATTAAACAATGAATGAGTTAACAATGAGATTAAGAAAGAAATCAAAACATAACTTGATACAAATTAAAATACAAACACAGCTCTGGTCAGGGGGCTCATTTGTTTGTAACATCATCCCATATACCAAAGCATTTTCATTCTATTCCCAGTTAGTGCACATACCCTGTGGGTTATGTGGGTTGTGGGTTTGATTCCCTGGTCAGGGCATGCACAAGAGGCAACTGATCAGTGTTTGTTTCTCACATCTCTCTCTCTCTCTCTCTCTCTCTCTCTCTCTCTCTCTCTCTAAAATCAATAAAAACATATCCTCAGTAAGAATTTGAAAAAGCAAACACAGACCTGCCTGGTTTGGCTCAGTGAGTTGAGCACTGGCCTGTGAACAAAAGAGTTACTGGTTCAACTCCCAGTCAGGGCACATGCCTGGATAGCAGGCCAGATCCCTAGTGGGAGGCGCATGAGAGGCAACCACACATAGCTGTTTCTCTTCCTCTCTTTCTCTCACCCTTCCCTTCTGTCTACAAATAAATAAATAAGCCCTTAAAAAACCAAACACATCAACTCCAAACACTGAAGGATACATCTTATACAATTCTAAGATGAAAATTTATAGCATTATAATCCTACCACAACACAAAGAAAAATCTCAAATAGTCTAGCATGTAAAGAACAAAGAAAACATACTGTTTATAGAAGGAAGGAACTAATAAAGATCATAGAAGGATTAACATATTAGAGTCTTAAAAAACAGGAAAAGATCTATGTAAACAAGAGCAGGTTCTTTAAGAAGATAAATAGGATTGATAAACCTTTAACCAGACTCATCAGGAAAATAAAGACTACTCAGAAATGAAAAAAGTGACAACTGACATAGCAGAAATAAAAGAGACATTATGAGAAAATATTTCAAATACATACCCACGAATTAAACAATCTTAAAACATGGATAAATTCTTAGAAACATACAATCTTCTAAGGCTGAGTGAAGAAAAAAAAAAAACAATTCAATTCAGTAATTGAAATCTCCCAATAATATTCTGGACTGTATGGCTTAATGGTGAATTTATTACAACATTCATGGAAGAACTACCTTTTTCAAACTGTTTCAAAAAATTAGAAAGGATGAAAGGCTCCCAAGCTCATTTTACAAGGCCAGCATTGTGCTTATTCCAAAACTAGATAAAGATGTTACATACAAAAGAAGTTATAGTCTGAGAGCCCTGATGAAGATAGATGCAAAAATACTCAACCCAATATTAGCTAACCAAATTCATAACACATTAAATATATATAATCAAGTAGGATTTATTCCTGGGATGCAAGGTTGGATCAATATTTGCAAATCAACCTGACACATAACATAAAAATATGCATAAAAATTATGTAACCATATTCACAGGTGCAAAAAAAAAGCATTTGACAAAACTCAGCATCTATTTATGATAAAAACTGGAAATAGTGAGCGCATACCTCAACCTAATAAAGACCAGGTATGACAAATCTACAGCAAACATATTAACCAGGAAAAAAACTAAAAGTGATTTCCATAAGATCAAGAACAAGGCAAGAATGTCCACTTTCATCACTTGTATTCAACATATTATTGGATGTTCTAGCCACAGCAATAACGCAAGAAGAAGAAATAAAGGACATCCAATTTAGAAAAGAATACATAAAACTGTTATTATTTCAGATGGCATGATACTGTATACAAAGAAACCTAAAGATTCCACAAAAAATCTACTGGAACTGATAAATTAATTCAGTACAGTAGCAGGATACCAAATTAATATTCAGCAATCCATTGTATTTTTATACACCAATAATAAATTACCAGAGTAAGAAATGAAAAAAATAACCCCATTATAATTGCATGAAACAAACACCTAGGAATAAATTTAACTAAAGAAGTAAAAGACCTGTACTCTGAAAATTTTAAGACATTGAAGAAATGAAGTTACAAATAAATGAAAACATATGCCATGTTCATGGACAGAAAGAACTAACATCATTAAAATAGCCATACTACCCAAAGCAACTGATAGATTCAATGCAATCCCTATCAAAATTTCAATGGAATTATTTTTACAGACATAGAATAAAGAGTCCTAAAATTTATACAAAACCAAGAAAGACCCGGGATAGCCGTAGCAATCTTGACAACAAAGAACCAAGTTGGAGGTATTGTGCTACCTGACCTCAAACTATATTACAAAGGTGTAGTAATTAAAACAGCATGGGACTAGTTTCATTTTGTTCATGAATTTATCAAGAAGAGTCTGTCTTTACCCCACTGTATAGTTTTGCTTTCTTTGTCATAAATACACAAAACAGACTGATGACTGCCAGAAAGTAAGAGAAAGAATGGGATGAATGGTGGTGAAATAATTAACAACAACAACAAAAGCATTTACTTACAACTCAAGGACACAGACAACAATAAGAGGATTGCTTTGGGGTGGGGAGACAATGAGGCTGGGTGGAGTTTGGGAAAGGGAGAGGAGGGGGAACAACTATAACAACATAAACAATGAAAATAAAACTAAAACAGACTTAAAGGTAAGACTTGAAGTCATAAAACTCCTAAAAGCAACAATATGTAGTAAACTCTTTGACATTGCTCTTAGTAATATTTTTGGATACACGTCCTCAGGAATGGGAAAAATAAACAAACTGCATCAAACTAAAAAAGTTTTTGCAAAACAAGGGAAATGATCAACAAAATGGACAATTTTCCAAATGGAAGAAGATATACTCCAATGATATATCTGAGAAGGGGTTGATATCCAAAATTTATAAAGAAGCTCTTATAACAACACAAAATATATAAATGATTCAATTAAAAATAGATAGACATTTCTTCAAAGAGTACATGCAGGTGGCCAGAAGACATGTGAAAAGAAGCTCAATTGTCAGTAACCATCAGAGAATTTCAAAATAAAACTACAACAAGGCATAATCTCACACTTGTCAGCACGACTATCAACAAATCAACGAACATGTTGGGAAGATGTAGAGAAAAAAGAACTGTTTTGCACTATAGCTAGGATTTTAAATTTCTGCAGCCACTATGAGAAACAATATGGAGATTCCTTTAGAAAATAAAAGTAGAAAGATCATATGCTCCAGAAAATCCACTTCTGGGTATTTATCTGAAGAAATGAAAACATTAATTCAAAGAGAAAAATGCACCCCTATGTTTATTGCAGTGTTTTTTTTTTTTTATAATAGCTAAGATATGGAAGCAACCCAAGTGTCCAACAATACAACATTGGTAAAGAAGAGGTGGTACATAAATACAAAATGATATTACTCAGCCATAAAAAATAATGAATCTCAGCATTCAAGATAGTATGGGTGAACCTACAAAAGACAAATATCATATCATTTCACATATACAAAATATACAAAAAACAAGTAATGAACAGACAAAAGAGAAACAGATTCAGGTGCAGAGAAAAAAACTGATGGTTGCCAAATTAAAGGGGGTTTGGGAGGCTGAGAAAAAAGAGGTGGTGGGATTAAGAAGTACAAAATGGTCATGGGTACATAAACTATGGTATAGGGAATATAGTCAATAATATTGTTATAACTATGTATTGCAGTCAGGTAAATAGTGAACTTACTGAGTGATCACTTCATAAATTATATAAATGTCTATCCACTATGATACACTATAAGAGATCATTCTGCATGGTGTGGGCCCAGACAGGACCCATGACCACAGATAGGTTTTCCCATGGGTAATCAGGCCTGCCTTGTACCTAGACTGCTTTGAGACTTGCTTTTGCTAAAACTCCCTCACCCTGAATTGAGGCAGCAAACATTTACTGCATATCTTTAAAGCAACTTCCTAAAATCTATGCTAAGGACCTTCCAAGGACCAGGGTAACCAGTTCAGCCACTTTTCCCTCTGCATTTACAAATATCCTTCTTCTATGATATGATTAGTGACATCCTCTCCTTTGTTTTCTTTAAAAGGTAACCACCTAAAGCAAACCTGTGCATAGCAAATGAAGACCATCATGTAATGGGACCAGAAATAAAATAAAAGCTTGTCAAGGCAAGGGTTGAGGCACTCTCCTCTTGCGAGAGTGGCTGTGCTGTCCCTTTTCCTCCACAGGACATGGTAGTCCATGTGAATTTCTCTTGTATCTCATCCGCAATGTTGTGAACCCCACAAGCTGGGGTCTACATCAGTGCACACCTGAAACTAAATTAATATTGAATGACAACTGTAATTAAAAATTAAAAAACCTACAAAAATAGTTATGTAAGAAAAAAAGTTTTTACACATGTATCCTGATGCATTTTGAAGTATTTAGTAGTGAAATGATACCTTATCTAGGATTTGCTTTAAAATACTTCACTGAGGAAAGTAAAATGAAGCAAACATCATGTTAAACTTATTAAATCTGTGGTTCATTATAATAATATCCATTTCACATATGATTAAAATTTTCATTATAAGAAGGTTTTTTTAATGTAAGTGAATGGGGGAAAATAAATCAGTGGCATCAGCAATAAACTAACCTTTTGAGGCATTTGCTACAAAGAAGAGTAGAGAAATGGGCAGTACCTATGGGAAAAAAAATTAAAGCTATGCCCTGAAGGTCACTTTAAGTTATTGTAGTATATAACTTATGGGAAAGAACCTTCCAGTATACATGAAAGTTTTTTTTTTCTAGATTTCCAGTCTTTGGTTATCTTGTTACTTTCAAATACCTATTCCAAGTATGTCTCAAATACTTCAATTAAAAACCAAAGCAAACAAGTGAGCAAAATATAACCAGAGACATGAAAATAAAGAACAAACTGAAAAATAACCACAGGGGAAGGGGATAATGGTGCAAAGAAAGAGAAGAGTCATGAAGGAACATGCATAAAGGACCCATGGACAAAGACAATGGAGGTGCTGAGGACTGAATGTAGGAGGTGGGGGTAGGTAGGACAAGGGAGAGTAATGGATGGAAAATAGGGACAACTGTAATTGAACACTAATGAAAGATAAAAATGTAAAACAATGTGTAAATTTAAGTTCTTATATTTAAATATTTAAATTTAAGGAGGAATGATGATAATAATTTTATTTCATTCTTTAGTTCTAGTTAAAGATCAACTACACCCTCCAAAAAATCAAATGAGAAAGGAAGTGTGCATTGTTCAAACATGAATTACAATTCTGTACACTATTTATATTTTTTACATTCCCTCCAGAGTATTTCATTGAGAAATCAGTATATTTACCTTAAAAGTTAGAGAAGTTTATATTTTGGTTTACTTTGGCCTTTTAAAAAACCTATGCAGACATGTTAACATAGATCTAGAATCTACTATGCACAGAATGTACTCATTTTATGTATCTTTAACTGCCCTTTTAATAAACTAACCATAACTTGTCATTTCTCATTCTCTTGATGTACATTTTATCTTTAGCCAGAGTTGCATAATTTTGTCCCTGTCAGAAATAGAATGAGCAGATTGTCAATAATATTTACCTGATGCTGAAAGGCAGTTACCATAATTAAAGCAGTGTTCTGCAGTCAATATCAGTTGCTTCTCCATTCAATGGAAGAATTTTAACTAGGTTAGTCCCTAGTGAGTTTCTGTTTCCTATTATTGACATGAAGTAAAACATATTACAGTTGGATAAAAGACTAGTGTGTAAATAATTTTCAAGTATATAACCAAAATTTTCCAAATCAACATTAGCAGAAAGGAGAAAGAAGGAAAACAAAGTGGACAAGAAGGGGAAGAAAAAGGGGAATAGGAAGAGCCAAAAAAAAAAAGAAGAAGAAGAAGAAGAAGTAGAAGAAGAAAGAACAGCAGAACAAGAAATATGATATATCAAGAGCTGTCCATAATGCTTCTAGCCTTTTGCTACTTGACTCATGTGATTTGTAAAGGTTATGAAAGAGAACCTTCCTGAGAAGTCCAATAATACTGTAAGGACCTACATAAACTCTTATAGTATGCTTTAAATTATAAGGAAATGCCTACATTTTTAGTTTATGACTCATGCATTTGATAACAGGGATATTTTGGAATTCCAAACTTAGAAAGGTGTTATTACTGAAAAATAACTCATAGGTATGGACAACAGTGTGGTGATTGTTGGAGGGGAAGAAGGTGGGTGGAGGCAGAAGAGGTTATATGGTGGATAAATGGTAATGCAAAAAATTACAATAAAATAATCTATTAAAATTAAAAAAAACAAAAACAAACAAAATAATCAAATTAGGAAAATAAATAAAACTAATTATAGTTAGTAAGCAGTTTCTGAGAATTATTAAACATAATAAAGTTCAGCTTAAATGTGCTGAACATATGTAGGAAAGGAGAAAAAGACCAAGTAAGCACTAAATACTCGTTTATCTTTAGTGACACTTATTCTGGCCCCATACATGACCTATCTGAGATAAGTATATAAGATCCAGAGCTGCTCAGCAAGTTGTCAGTGAATTCCAACTATTGGGCAAGAGTCCTTGAACTTGAGTGTCTCTGCTGGAGAAAGTGAGTGCTAATTTCAGGTCACTTACTGAACCCCTTCTCTGCCACACACACTGGTCCTTCAAACCACCCATAGGGAAAGCTGATATGGCTGACAAAGGACCATACCCCTTGTATAACACAAAATACAGTTATTGTGATTTTTCCATTCTGATCACTTTCTTTTCTAAGTTTGTGAACCTACTCCCTCTCCCCCCCTTGAATTTTCTATATGATTTAACAAAACATATGATTTTAGCATGTTACTTTGTTCTGAGAACCTTTCTGTTTTATTGACTTATGTAATTTGTGCAGAGGCACACTAAGAGACCAGTGGAACTTCAAGAACATATTTTACAAGTGAGTTATAACTGATTCTACCTGGTGAAGTTCCTGGATCAGTGAAAAAATACCAAATGATTTCTCACTTTCAGAGCAGATTTTTTTAATAGCAAAAATGGACTCAACCACAAATTTGAGCTGTTGCTGGCCAGTGATACTTGTTTCTCTTTTATTTTCTTTGGGCTGGTTATCATCAAAATATCTCAATTATGTTGTTAGATTTTTGTAGTTCAAAATGTTTGCCACCTTCATACATTTGACATGGCAAATGTCTCATTAATGCATCATGACCCTAAAGTACTTTATCCTTTTACAATATAATGCTTTCTCATATGCTGTATTATTTTGGAGGGAACAGCAGTCTCATGTACAGCATAACTGGCAGTAAAATTCCCTGTGCAGTGTGCTTAATGCTTATGTCCTAGGGAAAAGAATAGAAATTGGCATTTCCCTCTCAACCTTTACACCTAAACTCATGCTCCCAGTGTATGGGATTACAAATATACATGACTTCTTTCCTTATTGTATATAAATTTTGTTCAGTAAATTTGACATGTACAAACAGAAATTGCTAGAATGCTGTTGAATATGCATAATGAGAGAAAAACAAAGTTTCCAGCTAAAACAATTTTGTTACTTATCTAAATCATTTTCAGGCTGTAAAATTTGTGTTTAGAATGTACAGTTTGTGTGGATGAAGACTGGTACATCCACTGTATATACTGTATATATTGTATACTGGTACATACTGTGAAAAGCTATATGGAGTTTTCTCAAAAAATTAAAACTGGAACTGCCTTTTGATATAGTGATCCCACTTCTGGGAATATGACCTAAGAATTCTAAAACACCAAATTGAAAGAATATTTGCACCCTTATAATCATAGTAATTTTATTTATAATAGCCAAGATCTGAAAACAACCAAAGTGACCATCAGTAGATGAGTGGGAAAAAATCAGTGGCACATTTACACAATGGAATACTATGTGGCCATAAAAATTGTATCATTTACAATTTAATGCCTTATTAACAGGGCTAACATAAATGTAAATTTAAAAAAGGGGAATTTTATAAAAATGAAAGAATTTACCATTATAAAATAAATTGAAATTTAAAGTATTTTGGATATATATTTCCTTTTCACTGATAGGTAATAAAATAGTACTTCCTTAAAAAAATCAAAATTGGTTTGAATATCCAATTAACCAATGAGCAGTTATTTATTGGATACATACTATATGTACTATTCATTTAAAATAGTGGAATTTTCTGAAGCATCTAAGCTTTTTAATCGCTACATAAATAAGTATGATTTCTACAGTTTTTGTAACTCTTATTACCTGAAGTTTTGAAGTATACATAATAAAACTTAAAAAACCTATAAAAACACTAGTTGCAAATTAATTTTCCACTTATCACATATACTCTTGACTATAATAAAAACAGAAAAAACATCAAAAACACATGTAAACAATACACTGAATCAACTGTACCCAAATTGTTATTTTGGATACTACAGAGAAATCAAAGTAATCTAAGCATTAAGCAGTTTTATCAATTTATCTATGACTCATATTTATTGTCAATAAACCAAGGTAAACTTTCATTCTGATATTTATTTTGAAACATTACTTACAGTAAATTTATTTGCAATAAAGTATGTATTTGGTTTTATGCATGGTTGCTTTGATTACTTTACTCATCTTAATGAAGTTCCTTGCACAGAGTCCAAAACTGAATCAGAAAGAATCAGAGAATCTGAATAGTCAGATTACAACTAGTGAAATTGAAGCAGTAATTTAAAAAAATCCTCCCTAATGGCTTCACAAGTGAATTTGCAAAACAAAACAAAACAGAACAAAATATCCTAATACCTATCCTTCTCAAACTAATCCAAAAATTCAAGAGGAGGGAAAACTCCCAGCTCATTTTATAGGGACAGAATTATCTTAACTCCAAAACCAGATAAAGATACTGTGAAGAGAAAATATTATAGGTCAATATCCCCAATGAACATAGATGCTAAAATCCTCAACAAAATATTAACAAATCTGGCCAGCAATACATTTAAAAGATCATAAACCATAATTAAGTAGGATTTATTCCAGGGATGCAAGGTTGGTATAATATCTGCAAATCAATAAATGTGATACACCATGTAAACAAAATGAAAGATAAATACCACATGATTGTATTAGTAGATGCTGAAAAAGCATTTGATAAAATTCAGCACACATTTATAATAAAAACCCACAACAAAGTGGGAAAAGAGGAAATGTAACTCAACACAATAAAGGACATATATGACAAACCCATAGCCAACATCAAACTCAAAGGGCAAAAACTCCAAGAATTTTCCTTAAGTCTGAAACAAGATAGGAATGTCTGCTTTGACCACTCTTCTCCAACATAGTACTGAAAGTCCTAGCAACAGCAATCAGAGACAAAGAAGAAATAAAAAAATCCAATGAATTTTGTTTTTAAAAAAATCCAAATTTCAAAGAAGGAAATAAAACTCTCATTATTTGCAGATGACATAATTTTGTACCTAGAAAACCCTAAAGACTCCATCAAAAAGTTACTAGAACTAATAAATAAATTCAGAAAAGTATCAGGATACATAATATCCAAAAATCAGTGGTATTTCTATACATCACCAATAAACTATGAGAAAGAGAAACCAAGACAACAACCCCAGTTATAATTGCAACCAATAAAATAAGGTACCCAGGAATAAATTTAACTAAAGGGGTAGAAGAACTGTACTAAAAAAAAAAAGCTATAAGATATTGAAGATAGAAATTGAAGAAGATGCAAATAAATGGAAGCACATACTATGTTCATATCATAGTTTGGAAGAAGTAACACCATTGAGTTGTCCATACTACTCAAAGCAATCTAAAGATTCAAAGCAATTCATATTAAAATACCAATGGCATATTTCACAGATTTGGAAGTAATATTTCAAACACATGGAACCAAAATTACCTCATATAACCTCAGGTGATCTTGGGAAAGAAAAACAAAATTTGAGGTAAAACAATACCTGATAGCAAACTATACTACAAGGCCACTGTAAGTAAAACAGCCTGGTACTGGCATAAGAACAGGCATAGATAATTAGAACAAAACACAGAGCCCAGAAGTTAACCCACACCTATATTTTCAATGAATATTTGGCAAAAGAAGCAAGAACATACAATAGTGTAAAGACAGTCTGAAAGAGATGGTGCTGGGAAAATTGGACAAATACATGCAAAAAAAATTAAACAAGACCACTAACTTACACCACGTAGAAAAGTAAACTCAAGGTGGACAAAAGACTTAAATGTAAGTGATGAAAACATAAAATTTCTCTAAGAAAACACAAGCAGTAAAATCTCAGAAATTACTAAGAACAAACATTTTTGCTGATATGTCTCCTAGGATAATGGAAGCAAAGGAAAGAATAAACAAATGGGACTAAAAACTAAAGAGCTTTTGCATAGCTAAAGAAACAATCTTCAAAATGAAAATGGAATAACATTTTCTAAAGATATATCTGATAAAGTTTTAATGTTCATAGCAGCACACTTTATAATAGCAAAATGATGAAAGCAACCTAAGTGCCAATCGGTAAATGAGTGGATCAAAAAACTCTGGTGCACTTATACAATAAAATACTATGCAGCAAAAAGAAAAAAAGAGCTCCTACCTTTCCTGACAGCATAGATGGAATGGGAAAGCATTATGCTAAGTGAAATGAGCAGACTGTGACAGAAAAATGCCATATGATCTCACCTACAAGTGGAACCTAATCAACAGAACAACAAAGCAAGCAAAATATAACCAGAGACATTGAAATAAAGAACAAACTGTGAGTTACCAGAGAGGAGGTGGAGAGGAATAGTAAGTAAAGGGCCATAAAGGAACATGTATAAAGGACATATGGAGGACTTCCAGCCAAGATGCAGGTGTAGGTAGACACATTGTGCCTCCTTGCACAATCAAATGAAGGACAACAATGAATGTAAAAACAAAAGACAGCCAGAGCTGACAGAATATTGAACTGTGTGGAAGTTTGACAACAAAGATGTTAGGAAGAAACATTTATCCAGACTGGTAGGAGAGGTGGAGCTGGGCAGCTGGATGGAGAGTACTCACAGCAAGGAAGCTGCTGGAGTCTGAGGTAGGCAAGGTGGCAGCTGGTGGACTGCTCGAGGTGGTGGCTTGCAGACTTGGCTGCCCTACATTTGTGTGCAAATAAACTGGGAGGAATAACTAGGGAGCAAGACAGACAGCACAACCCAGAGTTCCAATGTGGGAAAAAAAAGCCCCCAAGCCTCTGACTGTGGGGTGTTTTTCATCAGAAGAGAGTTTGTTGGACTGACCAACAGAATGTGCACAGACCCACCCACCTGAGAATCAGCACCAGAAGGGCCCAATTTGATTGTGGTTAGCCAGGGAAGTGACTGAAAGCAGGCAAAAAGAACAAGTGGCACTGTTCCCTTTTGGAACCCTCCGCCACATATAGCATCACAACACAGCAATGTGGATTGCCCCACCCTGGTGAACACCTAAGGCTCTGCCCCTTATTACCTAACAGGTGTGCCAAGACAAAAAAAAAATTGACCAAAATGAAAGAACAGTTCAAAGCTCCAGAAAAAAATACAACTAAGTGATGAAGAGATAGCTAACCTAGCAGATGCACGGTTCAAAACACTGGTTATCAGAATGCTCCAGGAACTCACTGGGTACTTCAACAGCATAAAAACAACCCAGGCAGCAATGAAGGTTGCATTATGTGAAATAAAGAAAAATTTACAGGGAACCAATAGTTATAGGAAGGAAACCAGAACTCAAATCAATGGTTTAGAACAGAAGGAAGAAAGAAACATTTAACCAGAACAGAATGAAGAAACAAGAATTAAAAAAAAAAAATGAGGAGAGGCTTAGGAACTTCCAGGACATCTTTAAACTTCCAACATCCAAATCATAGGGGTGCCAGAAGGTGAAGAGGAAGATCAAGAAATTAAAAACACATTTGAAAAAATAATGAAGGAGAAATTCCATGATCTGGCAGAGGAAATAGACTTCTGGGAAGTCCAGGAAGCTAAGAGTCCCAAAGAAGTTGGACCCAAGGAGGAACACAACAAGGCACATCATAATTACCTTAGCCAAGAGTAAAGATAAGGAGAGAATCTTAAAAACAGCAAGAGAAAAGGAGAGAGTTACCTACAAAGGAGTTCCCATAAGACTACCAGCTGATTTCTCAAAAGAAACCTTGCAGGCAAGAAAAGGCTGGAAAGTATTCAAAGTCATGAAAGGCAAAGACCCACATCCATGATTCCTCTATCCAGCAAAGCTATTATTTATAATAAAAGGGCAGAAAAAGTGCTTCCCAGATAAAGTCAAGTTAAAGGACTTCATCATCACCAAGTCCTTATTATATGAAATGTTAAAGGGACTTATGTAAGGAGAAGAAAAGGAAAAATATGAATAATAAAATGACAGCAAACTTACAGCTATTAACAGAACCAAAAAAAAAAAGTAACTAAGCAAACAACTAGAGCAGGAATAGTATCACAGAAATGAAAATCACATGGAGGGTTGTTTGTGGGGGAGTGGAAGGGGGAGAGAGGGTGAAAAAGTACAGAGAATAAGTAGCACAAATGGTAGGTAGAAAAGAGACAAGGGGAGGTTAAGAATAGCATAGGAAGTGTAGAAGCCAAGGAACTTACGTGTATGACCCATGGACATGAACTAAAGGTGGGGGATTGTGGGTGGGAGGGGTTGTTCAGGGCAGAGGGGAATAAAGGGGAGATAGGACAACTGTAGTACCATAATAAATAAAATATATTTTAAAAAAGTCACATGGACAACGCAGAAGGGGATATGTTTCAGAGTGGGAGGTGGGGATGAGTGGGGTCAACGGGCATGGTGGGGTGAAAATAGAGACAATTGTACTTGAACAACAATAAAATATAATAATAATTTCCAAAATATATAAAGAACTGCACAACTCAACAACACCAGGAAGACAACCCAATTAAAACACGGGCAAAGGATCTAAATAAACACTTCTCCAAAAGGGAAATACAGACACTCAAGAGATATATGACAAAATGCTAAACGTCACTAATCATCAGAGAGATGCAAATTAAAACTACAATGAGATATCACTTCACACTTGCCAGAATGGCTACCATCAATAAATCAACAAAAAATAAGTACTGGTGAGGGTGTGGAGAAAAGAGAACATTTGTGTACTATTTATGGGAGTGCAGAACAGTGCAGCCACTCTAGAAAAAAGAAATATTGAGTTTCTTGAAAAAAGTAAAAATAGGACTATCTCTTGACTCAGTAATACCACCTCTGGGGATCTACATTAAGAACACCAAAACACCAATTTGAAGATATATATATACTCTTATGGTCATAGCATTATTATTTACAATAGCAGAAATCTTGGAAAAGCCCAAGTGCTAATCAGTAGATGAGTGGATAAAAACTCAGCTGCACACTTACACAATGGGATACTATGCAGCCAAAGAAAGGTAATCTTACCTTTTGAAATGGCATGAATGGACCAGGAGATTATTATATGCTAAGTGAAATAAGCCAGTCAGAGAAAAACAAATATCTTCTGATCTTACTTAAATGTGGAATCTAATGAACAAGATAAACTAACAAACAAGATAGAAATAGAGGCATGGATACAGGGAACAGACTGACAGCTTTTAGAGGGGAGGAAGGAGGATGGGCCTAGATGACAGAAAGTAAAGAGATTAGCCAAAAATTTTATGTATAACCCATGGACACAGACAATTGTATGGTGGTGATGACCAGTGGGAAGGGGGTGGTGGGGCTTGGAGGAGGTTGGCAAAGGGCATAAAAATAGAGATCTCTGTAGTACAATAAGAATAAAGGATAACAGCTCTGGCTGGTGCAGCTCAGTGGATTGAACACTGGCCTGAGAACTGAAAGATCATGTGTTTGATTCCCTGCCAGGTCATATGCCTGGGTTGCAGGCAAGGTCCCCAGTTAGGGGTGCGCAAGAAGCAACTGATCAATGTATCTCTCACATACTAATATTTTTCTTCCCCTATTTCTCCTCCCTTCCCTTCTCTCTAAAAGTAAGTAAATAAAATGTTAAAAAAATAAAGGGCAGCAAAGAAATGTTTGAAATCATTTAAAAATGAAAAGAAAACCTATTGAATGGGAGAAAATATTTGCAAATCACTTATCTGATAAGGGGTTTATATCCAAGATATATAAATGTCTCATAAAACTCAATAGAAAAAATCTTATAAAAAATGACAAGAATGCATGAAGGGAATTTTTTCTAAAGAAGACATACAAATAGCCAACATAAAAAGGTGCTCAACATCACTACTCAGGAAATTATAAATCAAAACAACCTTAAAATGTCACTTTACACATCTCAGAATGGATATATTAAAAATACAAACAATAACAAATGTTATTTTGTATTTTTTATTGTTTGTATTTTGTTATTGTTTGTATTCGTTAATGTTATGTATTTGGTGAGAGTGTGAAAGAGGAAAAAAGCCCTATGCATCATTGGTGGGAATAAAAGTTAGTGCTGCCGCTATGGAGAACACATAGAGTATACTCAAAATATTAAAATAAAGGAATTTTATATGACCTAACAATTTTACTTCTGGGTGTTCATCTAAAGAACAAAGTGACAGTAACCAGAGGGGTAGAGAGAGAGACATGACAGGGGAAAGAATAGAAAGAATGTCAAGAACATGTGTAAAAGACCCATGGGCAAACCTGAAGCAGGGAAGGATTGAGGGTGGGAGGAGGGGTAAGTTGGGGTTGGGGAAAGTGGTGGTGGGAAAATGGAGACAACTGTACTTGAACAACAATTAAAAAAAACCACTAACTTAAAAATAGGAAAAATGCCAGAAAAGATATTCTGTACCCCATGCTCATTGCAGTATTAGTTACAATAGCCAACACATTGAAATTACCTAGGTGTCCATTGATGAATAAATTTATAACGATATGTGACTTCCCCCTGCACACAAGTGGAACACCCAACCAATCTTCTGAGGAACAGAGGGAACATCCAATGGTATCCCAACATATATGATAAATGGAGGCCAAAATTGTAGAGATTGAAAAACAGATAGTAAGGAGATTGCTTTGGGATGGTAAAGTTCCTAGGACTAGCAGGGGACCAGGGTTGCTGCAGGCTCTGACCCAGGGCCTACTACCACCTTGTGCAGGATCCTTGGAAGAGAGCCAAATCAACAGCTCCCTCCCCTGCCAAATAGAGTAGCACCAGGATGGACCTGGATGCTTGAAGTCATTGAGGGGAATAAAGATGAAGGGGCAGACACACAGGGGTGGTGTTAACCTGCTGATACTGTGGACACCACCTGGGTCATTACCAGAGAAACTGGGGAGCAGGGTGATGCCTGGAGAAGGGAGAGAAGTGGGGCCATGATGGATCCTAACATGGATAGTCTCCAGTCTGGTTGGAAAGTTGGGCTCTGAGACTCTGGCTGCTTATTAGGAGTTGCAGGCTTGAACAGGAGGATTTTGTTCAAAAAAGGCTCTCAGTGGCTGCCCCAACAGCTACAGCCACAGCCTTGGTGGTGCCCCCAGCCCCACCCCCGCTGCAGCCTTGGCTGCACATCCCCCTTCCACCACAGTCTCAGCAATACCCCTGCCTCCTGTGGCCATCTGTGTTGCTAAGAGAAATGAAGAAGTGTATAGGAGACGATTCTGTATGGTGTGGGCCCAGCTCCCACTCAGAGATGCACAGGATCCACACCCACAGATAGGTTCTCCCATGGGGAATCAGGCCTGCACTATACCTAGACTGCTATGAAACTTGCTTTTGCTAAACCCCTCAATTCACCCTGAATTGAGACAGCAAACATTTACTACATATCTTTAAATTAACTTTCTAAAATCTATACTAAACCTTCCAAGTATGAGTGTAACCAGTTTAATCACTTTTGCCTTTGCATTTGCAAATATCTTTCTGTGATGTGATTAGTGACATCCCCTTCATTGTTTTCTGTAAAAGATAACCACCTAAAGCAAGCCTGTGCATAGTAAATGAGGACCATCTTGTCATGTGTCCAGAAAAGCAATAAAAGCTTGTCAAGGTAAGGGCCGAAGCTTCTCTCCTCTTGATGGAGAAGCCACGCTGTCCCTTTTCCTCCACGGAACATGGTAGGCCATGTGAATTTGTCTCATCTCAGCCACAATGCAGTGGACCCCATGAGCTGGGGTCTGCATCAGAAGTGGCCCTCACAGATGAGAGCAGAAGGACTCAAGGAGTTATCAGTCCCCAGAAAGACTTAACTCAATGCAGGAGCTGAACTACCCTGAGGAGATTTTGAGAGTGCCTAGCAGCTAGGACAGCAAAGAGCAACAAGGTGATGTGTGAGTTGCCCCTAATCAGTACACTTCAAGGATGACACAAGTGGTGGATTGAAGGCACCAGCCTGGTGCTGAAAGACAGTAGGGTCCTGACAGTGAATGGAGAAACTAGGCTAGAGGCTGGGCAACTGTGAAAAGTGTGGCCCAGACCTGGCCCCCACCCTCACAAAAACATAGGATGGGAGAAAAGTAAAACCCAATCCCCCTCAGCCTGTGGCAGCCAGGAAAACCAACAAAACTCCATTGACCTGTTTAAAATCATCAGGAGGCTTTCTTTCTTTTCCTTTTTTTTTTTTTCATTTTTTTCCCCAAATGAGACAATAAGACCTGAAAATATAAAAGGACCAGAGTCAGACCCACAGAGGGATCACAAGGCTAATGCTAATACTAATAACTGAGAAACTGTGACAAATTTCACTTGCTATTCTAGATAACTTGCATGTTATTGTTTATTTGTATTCTTATTTTTCATTATTTTTACTTCTTTAATTTTATTAGCATTTTCAAAATTACTTTATTGTTCAATGAGAGTTGTTTGCATTTTCTCCCCACCCCTCACCCCCACCCCATCCAAGCCCACCTCTCTCCCTTGCTTCCACACTCCCCCTTGGTTTTGTCCAAGTGCCATTTATAGTAGTTCCTAAAAACCTTTCCCCACACTATCCCCTACCCCCTTCTTGCTGTTGTTACATCATTCTTAATTTCAGTATCTCTGGTTATATTTTGTTTGCTTTTTCCTTTTGTTGATTATGTTCCAGTTAAAGGTGAGATCATATATTATTTGTCCCTCACCACCTGGCTTATTACACTTAACAAAATGCTCTCCAGTTCCACCCATGTTGTCGCAAGGGGTATAAGTTCCTTCTTTCTTTCTGCTGCATAAAATTCCATTATATAAATGTACCATAGTTGTTTTTTTTAATTTTTTATTTTCATTGTTGTTCAAGTACAGTTTTCTTCCTTTTCCCCTGACCCCAACCCAACCCCTGAGCCCTCTCCACCTCCCTGCCATTTCTGCCCCTACCCCATCCCCATTATTGTCCATGTGTCCTTTATACTTGCTCCTACAAACTCTTCGCCCTTTTCCCCTGAAATTCTCTCCCCTTTCTCCTCTGGTCACTGTCAGCCTGTTCTCAATTTCAGTGTCTTTGGTTATATTTTGCTTGTTTGGTTTGTTGATTAGGTTTCTGTTAAAGGTGAGATCATATGGTATTTGTCTTTTAACACCTGGCTTATTTCATATAGCATAATGCTTCCCAGTGCCATCCATGCTGTTGCAAAGGGTAGGAGCTCCTTCTTTCTTACTGCTGCATAGAATTCCATTGTGTAAATGTACCAAGTTTCTTGATTCATTAATTTAGTGATAAGCCCTTGGGTTACTTCTCGCACTCAGTGATAGTAAATTGTGCTGCTATGAACATTGGGGTGCATAGGTTCTTTTGGATTGGTGTTTCAGGGTTTCTAGGGTATAATTCCACCAGTGGAATTGCTGGGTCAAAAGACAGTTCCATTTTCAGTTTTCTGAGGAAATTCCACACTGTTTTCCACAGTAATTGCACCACTCTGCATTCCCACCAATAGTGCATGAGGGTTCCCTTTTCTCTGCATCCTCTCTAACACTTGTTTGTTGATTTGTTTATCATGGCCATTCTGACTGGTGTGAGGTGGTATCTCATTGTGGTTTTAATTTTCATCTCTCTCATAGCTAGTGATAATGAGCATCTTTTCCTATTTCTCTGAGCCCTCTGTATGTCCTCCTTGGATAAGTGTCTCTTCATGTCTTTTGCTCATTTTTTAATTTTTTTTCTTTCTTCTTGGAGTGGAATCATGTGACCTCTTTATATATTTTGGAGATGAAACCCTTGTCCCAGGTATCATTGGCAAATATGTTCTCCCATACAGTTGGTTCTCTTTTCATTTTAAATCTGTTTTCTTTAGCCATGCAGAAGCTTTTTAATTTGATGAGGTCCAATTTGTTTATTCTTTCCTTTATGTCCCTTGCTTTAGGGGACACATCAGTGAACATGTTGCTGCATGGAATGACTGAGATTTTCTTGCCAATGTTTTCCTCCAGGAATTTTATGATGTTATGACTTATATTTAAGTCTCTTGTCCACCTTGAATTTCTTTTTGTGTGTGGTGTAACTAGGTGATCGAGTTTTAGTTTTTTGCATGTAGCTGTCCAGATCTCCCAACACCATTTGTTTAAGAGGCTATTTTTGCTCCATTTTATGCTACTTCTCCCTTTGTCAAATATTACTTGATGGAGAGACTTGGGGTTATTTCTCATATCTCTGTTATGTTCCATTAGTACATATGCCTATTTTTATGCTAGTACCAGGCTGTTTTGATTACAGTGGCCTTGTAATACAGTTTGATATCAGGTGTTGTGATCCCCTGCTTTGTTCTTCTTTCTAAAAATTGCTGCAGCTATTCAGGGTCATTTATGGCTCTATATAAATTTCTGAAATATTTGTTCTATATCTGTGAAATAAGTCATTGGTACTTTAATAGAGATTTCATTGAATGTATAAATCGCTTTAGAGAATATGGCCATTCTGATGATGTTAATTCTTCCAATCCTTGAGTATGGTAAATGCTTCCATTAGTATGTGTCTTCCTCAATTTCTTTCTTCAGTGTTGTATAGTTTTCTGAGTACAGGTCTTTTAAATCCTTGGTTAGGTTTATTCTTGGGCACTTTATTTTTCTTGTGGCTATATCAAAAGGGATTCTTTTCTGATTTCTTTTTCTGATGTTTCATTGTGTACAAAAATGCCTTTGATTTCTGAGTATTGACTTTATATCTGCCTGTTTTGCCAAATTCATAGTTAGGTTGAGTATTTTTTGGGTGGTATCCGTAGGATTTTCTATGTACACTATCATGTCATGCAATCAACAACAATTTACTCCCCCTTTCCAATTTGAGTGCCTTTAATATTTTTTTTTGTCAGATGCTTTGTCTAGGATTTCCAGTATTATGTTGAATAGGAGTAGTGAAAGCATGCAGCCTTGTCTTATTCCCGATCTTAGTAGGAAACCTCTAAGTTTTTGTCCATAGAGTGTGAGGTTGGCCATAGATCTCTCATATATGGCCTTCATTATATTGAGGAATGCTACCCCTATTCCCTCTTTGCTGAGTGTATTTATCAGAAATGGGTGCTGTACCTTATCAAATGCTTTTTCCACATCTATTGATATGATCATGTGATTTTTGGCTTTTTTTGTTTATGTGGTGTATTATGTATATTGATTTGTGAATATTGTACCATTCTTGCATCCTCAGGGTGAATTCCACTTGATCATGGTGTATGATCTTTTTAAAGTATTGCTGGATGTGGTTTGCCAGTGTCTTGTGGAGGATTTAAGCATCTATATTCATCAGTGATATTGGCTTAAAGTTTCCTTTGTTTGTTATGTCTTTATGTGGTTTTGGGATTAGGATGATGCTGGCATCATAAAAATAGTTTGTGAGTCTTCCATCTTCTTGAATTTTTAAAAATAATCCATGGAGGATGGGGGTTAGTTCTCCCTTAAATGCTTTGGAAAATTCTCCTGTGAAGCCATCTGGCCCAGGGCTTTTGTGTGTCAGAATCTTTTTGATTACTGTTTCAATTTTGTCAGTGGTTATTGGTCTGTCCAGGCTTTCTGCTTCTTCATTCAGTTTTGAGAGATTATATTTTTCCAGAAATTATCCATTTCACCTAGGTTTTCAAGTTTCTTGGCATATATTTATCTGTAGTAATTTCTTACAATCCTAGGCATATCTGTGGTACCAGTTGTAATTTCTTCTTTCATTTCTGATTGTGTTTATTTTGGTCTTCTCCCTATTTTCTTGATGAGCTTGCTTAAAGGCTTGTCAATTTTGTTTATCTTTTCAAAAAACAATCTCCTTCATTTATTGATCCTTAGAATTGTGCTTTTAGTCTCTATGTCATTTAATTCTGCTTTGATCTTGGTTATTTCCTTCCTTCTACTTGCTCTGGGTTGTCTTTGTTGTTGTTCCTCAAATTCTTCTGGGCATAGGGTTAGTTTGTTTATTTGAAATGTATCTATTTTTTTCTTTAGGTAGGCCTGTATCACAATGAACTTCTCTCTCAGGGCAGCCTTCACTGTGTCCCATAAATTTTAGATTGTTGGGAGTTCATCTGCTTTTGTTTCTAGAAACTTTTTACTTTCTTCCTTGATCTCCTTGTTGATCCATTCTTTGGTTAAAAGCCATGAGTTTAAGTGTTTGGGATTTTTTTCCTTGAGGTTGTTTTCTAGTTTCAGTCTCTTGTGGTTGGAGAAAATGTGTGACATGATTTCAATTTTCTTGAATTTGTTTAGGCTTCTTTTTCATCCTATCATGTATTCTATCTTTAAAATGTTCCAGGTGCATTAGAAAGGAATGTGTATTTTGCTTCTTTGGGATGAAAATTTCTGTATATATCAGTAAAGTCCATTTCATCTAGGTCATTGTTGAATACCACAACATTTATTGATATTTTGTTTAGAAGTTCTATCAATTTTTGACAGTGGGATGTTAAAATTTCCTACTATAATTGTGTTGCTGTCAATATCTTTCTTGAAATCCTCCAAGATTTTCTTTATGTATTTGGGTCCTCCTATGTTGAGTGCATATATATTTACAATGTTTATGTCTGCTTGATGGATTCTTCACTTGAATATTATGAAGTGACCTTCTGGGTCTCTTTTTATGGCTCTTTTTTTGACGTCTATTTTGTCCAATATGAGTATTGCTACCCTGGCTTTTTTCCCCCTGTCCATTTGTTTGCAATATTTATTTCCAGCCCTTCAATTTCAGTCTGTGTAGATCTTTTTTTCTGAGGTGTGTCTCCTGTGCACAGCATATGCATGGGCCATGTTTTCTTATCCATTCCACTATTGTGTGTCTTTTGATTGGGGGACTTAATCCATTTACATTTAAGGTTATTATTGATAGTTATGTATTCATTGCCATTTTTTCTTCCTGTGTCCCTCTCTCTTTCACTGTTTTTCTTCCTGTTCTTAAAGCAAACCCTTTAGCATCTCTTGCAGAGCTGGTTTGTGGAAGGTATATTCTTTGAGGCTTTTGTCTGGGAAGCTCCTTATTTGGCCTTCCATTTTAACTGAGAGCCTTGCTGGACATAATAGTAGTCTTTGTTGCAGGCCTCTTGTTTTCCATTTGGAATATTTTTTCCATTCTCTCCTGGCTTGGAGAGTTTCCATTAAGAAGTCAAGTGATAGTCTTATTGGTGCTCCTTTGTATGTTACTTTGTGTTTTCCCTTGCTGCCTTTAAGATTCTCTCTTTAATTTGGAATTTTGTCATTTTAATTATGATGTGTCTTAAAGTGGACCTCTTTGTGTTCCTCTTGATTTAGACTCTCTGTGTTTTTGTGACTTTTTCTCTCATCAAATTAGAGATGTTTTCCACTATTACTTTTTCAAACAGATTTTATATCCCTTGCTATTTCTTTCTATCCTTTTTCTATTCCTTTCTTCTTCTCCTTCTGGTATCCCTGTTATGTGGATATTAACACATTTTATGTTGCCCTTCATTTCCCCAAATCCCTCTTCATTCCTTTTCAGCTACTTGTCCTTTTCTTGCTCCTTCTAGGTATTTTGTTCTACCATATCTTCCATGTCACTGATCCAATTCTCTGCTTCAGTGAGCCTGCTTTTTTATTCCCTCCACTAGTTCTTTACTTCTGAAATTGTATTGTTCATTTCTTCTTGGCTTTTGTTGATAATTTCTATTTCTTTTTTTCATTTTGATACAGTTTACAGTGAGTTCATTGTAGATTCACTGTAGTTTTTGGTAATTCTCAGTGAGCTCATTGAGCTTCCTGATAACCATTGCTTTGAATTCAGTATCTGATAGTTGACTTGTCTCTATTTCATTTAACATTCTTTCTGAGGCTTCCTCCTTTCCTTTCATTTGGGGATTGTTACTATGTCTTCCCATTTTCATTGAGACTCTTCTTGTTCATCTCTTTGTCTTGAATTGATCTGTTCTGATTCCCTGGTTTTATGATGTGAACTTCTATGGTAGAATACCTGTGAGATTCAGTGGTGCAATCTCCTTGATCTCCTGAGCTCCCTGGTCTTGGGCTGTCATTTATGTTGAGTTTGTCCTTGGGTTTTGATTGTTGTTGAGTCTTTCTTTGGTGGGTCCTTCCCTCTAGCTGGTTAAATGAGGGTCACTCTGTCCATCACCTCTTGCATTCTATTGTATGGGTGGGCATGGGTATGTTGTAGTGAAGCTGGTTCTTCCATATGTACAGGGTTTTGAGGATTTGCTCTGGCTCTTGTTTAATTGTTTGTTCTGAGTAAAATCTGCACCATTTATTTGTATTTCCAGATAGGCCCTGGGTTGAATTATTATGGCTTCCATTTCCTCCTTCACCTTCTTCTGTTGTTATCTTTGCTGGTGGGTTTCCTCTTCCAACAGATATCCTGGTATTCATGGCTTCCACTGACTCTTTTGGTGATTAGTTGGAGGGGAAAGGTAAAATGGTTTCAGATAGCAGGAGTGTATTCTCTGATATTTAAAGCACTAACCCATAGAGAAGAGATTGGAGTTTCTTTGGATATGTATAATGTTAACCGTGATATTTCATCCAACTAGCCACTTTTTAGAAAGGGTAGAAAGAAGATAAGACTCTTGTGGGGGAAGGACTGTGAGTTGGATCTAGAAATCAGTGAGCTTGTGGCAGGTCAGGTTATGAGGTAAAGTGAGAGTAAAGGATAGAAAATAGGTGTAGTGTGTGAGAGAATAGAGTCAACCACAACAGTAATAAACTTCATAAAACTGTGAAATAGAGCTAGATCTGGGAGGGGCACTGTGTAGTATTTACAATTGTATAATAAAGCAATTATTTACAGTAATAATAGAGCAACAATCATATGGCAGAATCTATATGGGCTGGATAGCAAGAGTGGCAAGTACAGCACCCAGAGTAGTGTGCTAATGGAACAAAAGTGAAGTAAACAACAGTAAATCTAAAATACACTATGAAAGAGAGAATAAGGGAAACAATGAAATTTAACCAGCCAAGTGAGGAAGACTAAACAGAAAGAAGAGAAATACAAAAATACTAATAAAATGAAAGCTGTAAAAATAATGAAAAAATAATAATACAAATATACAATAACTTTCAAGTTCTCTGTAGTAGCAAACTGAAATTTGTCTCACTGTCTCAGCTGTTGGGATGACCCATCTTTGGGTCAAACTCTGGTCTTTTCACAATTCCAGCTTTTATTGTCTCACTTGTGGCAATTTAAAAAAAAAAGAAGGAAGGAAGAAGAGATGAAAAGGGAAAGAGAGGAAGAAAGAATAAAACAAGAAAGAAGAAAAGAGAAGAAGGAGTTAAAAGAGAAAAAATTACTTTGAAAAAAGCCTTCCGCTGGCTTCAAACTGGCCTGGCTATTTCTGCTGGTCTTCCTGGCTGCAGCAGGTTGAGGAGAAATTGGTTTCTCTTTTCTCTCTTCCTGAGTGGCACTGGGCCAGCCTGCAACCCAGTTCCCCAATTCCCTGCTGGGCCCCCAGTGTCCATCAGTTATGCTGTCCCCAAGGTGCACCAATTATGGACAATTCATACCCTTCTACTTGTTCTTTGCTCTTCTAGATGCTAGGGTCTCTCAGAGCCCCCTCAGCCCAGTTCAGTCCCCCCACTGAGTCAAGCCTCTCTGGGGATTGTTGACTCCCTGAGCCCTGTAGTTCTCCCCTGTGAGGGCTTCTCCACCTTTCTCCTAGAGAACCAGTCATCCCTACAGGGCAGGGGTGCCACCGTGGCTGCTAGTGTGTTTGCAGGTTTATGCCTCCTCTGTTGCTTCCCCAGGGGTGCAGGGGTTGGGTGAGTGGTGCCTCTGCACAGAGGTTTCAGGCATGTTCCATCCAGGACCTGCGGGTGTGGTGGTACAAGCAGCCTCCAGTCCCGCAGGTTCAGTTATGCACTCTCCCCAGGGCTATGGGGGTGAGTGCAGGGCCTTCCACCCCACCATGGGAGCACCACATGGCTGGGTTGGGAGGAGGCTAGAGTGGCTGCTGCAGGAGAATTTCCCAAACAACCATTGAGTATCTCTTTTTTCACCTTTTATTTTTGAAAAATTCCTCCTGCTCAAGCCTGCTGCTCCATATAAGGGCCTGGTCTCTCATACAGCCCACCTCTCCAACTAGACCAGGGACTATCCAAGTCAGGGTCTGTCATGGACCAAGTCTCAATGCTCCCTAGCCAGCAACCACAGTGTCCATGAGTGCTTACAGCCCCCATGTGTTGCCATTTCTTCTTATTCCCCTCTCTGTGACTTCAAGCAACCAGGTCTCTCCCAGTGCTGCTCAAACCTTGTTTGGCAGGGGAGAGAGCCTTGACCTGACTCTCTCTCAAGAACCCTGTGGCAGACCTGGTGGGTGTCAGACCTCGGACTGCAGCCACCCTGGTCCCTGTGCTGGTCCCAGGGACCTTATTGTTCTAAAGCACTCTCCTTACTGTCTGGTTTTTCGATGTCCTCTACAATTTTTTGCCTCCAATCTTCATATACGATGGGATACTGTTGGCTGTTCACTCTTTTCCTCAGAAGTTTGGCTAGGTGCTTCACCTGTGTGCAGGGAGAAGTGTGCACTGTTCCCACCTATCTCCCTGCCATCTTCCCTTTTTCCTATTAACATTTTTTAATTTCTCTTCTTTGTATTAAGTTTTCTTCATCTTATTTATTTGTTTAATTGCATTATTTGCTTTTCCTTATTCTCTCTCTCATAGTGTATTTCTAATATTCCTTCTTTTCACTTTGCTTGTGTTCAAATAGCACACTCCTATAGGTTGTATACTTCCTATTCTTGTTATTCAAATAATATAGATTCTGGTATATGGCTTTTGTTCCAGTATTATTGTAAATAATTGTTATGCCATACAATTGTAAATACTACACAGCATCTTTCCCAATTCTTGGCCCATTTCACTGACTTCCAGAACTTTATTACTGTTTATAACTCTACTTTCACATGCTACACCTATTTTCTATCATTTACTCTCACTATATTTCATAATCTGATCTCCCTCAAACTCACTGTTTTCTGGAACCTACTCACAATCCTTGCCCCTCTAACAAGAGTCCGATCTCTTTTCCACCCTTTCTAAAAAGTGTCTAGCTGGGTGAAATATCACAGTAAACACTATACTTATAAAAATATCTCCTATCTCTACTCTACTGGTTGGTTCTTCAAATCCCATAGAATATACTTCCAATATCCTAATACATTTTGCCTTCCCCCTTAAACTAATCACATAAAAGGGTAGATGGGAGCTCTGAAAACCAATATACCCGCTGGAAGAGAGAATCCACCAATATAGGAACCACCAATAGATAATAAAAGAAGATGGTGGAGGAGTGAGTGGAAGACACAATAACCACACTATTTTTGTACTCCAACAATAAAATATCAGAAACCGAAATCTGAAAAAAATCCCTTTTAATATAAGAACAAGAAAAAAATAGAGTGCCTAGGAATAAACCTAACTAAGAAAGTTTAAGACCTATACTCAGAAGACAATGTAACACTGATGAAAGAAATTAAGGACGACACAAAAAATGGAAACAGGTACTGAGCTCATGGATTGGAAGAATTAACATCATGAAAATTTCCATACTCTACAAAATGATTTATAGTTTCAATGCAATCCTTATTAAAGTACCAATGATATATTTCACAGACATAAACAAAGATTTTAAAAAAATGTATACGAAACAATAAACAAACCCAAGGAGCTGAAGCAATTTTGAGAAAGAAGAACAAAGTAGGAGGGATCACAATACCTGATATGAAACTGTATTATAAGGCCGCTATAATCATTACAGCCTGGTACTGTATTAAAAACAGGCACATAGGCCAATGGAACAGAATAGAGAGCCCAGAAATAAACCCAAGTCTCTTCAGTCAATTAATATTTGACAAAGGGGACATAAGCATAAAATGTAGTAAAATAGCCTCCCTAAGAAATGGTGCTTGGAGATTTGGACAGCTACATGCAAAAAAAAATGAAGCTTGAGCACCAACTTACACCATACACAAAAATAAATTCAAGGAGATAAAAAACTTAAATATAAGTCTGGACATCATAAAAGTCCTAGAGGAAAACATAGGCAGGACAATCTTAGGTTTTCCACAGAGCAATAGTTTCATTGATATGTCCCCTACAGCAAGGGACATAAAGGAAAGAATAAACAAATGGGATCTTATCAAAATAAAAAGCTTCTGCACATCTAAAGAAAACAGTATAAAACAAAAAGGCAACCAACCATATGAGAAAATACATTTGCCGATGATAACTTGGGCAAGGGTTTGATCTCCAAAATATGCCATGAATTCACACAACTCCAATCCAGGAAGACAAACAACCCAATTAAAACATGGGCAAAAGACCTGAACAGACACTTCTCCAAGGAGTACATACTGAGGGCCCAGAAACATATGAAAGGATACTCACTATTGCTAGCTATCATAGAGACTCAAATGAAAACCACAGTGAAATACCACTTCACACTGGTGAGAATGGCCATCACATACAAATCAATAGACAAGTGATGGAGAAGTTGTGGAGAAAAGGGATCCTTAGTACACTGTTGGTGGGATTGCAGACTGGTGCAACTGCTATGGAAAACAGTATGGAATTTCCTCAAAAAACAAAATATGGAGCAGAGAGAAGATGGTGGCACAGTAAGAGGATGCACATCCCTCTTCCCCCTACACACAGGTGATAAACCCAGACATTTTTCAATGCAGCACAGCAAACAGACACCAGAAACACAGCATATTTGAAAACAGATGATCAAAAATTGCAGTAGACATTGAAAAACCAGATGGTAAGGACAGTACTCCAGCAGCGCGGAGACCAGGGCGGGGGCTGAGAAACCAGGCCAGTGCTGGCCGTAAGACTCTAGGGAGGGAGCTGGGGCAACTGCTCCCTGATCAGCCAAACAGGGTCTCAGCAGCACTTGGATAAACCTGGTTGCTTGAAATGTCACAGAGAGGAGTTAAGATCTCAAGATCTCATAGCCCTGGGAGGACTGAGTGTTGGAGTGCGCACTTTTGTCTATGCCCACGTGCCATTGTAAACAGCTGTGAGGTCTCTCTCCCTGCATGAGCGCTCACGCCAGCAGGGAGCAGGAATACGATCTCCCAGCGCCATCACACCATCGCACCATCGGAGACCTGTGTGGGCTGCTGGGAGATCTTAGACACTGGTGTGCAACCTGCGTGGGGGTTGAGCCTTGCTCGCAGGACAGTTGGCACCTGTGCAAGGAAGGCTCAGGGATCATTGGTGCTTGCGAGTGCACGACCACAGTTGGGGCCTAGGGCCACAGGACAGGCGCCTGGGTCTCTGTGCGGAGAGACTTGGGATAGCACTGAGGACACTAGGCTAGAGAAAACTGAGTGCTGAATAAGGGAAAAAACAATACAGTCACTCCTCCGCCACTGCAGTCATCAAGGCCAGAAAAACCAGCTTGGCAAGATGAAAGCAGCAAGAATTGGCGGTTTTGGTGTTTTGTTTTTTTTTTTTTTTGTGTGTGTGTGTTTTTTCTTCTTTTTCTCTTTGTTATTATTAATTTTTCATTATTTTGATCTTTTTTAACCCCTCAACTCCTTTTTACTTCTATTACTTCTTTCTTATTTTACTCCTTCTTCCTTTCTTTCCATGCTTATTTCTTCTTCCTGTCTTTTTTCTTCTTTTCTTTTTCATTTGGCTTTTCTTTATTCTCTTTTCATTTTTTTATTTCCTTTTCCTTCTTTTCCTTTCCTTCTCTTTTCTCTTTTTAAACACATATGAGTGAGACAAAAACAAAACAAAACAAAACAACTGGAACTGTGGAAAGACCAGAGTTGGTCCCAAAGAGGGGGCATTTCAACAGCTGAGACCATGGAAGCTGGGAACACCAGGATACCCAAAGGAGACAGTGCCACTGAATTTCAGAGGCATTCTACCACAGAAGTTCACACCATAAACCCAGGGAACTGAAACAAATCAATTTAAGAAGATCAGGCTAACGAGAAGAGTCTCACAAACAATGGGAAGACACAGAAACAATCCCCAAAAGGAAGAAAAGAAGGAAGCCCCAGAAAGAATGCTAAATGAAATGGAGGCAACTCAACTATCAGATTTTGAGTTCAAAGCAATGGTTGTTAGGAAGCTCCAAGAGCTCTTAATGAGCTACCAGAAACTACAGGGAAGCTACAAGGAACTCACTGCAACCTATATCAACATGAAAAGGGGAATAGAAACTACCAATGAGGGCCAAGAGGAAGTGAAAAATACAATTTCTGAACTGAAGAACACAGTGGACGGAATGAAAAGCAGAAGCAGAAGATTGGATCAGCAAGTTAGAGGACCAAGTAGAAAAAAGCATCCCGAAAGAGCAAGAAAAGGAAAAGAGGATCAGAAAAAATGAAAAGGGATTAAGAGAAATACAAGACATTATGAAATGTAATAATATCCATATAATAGGGATACTAGAGGAAGAAGAAGAAAAGCAAGGGATAGAAAACCTATTTGAAAAAGTAATGATGGAAAATTTCCCTAAATTGATGAGAGAAAAAGTCACACAAATCCAGGAATCACAGAGAGTCCCAAACAAGAGGAACCCAAAGAGGCCCACTTCAAGACACATCATAATTAAAATGACAAAATTCCAAGACAAAGAGAGAATCTTAAAGGCAGCAAGGGAGAAAAAGGAAGTAACATACAAGGGAGCCCCAATTAGGTTAGCATCTGACTTATCAATAAAAACACTCCAAGCCAGAACAGAATGGCAAGAAATGTTCCAAGTAATGAGAACCAAAGGCCTGCAACCAAGACTACTTTACCCAGCAAGGCTTTCAATCAAGATAGAAGGCCAAATAAGGAGCTTCCCAGACAAAAGAAGTCTAAAAGAATACACCTCTACCAGGCCAGCTCTGCAAGAGACACTAAAGGGCCTGCTTTAAGGAACGGAAGGAAAGGAGAAAGAGAGGGAGAGGAACACAGGCACAAAAATGGCAATGAATAAGTACCTATCAGTAATAACCTTAAACATAAATGGATTAAATGCTCCAATCAAAAGGCATAGAATAGCTGAATGGATAAGAAATCATGACCCACACATATGCTGCCTACAAGAGACCCTCCTCAGGAAAAAAGACCAACACAGACTCAAAGTGAAGGGCTGGAAACAAATTTTCCAAGCAAATGGACAGGAAAAAAAAAAAGCCAGGATAGCAATACTCATATTAGATAAAATAGACTTCAAAAGAAGAGCCATAAAGAGAGATCCAGAAGGTCACTTCATAATACTCAAGGGAAGAATCCACCAGGAAGACCTAAACATTGTAAATATATATGCACCCAACATAGGAGCACCTAAATACATCAAGAAAATCTTAGAGGACTTCAAGAAAGATATTGACAGCAACACAATTATAGTAGGGGATTTTAACACCCCACTGTCAAAAATGGACAGATCTTCTAAACAAAATATCAACAAAGATATTGTGGCATTCAATGACACCCTAGATGAAATGGACTTAACTGATATATATAGAGCCCTTCATCCCAAAGAAACTAAATACACTTTCTATTCAAATGCACATGGAACATTCTCAAAGATAGACCACATGATAGGTCATAAAATTAACCTCATCAAATTCAAGAAAATCGAAATCATACCAAGCATTTTCTCCAAACACAAGGGACTGAAACTAGAAACCAACCCCAAGGGGAAAAACACAAAGTCCTCAAAATCATGGAGATTGAATAGCATGCTATCAAACAATGATGGGTCAAGAATGAAATTAGGGAAGAAATCAAAAAGTTTCTGGAAAAAAATGAAAATGAACTCACAACAACCCAAAACTTATGGGACACAGCAAAGGCAGTCCTCAGAGGAAATTTCATAGTGATACAGGCCTACCTAAAAAAGATAGAAACATCTCAAACAAACAACTTAATTCTATTCCTACAAGAACTGAGAATCAACAGCAAAGACAGCCCAGATCAAGTAGAAGGAAGGAAATAACTAAGATTAGAGCAGAATTAAATGATATAGAGACTAAAAGCACAATTCTAAGGATCAATGAATCCAGGAGCTGGTTCTTTGAAAAGATAAACAAAATTGACAAGCCATTAAGCAGGCTCATCAAGAAAAAAGAGAGAGGACCCAAATAAACACAATCAGAAATGAAAGAGGAGAGATTACAACTGACACCACAGAAATACACAGGATTGTAAGAAATTACTATGAAGAACTGTATGCCAAGAAATTTGAAAACCTAGGTGAAATGGACAAGTTTCTAGAAAAATATAATCTCCTAAAACTCAATGAAGAAGAAGCAAAAAGCCTGAACAGACCCATAACAGCAGATGAAATAGAAGCTGTAAAAAAAAAAAAAAAAAAAAA